>JARQOC010000002.1:329518427-329557269 GCA_033576535.1 Allobates femoralis | reverse complement strand
ACACACACCATTAGAGGTCGTGTTAGAGGGACAGGTACCTGCCGTATGCAGCAGGGTAAGCCTCCCTTTCGTCCCACCGGGACGGATTGCCTCCAATACCATCCATACTAGCTGGGTCTCCAGACAGCATACCTGGCCCTTTTACATAGGCCGTCATACACTTCCATGGTACCTCCACATAAGCCATCTACAGCCCTGTTCACACCGGTCTCATACAGGCTGCTACACTGTGGATAGCCTTCACACACATTCATCCAAGATTAACGGGACCATAGCACGTCCCATGGTCGGTCCCACTGGCGGCTACGACCGTCTGGCTCTCAAGCCGTGTGCAGTCTCACACCACCTGGTATGGTACACAGTTCACACTAACATACGAGAACTGCTGTCTTACCGGGCACAGATCCAGGTCTAGCAACCTAAGTCACGGGTGCACCCTGCATCCCCACGGGCTCCTTACCGGACGTGTTTCGCCCAACATCCGGACCAGCGTCCACTTGGTTAGCCACGGGTTCCCCACTCCAGGAGCCAAAATGCCCCGTTTCCGGCTACCGTTCCGCACACAAGCCACAGAGTGTCAGGAGCCTCCCGTATGGAGAAGGGCCAGTCTCCTCCAGGCAGTGTTTCGCCCCACGCCTGGACAAGCACCCTTCCATCTCAGTCATCTGGTCTGCGCTGAGCTCCAGTCATCTCCTGCCTCCTCTCTCTATTGTCTCTGTCTTGTTCTGATTCACACAGCACCTAGCTAGCTCTTATCGTAGCTGACACACCCACACTGACACACCCACACTGGCTGTTAGCACTTAGCACACCTTGCTCTTTCAGCCACTCATTGGTCTCATGATTACTTTAGCTATTAACACACATGTGTACCAGACAGGATCACAGCACTCACAGCTGTTAGCTCACAGCCAGTAACCCATGTGATGCACCCCAGCCATGGGACCATGCCGGCCGTGCTCACACTTTATGGTAGGATAGGAAGAAAGTGTGGCAGGATAGGGTGGCTAGTTCGGACATGTGCCTGATTGATGTGATTGCAACCACGAAGGCGACTTTCCATGAGAGGTGAATCAAAGGAACTTCTCCAGGTCCTCGAATGGGGGTTCCTGTAGGGAGCCCAGAACTAGGTTTAGGACGCAGACAGCCACGGCTGTCTGGTAGGGGGGCTGTGTGTGTGAGACCCCCTGGATGAATGTCTTGACCTGTGGTTTGGACGCTATGCTGCGTTGGAATAGAATGCTTAGGGCTGAGATTTGGCCCTTGATGGAGCTGGGTGCTAAGCCAGATTTAAGGCCGGTTTGAAGGAACACCAGGATTGTGGTGTTACGGTTGTTAAGAAGTGGGTTACGGTTGCGGTCCTTGCACCACCGGAAGAAAGCCTTCCAGGTGCGGTGATAGATGCACGAGGACGTTAGTTTTTGGGCATTAATCATGGTGGTTATGACCTCTGGTGCAAATCCTGCTTGGGTCAGGATCCAGGATTCAATAGCCACACCATTAAAGACAGGGCTCCTGAGTTCTGGTGGTAAATGGGGCCCTGGGATAGAAGGTTTGCTCGGTTTCGGAGTGGCCAAGGTGCGTCGGCGAGGAGAAGTATGAGCTCTGCATACCATGCCTGTTGTGGCCCGTCTGGGGCAACGAGTATTACTTGAGTTCTCTCCATTTTGATTTTTACCAGCGGGATCAGCGGTACTGGGGGAAAGATGTATGGGAGTTGAAATTGGCACCAGGGGAGGACCAGCGAGTCCACTCCTAGTGCCAGAGGATCCCGGGACCTGGTTACAAAGGCCAGGACTTTTGTGTTCATTCTTGACGCCATGAGGTCTACGTCAGTTCCCCAGCGCTGACAGATTTGTAGGGAGACTTCAGGATGTAGGGACCATTCTCCTGAGGCCAGTCCCTGGCGGCTTAGGAAGTCTGCTGCCAGTTGTCCACTCTCGGGATGTGGACTGCTGATATGACTGACTGGATTTTTTCTGTCCAGAGTAGGATGTGTTGTGCATTGTGGATTTGCTGCGTGTGCTGCCCTGACGATTGATGTACGCCACCGTCATGGCATTGTCTGATTGGATGAGGATGGGACAACCGGCTAGGAGGTGATGAAAGCGTTGGAGTGCTAAGCGGATCGCTCGCAGCTCCAGGATGTTGATTGGGAGTTGTGGAGCGTCCAGCGGCCTTGTGCCATATGCTGAAGGTAGACAGCCCCCCAGCCGAGTAGGCTGAATTCGGTGGTTATCATTAGCCACTGGGCTGGGAGAAAAGATTTTCCCTGCGTAAGTGATGATGGTTGTATCCACCATTTAAATGCCACTTTGACCTGCTTGGATAAACGGTGCTTGCGATAGAGGCTGAAGCGGCTTTTGTCCCAAGCCGAGAGGAGGGAGAGCTGCAAGGGTCGGAAGTGTAGTTGAGCGAAGGGAACCACTTCCATTGCCGCTACCATCTTTCCTAGGACCCCCATGCCGAAATGGATGGATTGGGGTGGGCGGCTGCAAAGGGTGTGAACTCCTTTGCAGGTTGCCGTGGCCTTGTCTTGGGGTAGTATGACAAGGCCTCGCGTTGTGTCTAGGGTCATCCCTAGGACGTTTATTGTCCGGGCCGGCGTCGAGGATGATTCTTCTAGGTTTACGAGCCACCCCAGGTGGGAGTGTGTGTCCGTAGTTATTTTGACGCTGTTGAGGCATGCTTGGAAGGATGGGTCCTTGATTAGTAGGTCAGATAGGTAAGGGAGGACGACCACTGCCTGTGAGTGGAGGATGGTTGTGACAGCCGCCATGACTCTGCGTGGGGTTGCCAAGCCGAAGGGTAGGGCGACGAATTGGAAGTGGCGTTTTTGAACGGCGAACCGTAGGTATTTCTGGTAGGGAGGGTAAATTGAATGGGGAGGTATGTGTCTTGTATGTTGATAGTTGCTAGGAAGGCACTGTTAGTTCCCCCTCGGAGAGTGAATCAGACTGGTCGTTGGGTGACTGGGAACGAGAATTATCCCTGATAGGTGACATGGTGGGAGAGCGTTCCCGAGACGGACTGGTACGAGTCCGTATTCTGGTTACACGGGAGGCCGTGGGCTGGGGATGTTCTCTGCTGGAGTGGGAACGGTGACGTTTGTTGTCACTGCCTGTGTGAGAGCCAGGCCGTGACTGCAGCATTTGGACTATTGATTCTACCTGCTGCGACAGTGCCAGGCCCCATGTAGGGATGTCAGACGTACTGGGTACTGCTTAAAACAAGTCCCTTAAAAATTGCTTCCCTTATAACCAAACTACCAAATAAGATCAGGTTTACCCCCAACCTTAAGGAAAGATTCCACAATAAAGATAATTATTAAACTATCCTTTATTAATCCATAAAATTCATAACATATTAAAATTCAGAACATTCCCTCCGGGGAAACACATCAAAGACCAATCATATACAAAACAATAGTATAATTAACACCATTGCCTCCATATAAATGCATGCATATTATACATCCATCATGATCTTACTGCTCAGTGGTTGTCATAACAGGAATTGTAGTACACAGATCAACACACTCCTAGTCTCTTAATATCACAGGGATCCACTACTACCACCTAAGATTATAGTGCATTAGTCCCTTACTACTCCCATCATCCTCCTAAATCAGTGTCCAGCTTTTTAGGATGTTAATATCTTACACCATAAGGCAAGGTTCATACCTGTTTGTATATACGATCGGCGTCTGTGGTTCCTCCTCCCTTACAGCTGTTTCGCTACCGCTTCCTCCGGGGAGTGTGTTGATCTGTATACTACAATTCCTGTTATAACAACCACTGAGCAGTAAGATCATGATGGATGTATAATATGCATGTATTTATATGGAGGCAATGGTGTTAATTATACTATTGTTTTGTATGTCATAGGTCTTTGATGCGTTTCCTGGGAGGGAATGTTCTGAATTTTAATATGTTATGAATTTTATGGATTAATAAAGGATAGTTTAATAATTATCTTTATTGTGGAATCTTTCCTTAAGGTTGGGGGTAAACCTGATCTTATTTGGTAGTACTGGGTACTGCGTCTGTGGTAGTGTCTTTTGGACATTCAGGTTGGCAATTATTGCAAAATTGTGAAGTATGTTTGCGTGGGAGCACGGCCTGTCAGATAATGCATGATGCCTTGCTCCCTGCATTATAATTTTTTTTATCTTTGGGTTTGGGATCCGTCATATTGTACCAATTACGGGTAAAGGTGGTACTGCAGTGTACTAAGCGGATCGCTATGAATTGGCAAGTGCTGACACTGACCAGGGAGCGATAGTCTGCAGGGAGGGGGGTCTCCTATTGGAGCTGACCCAGATCCTGTATCCCCTTTGGTGTGGAGTCTGATGAGATGCTGGTATAAGATGCTCTTGCCCCAGAGGCACCGGGAAAAAGGACTGTGGAGGGGATATGCTTTAAGTTAGTATGTGGGCATTGTGTGGCCTCCCTTTGTGAAAAAGGAGGGGGAGCCAGGGTAGGGCCAGGTAGTGTGAGCGCAGCAGAACTGCAGGTACAGGGCTTTGAATGTATTTTCGCGGCGGTGCGGGGGCGTGTTTTGTGGGCGTGCCCATGTTGTGTGTGCTGCTTGTGATTGGCCAGCCACTCGGGGGGGTAGCATTTGCAAGATCCACCCCATTGCCTTGCGTCATAGCGGGGTGTGCCCTGGGGCCACGATGAGCCAATCACGGCCGCCGTGGGCGGGCTTAGGGTTGCAGGCCCAGACCGGGGCCTTGATTATCAAAAGAAAAAAATCCACAGCACCCTGTGAAAGTGGAATTCAATGAATTCCAAACTTGGAGACGCACGTCTTTTAGTCAGGGAGTTCCACCCAACTGCAACAGTACCATAGATAAATGAAACAGCGCCTCACCAGCTGGTAACTTCAACTTTGTGTTTAATCTGTCATCACAGCACGACGTTTCGGTCGAAATGACCTTTTTCAAGTGCATAAATCCTATTACATCAGTTTGCTATTTATATCATTAAACTCCACCCCCAACATTAATCACCCAATCCATACAGAGTATATAATAAACAAGGTTAAAATACCACATTCACTAGACAGAGATCTACTAGCCATCTTTTACCTATAGGCGAACTTGTAATCCAGTCCTAAAACCTGTAGAGAACACAGATCGCCATAGTCCGTGCTCCACAGTGTCCAAAAACGTGTACCAGTGCAGCAACGAGAAGTGACCAATCATCAATGTGCATCGTCCCGTTGGTATAGCAACCGTCACTTCCCGTATGTCCCTACCAATCAGCCATCCTCCACACTACGTGTATCCGGGCCCTCGTGCGCATGCGTCAGCGTCCTTCCATGATTCGCTGCTGAGTCAATCAATCCAGTCTCGGTGTCTTCCATGATACGTCGGCGTGCCCGTCGCTCAAGCGCCGACATTGTAGCCGTGCACTGACGTTCCTCACTTCTCCAGCGTCCATAGAGACGGTCTAAATAAATCCCTGGGCATGCGCACTGGCACTCCATACTTCACAAAAAAAGCATAACTACCCAGATATCATTACCCAAATCATCATAATGAACCATTATTAGTGGAGGATCTGCCAAATGTCTATATATGCACTTTATGCAAAAACAGTAGATTGTTGAACAATTATTAAATTTTTCAATGGGGATCACACACTAGTCATACCAGGGTCATATATAATGTGGGACCCATGGGGCATCATCCTAGCCCGCTTGTACAGCATAAACCGCCCAAACAAGGACAATTAATGGGCACAAGCGGGACAGTTGAATAAACATCTGAAATACATACCCATCACAAAACATGATCTTCTACATGGTCTTACCCCTCAGTTGACCGTGTGTATAAACCGCAACATCATTTTTCATAACTGCCAACACAATCAAACGTTATGAACAGACACTATGGTTCCACAGTAAAGCAATTCTTCCAATCTAGATAGAATATGAAAAGGAATTAAAATTGATAAAAACAAATATGAAGAAGCATGCAAAACCATCAATCTGAACCGAGTAAGCAACCCCTCTGATCGTACTCAATATTCATTCCTTTAGGGGCCAAAGTGTCCAATTCAAAGATCCATTTTAGCTCCTTCTTTTTCAATAGGGCCACACGGTCACCTCCCCTCCTAAGGGGGGGAACATCATCAATGACTCTAAACCTGAGTTGGTTGACCGCATGGCCCACCTCGTGGAAGTGCCTTGGTACTGGCAATTCAATCATCCCCGTCCGGATTGTACTCTTGTGTTTACTTATCCGTGCTTTTATTTCCATAGTGGTCTCCCCCACATAGAGGAGACCACACGGGCAGCAGATAGTATATATCACGAAGTTGCTATTGCACGTGTACCGCTTCTTGATATTGTACTTCTTTCCGGATCGGGGATGACTAAAACACCTTCCCTTCAACAGATTACCACAGCACGTACAGCCCAGACAAGGAAAGTTGCCCAGGCTGTGTGGTGCAAGAGTAGTTTGTATATTTCTTTTGGAACTACCAATATCCGCATGGACAAGGTCGTCTTTCAGATTACGCCCCTTTCTGTATGATATCAAGGGAAACGATTTGAATTCTTCAACTTCACTGTGCCCCTTAGACAAAAGAGGCCAGTGTTTTCTTACCACATCCATAATTTTTCTGCTGACTCCACAATATGTGGTTACAAACGGAATTCTTTTAGTAGGTGTTACCTTCGGTTTAGGGTTTAACAATTCTCTCTGGCTGATGTTCAATGCATCAGTTTTGAACTTTAAGAGACTATGCTTAGGGTATCCTCTTTTCAAAAACCTATTCACCATCTCTTGCAACCTCATTTCAATCTTTGAGTCATCAGAGACAATCCTCCGTACCCTCAGCATTTGGCTCCAGGGTAGGGACTCGACCATCCTTCTTGGGTGTTCACTCAAAAAATGCAATGTGCTGTTTCTGTCTGTACTCTTAACAAACAGATCCGTTTTTAGGGAACCATTTTCTTTGTACACCATTGTATCCAAAAATTGCATATTTTCGAGCGAACATGACATAGTAAAACCCAAGCCAGGGTGGATGTTGTTTAATGAGTTGAAGAACACCTCCAGTTCCTCCTTACTCCCGTCCCACACAAAAAAGATATCGTCGATATAGCGTCGCCATCCCCTGACATGACGCCATGATGGTGAACTGTACACGTGTTCACCCTCGAGGACAGCCATATAGATGTTAGCATAGGTTGGGGCCACGTTGGACCCCATGGCTGTCCCCCGGCGCTGCAGGTAATAATCATCCCCGAAGAGGAAATAATTCCTCTCCAGAATGAAAGCCAACAGCGCCAGGGCGAACCGTGTACAGTGTGGCGCCATGTCAGAGGCGGCGAGCGTTACATCGACTGCTGAGAGACCTCTCTCGTGCTCAATTGATGTATATAATGATATAACATCAAATGATACAAGCCATGTAGTGTCACTGACCTGAAGTTCCGACAAGGAACAAATAAAATCACTAGTATCTTTTGTATACGAAGGGGCAGCAACAGCGAACCTTCGCAACAAATGGTCCAAAAAAATCGAGACTTTATTACACAAGGAACCTCTCCCCGAGACGATTGGGCGTCCAGGGGGATTTCTCAGGTCCTTATGTATTTTTGGAAGGGTATACAGAGTTGGTACCACAGGGAAATCAACCAACATCCTGTTATAGAGACCTTTGGGAAATTGGTCCAGAAGGATATTGCAAAATTGAGAAAGAATGATAGCTGTAGGGGAAGACCTAACATTACACGCTCTGAGAGGGAGGAGATCAAAAAATTGAAAGAGGATGTGTCCATCACCATAAAGCCTGCAGATAAAGGTGGGGCTATTGTGGTGATGGACACATCCCAATATCGAGGGGAGATCATGAGACAACTGAGTGATACATCTGTCTATGAGAAATTATCTACCAATCCTACAACTAAGTTTCAGTCTGAATTGAAATCCATGATTATGGAAGCTTTCAATGATGGTGTTATTGACCTTGGTTTATCTGAATATTTGTTGGTTGATTTCCCTGTGGTACCAACTCTGTATACCCTTCCAAAAATACATAAGGACCTGAGAAATCCCCCTGGACGCCCAATCGTCTCGGGGAGAGGTTCCTTGTGTAATAAAGTCTCGATTTTTTTGGACCATTTGTTGCGAAGGTTCGCTGTTGCTGCCCCTTCGTATACAAAAGATACTAGTGATTTTATTTGTTCCTTGTCGGAACTTCAGGTCAGTGACACTACATGGCTTGTATCATTTGATGTTATATCATTATATACATCAATTGAGCACGAGAGAGGTCTCTCAGCAGTCGATGTAACGCTCGCCGCCTCTGACATGGCGCCACACTGTACACGGTTCGCCCTGGCGCTGTTGGCTTTCATTCTGGAGAGGAATTATTTCCTCTTCGGGGATGATTATTACCTGCAGCGCCGGGGGACAGCCATGGGGTCCAACGTGGCCCCAACCTATGCTAACATCTATATGGCTGTCCTCGAGGGTGAACACGTGTACAGTTCACCATCATGGCGTCATGTCAGGGGATGGCGGCGCTATATCGACGATATCTTTTTTGTGTGGGACGGGAGTAAGGAGGAACTGGAGGTGTTCTTCAACTCATTAAACAACATCCACCCTGGCTTGGGTTTTACTATGTCATGTTCGCTCGAAAATATGCAATTTTTGGATACAATGGTGTACAAAGAAAATGGTTCCCTAAAAACGGATCTGTTTGTTAAGAGTACAGACAGAAACAGCACACTGCATTTTTTGAGTGAACACCCAAGAAGGATGGTCGAGTCCCTACCCTGGAGCCAAATGCTGAGGGTACGGAGGATTGTCTCTGATGACTCAAAGATTGAAATGAGGTTGCAAGAGATGGTGAATAGGTTTTTGAAAAGAGGATACCCTAAGCATAGTCTCTTAAAGTTCAAAACTGATGCATTGAACATCAGCCAGAGAGAATTGTTAAACCCTAAACCGAAGGTAACACCTACTAAAAGAATTCCGTTTGTAACCACATATTGTGGAGTCAGCAGAAAAATTATGGATGTGGTAAGAAAACACTGGCCTCTTTTGTCTAAGGGGCACAGTGAAGTTGAAGAATTCAAATCGTTTCCCTTGATATCATACAGAAAGGGGCGTAATCTGAAAGACGACCTTGTCCATGCGGATATTGGTAGTTCCAAAAGAAATATACAAACTACTCTTGCACCACACAGCCTGGGCAACTTTCCTTGTCTGGGCTGTACGTGCTGTGGTAATCTGTTGAAGGGAAGGTGTTTTAGTCATCCCCGATCCGGAAAGAAGTACAATATCAAGAAGCGGTACACGTGCAATAGCAACTTCGTGATATATACTATCTGCTGCCCGTGTGGTCTCCTCTATGTGGGGAGACCACTATGGAAATAAAAGCACGGATAAGTAAACACAAGAGTACAATCCGGACGGGGATGATTGAATTGCCAGTACCAAGGCACTTCCACGAGGTGGGCCATGCGGTCAACCAACTCAGGTTTAGAGTCATTGATGATGTTCCCCCCCTTAGGAGGGGAGGTGACCGTGTGGCCCTATTGAAAAAGAAGGAGCTAAAATGGATCTTTGAATTGGACACTTTGGCCCCTAAAGGAATGAATATTGAGTACGATCAGAGGGGTTGCTTACTCGGTTCAGATTGATGGTTTTGCATGCTTCTTCATATTTGTTTTTATCAATTTTAATTCCTTTTCATATTCTATCTAGATTGGAAGAATTGCTTTACTGTGGAACCATAGTGTCTGTTCATAACGTTTGATTGTGTTGGCAGTTATGAAAAATGATGTTGCGGTTTATACACACGGTCAACTGAGGGGTAAGACCATGTAGAAGATCATGTTTTGTGATGGGTATGTATTTCAGATGTTTATTCAACTGTCCCGCTTGTGCCCATTAATTGTCCTTGTTTGGGCGGTTTATGCTGTACAAGCGGGCTAGGATGATGCCCCATGGGTCCCACATTATATATGACCCTGGTATGACTAGTGTGTGATCCCCATTGAAAAATTTAATAATTGTTCAACAATCTACTGTTTTTGCATAAAGTGCATATATAGACATTTGGCAGATCCTCCACTAATAATGGTTCATTATGATGATTTGGGTAATGATATCTGGGTAGTTATGCTTTTTTTGTGAAGTATGGAGTGCCAGTGCGCATGCCCAGGGATTTATTTAGACCGTCTCTATGGACGCTGGAGAAGTGAGGAACGTCAGTGCACGGCTACAATGTCGGCGCTTGAGCGACGGGCACGCCGACGTATCATGGAAGACACCGAGACTGGATTGATTGACTCAGCAGCGAATCATGGAAGGACGCTGACGCATGCGCACGAGGGCCCGGATACACGTAGTGTGGAGGATGGCTGATTGGTAGGGACATACGGGAAGTGACGGTTGCTATACCAACGGGACGATGCACAGTGATGATTGGTCACTTCTCGTTGCTGCACTGGTACACGTTTTTGGACACTGTGGAGCACGGACTATGGCGATCTGTGTTCTCTACAGGTTTTAGGACTGGATTACAAGTTCGCCTATAGGTAAAAGATGGCTAGTAGATCTCTGTCTAGTGAATGTGGTATTTTAACCTTGTTTATTATATACTCTGTATGGATTGGGTGATTAATGTTGGGGGTGGAGTTTAATGATATAAATAGCAAACTGATGTAATAGGATTTATGCACTTGAAAAAGGTCATTTCGACCGAAACGTCGTGCTGTGATGACGGATTAAACACAAAGTTGAAGTTACCAGCTGGTGAGGCGCTGTTTCATTTATCTACGGGGCCTTGATTAGTGAGTGCTCCTGGGAGTGGTGTGGGGGGCCCGCGCAGTCGGCGGTGGTTCTGTTAGGCGCTTCGGCCCCATGCCCTGGACGCGCGCCCCGAACATGAGGCCACCATGGCTGGAGAGGGGAATGATGCCTCAAGGCTGTGGGAGCTGCTGATGCTGCACCGAATCCCTTGGGGATGGATCAGTGCTCGTTGGCTGAGCAGCTGGTGGCCTCAATCACCTGCTCCTTTGTTGGAGGATTTAAGAGGTGCTGCACATGTGCTTTTTGCATCTCCCTGTCCTGCAGGGGATGCAAAGGTTATGCACGGTGTCCGCCTGCTGCAGGGTCTGGAGTAGGGGGAGCGGAGCCCTTTGTGGGGGTCCGTAGTCTCTCAGAGGGCGGCGTGCGCTGCCTTGGGGTCCCCCATGCTCTAAGTAGAGCAACGTCCCGAGTATAAGGTAAAAATAAGAATAAACTGGTAAAAATTTAAAATTTAAAAATAAGAATTAAGTAGTAAAAAAATAAAAATGGTAGATGTGGTCTGAGGTACAGACTGCATGTGCCTCCTTGTGACACTACGCAAAAACTGACTAACTACACCTACGTACGAGTGTATACTGCAGGAAGGAGGGCTTAAATTTTGTCTCTACTTAGTGTCACCTCCTAGTGGCAGAAAAGCATACACCCATGTTCCTGTGTCTCCCAATGATGAAGGAGAAATAAAAGTTATGGCTCTTGGAAGAGGAGGAAAAACGGAAAATTGCTAGGGAGTGAAGGGGTTAATAGTAAACTGTGGGCCCAATAAGCTATTTTGCATATGGGTTTATAGGATATGTGAGAGGGATTACAGCCTCATACATCCCAGGCTTGTGCTGTCATTAGCAGCCACTGTGCACACAATTTGTGGAAATGTGACAGTGACAGCTACTCACAACATGGTTCACATACAAAGTAGTTTTTTATTTTGTAAAACAATATTCTTATATTTCCAGAAGGCTGGAAGTGTTCAGCTCTTATCACACCTAGGAGTCTCCTACTGCAGATTCCTGCTCTGACCTACCATCAGGGCACAGAAGACATAATCATCCCCTGTCAGCCGATCTTGGAGGTGCTTATAAAGTTGGTCTGTGACTGGTTGACAGGCTGTAAAGCACCAATGTCACATACCACCCTATACACCCTATACACGCTATTTCCCCGTCTAGTATGCAGACTAGTGCACAGTGTGCAGGGCCTGGGCAGCAGAGCAGATCAAGCAGGAGAGTAAATAAAAAACCGAGGCTCAGTGTGAGTTGCTCCCTCCTTCCTCTCAGCGCCGCTCCAAAGATAAGACCAGCGGCAGTGTCATAGATAGAGGGGCCCTTGTCAGCTCAGAATCATCATATGCCGCAGCGGAGGGGCCCTCCACTTATACTGATGCTGGTGCTGCCTATGTGAATAGCCATTGCTTTAAATTCCTTGGGGGTCCCCTCCAGCTCGGGCCCCGGTTCAATGCACAGGCTGCACATGTGGTATGTCTGCCCCTGGGTCTTATATAGACAGGTGGGTGCATATCCAAATCAAGTCCTATTATGTCCTAAATTAAATACAGCTAGACTCCAATGAAGGAGTAGAACTATCTCAAGGATGATCACAAGGAAATAGACAGCATGTGACTTAAATATGAGTGTTTGAGCAGAGGGTCTGAATACTTATGACCATGTAATTTTTCAGTTTTTCTATTTTAATGAATTTGCAAAAATTTCTACATTTGTTTCTTTTCAGTCAACATGGGGTGCAGAGTGTACATTAATGAGAGAAAAAAATTAACTTTTTTGAATTTACCAAATGTTTGCAATGAAATAAAGACTGAAAAATTTAAAGGGGTCTGAATTCTTTCCGTACCCACTGTACCTTCCCTGAAGAAAATGCGCAAGGTTCTAAAGTACGGCTATGCTAAACCCTTTTGATCTACCGCATGGGTTTGGGTCATGATTACCAGGATGTAAAATATTGATTTTTCACTGCCGATAAATTGTCTGTTTTAAAATGCGCTTCCTGTAGTAGGAGAATCAGTACCCCCATCTTATGCATTCCGTGCAGTATCTGTGTGCATTTTTGCGACACATTAAAGTCCCTTACATTCATGGATTAGTGGAAGGTTATAGGAGGGATTTGGAATTCAGAGGAGTCAGGTAGGTAAAGGAGAGTAGGCTGCAAAGTCTAAGGATCAAGGTATGTGAGGGAGAAGGAGGGGAAAATTTAGAGAAGCCTATAAAAATGTAGGCTAAATCCTCGCTCCCAAGTCAAGAACTAAAACCTGGATATGAATCTTGACAAGGTCAATTGAGTCTATCCAACTTAACTTGTATCACAAGTTTCCCTAAGTGGGGAGTCGTCTTTCAAGGGAGCAAACAGTAACTCTCGGGGAACTATCCCAATCTGGGAAACAAAAGGAAAACATGTTAATCATTTGCAATTTTTAATTCTGAAACTTTCACCGTCTGACTCCATGGGTGTTTTCCAGAGATAAAATGGTCACTATACCTATAGATGAACTCCCAAAGGGGTTTTAATTCCAAAAATTTGGTCAGTTGAGGTGGTTTCTGCTGTTCTGGCACTTAGGAGTTTTGCAAAGGGAGTCCACTAACTGTTCCAGGAAAATCTTTGCTCCAAAATTGAAATTACTCTCCCTCCCTCCTGAGCCCAGCTGTGTGCCCAAACAATGGTTTTCCATCACATATGGAATATCAGCGTACTCAGGAGAAATAGTCCAATTTATCTTGCTATTCTTGGGCAAATGAAAAAAACATTGGTACTATAACATTTTGGGGGAAAAAAATCTAATTTTTTCATCTTTCTATGTTGTAAAATTCTGTGAGCACTTGTGGGTTCAAGGTACTCACCACACATCTAGATAAAAATCTTGGGGAAGGGGCATCTGGGTTCCAGAATGGGGTCAGTTGAGAGGGAATTCCATTGTTTAGGAACATCAAGGGTCACCAAACAGGACATGACACCCGCAGAGCATTCCATTAAAATCTGCACTCCAAAACATTGTTCCTTCCCTTCAGAGTCCTGCCGTGTGCCCAAAATTCTCTGATGCACCTGTGGGTTTTAAGGTGCTCATCACACATCTAGATAAATTCATTGAGGGATCTAGTTTCCAGAATGGGGTCACTTTTGGGGTTTTTTCACTGTTTAGGTACATCAAGGGTGAATTAATTAACAGCTAAACTAAATATTAAAGGGGAACTCCAGTGAGAGAAAACTTTTTAGTACAGTTCCTGCCCTGCTACATGATGAAGCAGAGCTGTAAACCACAGTTCTAGGATCTATAGATCTCTTATAATTCAATAAAATCATACCTGCTTCTCTGCTCTGCCCCCCCCCTCAGGGAACCCAGAATGCTCAGCCTGGCAGCTTCATGTAAGAGCAAAAAGCAGGAGGTGTGTCGGGGGCGTGGATGCTGGAAGCTGCAGGATCAGCTTATATTCACGCCCCCTCACAATTCTGTTTAGTGAGAGCGTGTGGCGGGGGGTGTACAGAGATTTGGGTTCCCTTAGGTGGGGGCCAGAGCAAAGGAGGAGGTATGATTTTATCAATTTATAAGCGATCTATAGATCCTAGAACTGCAGAGTACAGCTCTGCTTCATCATGTAGCAGGGCAGGAACTGTACTAAAAAGTTTTCTCTCACTGGAGTTCCCCTTTAATAAAAGGCTCAAATATTAAGCCGGCACACATAAAAGCGATAAAACGTCAAAAAGTGTGGTTTTGGTCCTATAAGACCAAACTAACCTTCACCACCTCTAAAACACATCAGTCAGTATGATGTGTCAATAGGTTGTGCAGTTGATACAATTTGACCAACCTATACTACATAGCTTTGGTGACGAAAGCAGGCCAAAAAGTTATAGTTCCTATTTTATCACTGAAATCACAATACATAATGTTTATGAAATATATGAATATCCCTAACAAAAAGGCATATCACTGTCAATAGAGGAATGGTTTACTCAATACACCAATCCTTATTAACCACTAAATTGAAAAAATGGATGACCTCACCCATTTAGTGGTACTCCATATTTCTGCCCTCATTCTGTGTTTTTGATGTTGGATTATGCCTTCTTTATATTACAAAAACAATTCATCCTCATGGAGATGATAAACAGCCTCACTAGTTTATCCTTCCAACGCGTTTCATCTGGCCCAATCTGGCTAAGGTGGGGCTTATTATTGGGTTCCACTCTGCCTGCGACCTGGAAATGATGCATCATAAGCCTCATCGATGCGTACCATGGACTGAATATGGAGACACTTACAGGTACAGTGTGACTCCTGACATAGCATTGATGTGTTTAAATGAACTGCCACGCGGCATGCCAGATGGAAGCACACAAGTGATGTGTCAGGTGACATGTGGTCTGGTCCACAATATCTGTTGAGATGACAAAATAATGGATAAGATTGAGGGACTAGATCAATGGTGTAACATGATGTAACTCTAAAGAATGTTTTTTATTTACAGCATATGAGGATTTGTTTTGCCACCAAAGTAGGTGGTACGCTGATGGTAATTGCTATTATAATGGACACACTTCCCTGATGATTTGGGCCAGATGAAAAGGATTGGGAGGAGACTGTTTATAATCTCTATGAGGTGGATCGTTTTGTTGTATAAAGAAGGCATAATCCAACGTCAATGTCACAAAATTAGAGCAGAAATTTGGACTACCACTAAATGTGTGAGATCGTGATTAATAAGGATTGAGGTAGAAAGTGAACTATTCCTCTACTGATAGTGATATTCCTTTCTGTGGGGGATATTTATATACTTTATTTCATATACATTGCATTTTGTGATTTCAGTGATCAAATAGAAGCTATAACTTTTTGGACTTCTTTTGTCACCAATGCTATGTTGTATAGGCTGGTAAGAATGTATCCACTGCACAACCTATTGGCACATCATGCTGATCGAAGTGCTTTAGAGGTGGTGGAAGTTAGTTTGCTCCTATAGAATGTGTCACGCACCAGGGGCGTGGTCTTGTAAAGTAGACTCACTGGATCACAGATGGTTTTGTGGAAGCTGAACCCTTGTAACAGAAAGAGACCGGAGAGTGATTTTAAGGAATCTTTGATTTTTATTTAGGTTATTAGCCCAATGGTGAAAAGTGTCAGAGAGAGGACTCTCTGGATCAAGACAACAAACTCCCTTAGGGTACCGTCACACGCGGCAATTTTGCTAGCAATTTCACCGGCAATTTGATGGTTGCAGTGAAATCATGGACACATTGCTCCATTTTGTGGCTGTGTACAAATGGAACAATGTATCCATGATTTCACTGCAACCAGCAAATTGCCAGTGAAATTGCTAGCAAAATTGCCGCATGTGACGGTACCCTTAGAGGAGCAACCAATGAGGGAACCCCTATACAGGGATTGTCCTGGCACAGTACAGATCTACATGCCACGAATCCAGGACCAGAGGGGTGACTAGTATAGACCGTAACAGTGAAATTGTGAAGACTGAGAAGCTGACTCTGCCTGTAGGAGAAACCTGGTAGTTCTGTGCAGTTCGAAATAGGCTGATCTAGCCAGTCAGGAGAATTGATGTGCTATCCAAGAGAGGCTGGTACAGCACGAAGCAATATCTGGAATATGCTGAACAATCCAGAGATGAAAAACACTACTGGTAGAGAATTCTGTGGAGAGACAAATGTAAATATATTGCAGAGCAAAGTGTAAACAAAAGTATTCTAGTGCAAAGCACTGCAGTAGAGGGACCTGGAAACTTGCAACGTTTCAAAGGTATGAACATGTTGTCCGCACCTCCCATAAGAGGAAGGCGTCTTATATACCCTAGATATCTGAGCAATTAGGCTAAAAGGCCAAACAGGAAGCAGGTGTACTGGCACTTTAAATCAAAGTAGAGTGCTATGGGCTGCCTAAGCACGCTCGGGGAGACCTGCTCAAAGGATGCAGGCTCCGGGAAGAGGAGGCAGATGGCCACGCAGGACCAAAGGCAGGGTAAGTAGAAGGCAGCATGGTTGGAGGAAGGGAAGACTCAGGAGAGGTGCATGATGGGCACCAGGCTCCCTGCCCAGCAGAGACTGGCCCCGCAGCAGGGACAGTACAAGTGGGAGGAATGGCAACACATGATGGGCCCTGGACTCCCTGCCCAGAGAGACTGGCCCCACGGCTGAGGGTATGACAGAACCAAAACCACATTCTTTTAAGTGTGATCACTTTTATGTGTGTTGGCTTAATATTTGAGCTGTTTATTAAAGGGAACCTGTCACCTCCGAAAAGACACCTAACCTATCAATACATGTCCCTGCACCTTCCTATTACCATTATAACTATCCCTTTCTCTGTTAAATGCATGTTTTTAATGTTGTAAAAAACATTTTTAAACTTACTCATTAAGATGATAATGAAGTGTGGGCTATATGCAAAAGTCCCCCTGGGCGTGTTTGTTTACAGCCTCCAGCATCCAGCCCATGGGGCGTGATCTTGATCACGGGGGCGTGATCTGGCTCCCTCCGCTCCACTATGCAGCCTTTCTGTGGGAATGACGCTGAATGCGTCATTTCCGGAACCGCGGACCGCTTAACAACCCAATATTTATCTTAGCAGCGGCACAGCGCTGCTAAGCGGGGCTCTATATAACTCCGCTTAGCAGCGGCACAGCGCTGCTAAGCAGGGCTCTATAGAACTCTGCTTAGTAGCGCACACCGCTACTACGGTAAACATCGAGTTGCTATGGCCTTAATCTTAATGAGTAAGTTTAAAAACGTTTTTACAACATTAAAAACAGGCATTTAACAGAGAGAGGGATAGTTATAATGGTAATAGGAAGGTGCAGTGACATGTATTGATAGGTTAGGTGGCTTTTCGGAGGTGACAGGTTCCCTTTAATATTTAGTAAAGGTTATGTTTCAAGTTTGTTTTTATACTCCACCTCCTTGCTGTTTATTTTTAGCTCTCCTTCGTTGTTTATATTTGTGGTTATTGGTGTACTCAGCTGCTTAATTGTTAAGGCCCTGTCTCACACAACGAGATTGCTAACGAGATCGTTGTAACGGCAGAGATTTTGTGACGCAACAACGATCCCGCTAACGATGTCGTTATGTATGACACGCACCAACGATCTGGCCCCTGCTGTGAGATCGTTTATCGTTACACACTGCTCTGGGTCATTCCTTCATCGTTGCGCTCCCGCTGGGAGCGTTACATTGTTGTGTTTGACAGAGATAATGAGCAACGATCTCAATGCAACGCTATGGAGTGAAAATTCACAACGACCTCGGTATTACTCTGGATCGTTGCTAAAGTAGTTTTTCACAGCGCTGGTAAGATGCCTGTTTGACATCTTACCAGCGATGTGTAAACGACGCACCAACGATATCTACAAACCGTTATCGGGATCGCTGATGCGTCATTATGTGAGACAGGGCCTTTACATCAAGTGCTAACCAAATGGAACATGACCCCTGCAGACCATTCTATCAAAATGTGCACTCCAAAGCATCATTCCTTCCCTTCTGAGACCTACCGTGCACGCAACCAGAGGTTTTCCACAACATTTGGGGTATCAGCCTCAGGAGAAACAACATATTTTGGGGTCCATTATTGCAGCGACGAACTGCCCCTCCACAAGTGATACTATCTCCTGTTGCCCTTGTGAAAATAGAAAAATTTGGGGCAAACTGAACGTTTTTGTGGCCAAAAAGGTACTTTTTCATTTTTATGGCTCAATGTTCTCAAAAAATTCTAGAAAACACCTGAGGGTTCTATGTGGTCAAGTTCTCACCACACATGTAGATAAAATCTGTGTGTGTAATGGTACCTTTACACGCAGCTACAGGTAACAGGTTTTCCACAGGTAACTTACTGGCTGCAGTGAAATCATGGAGACATGGTTCCATTTGTACACAGCAACAAGATAAAACCCTTGTCTCCATGATTTCACTGCAGCCAGTAAGTTACCTGTGGAAAACCTGTTACCTGTAGCTGCGTGTAAAGGTACCATAAGGGGGTGAAGGGTAGGGTCTTGGTTTAAAAATGTGGTCACTTAAAGGGGGGGTTCCACTGTTTAGGCACATCAGGTGCTCTCCATACACGACATGGAGCCCGCTAACAGTTCTTTCTTTCTTTTAATGTTCTTTTTATTAAACATTACAAAAGCCATAATAACAAACCATTTTTGTATGAATACAGTGCATTATATAGTAGTTCACAATTGTATCTGAAAAGAGTTTAAAAAAACAAAACATAGTATATCAAACTTTTGTAAAGTAGGTTAGACGATCTAATATCTACAGAAATCTGGTCTAAGATAGGCCATTAGTGAGAGGGGGGGATACACTCAAGTAGTGGGGTTCAGGGAACAGGTGTATAAAAATAACTATTAAAACACTAATATATAAAGGGTATTTTGTAGTACTCTGTGATTATGTCATATTCATTTCGGGTGTTATGGTGCTGTCACACAGCACAGCCTGGCCAGCGATGTCGGAAGCGATGCGCGGGTGCCCGCTCGGTTCCGACATCGCTGGCCAGCTGTCACACAGTACGGCTGCGGCCGGCGATGCCGCAGCGATGCGGGCGGTGACATCGCTCGCTGGGCTGGGCTCAGCCCAGCGAGCGATCCGCAGCAACGCTGCGGTATAGGCTGGATCGCGGCGTGATCCAGCCTAATCGCAGGTCGCAGGTTGTCAGGTTTACAGTTCTTCCCATAAACCTCACAACCTGCGACTAGCGATAAAACGCAGTCGCGTCGCGCTGTCACACAGCGCGACGTCGCTAGCGACATCGCTGGTACGTCACTTTTCCGGCGATGTTGCTAGCAACGTCGCCTGGTGTGACAGCACCATTATAGTGCAACTCATTCCGCAACATCTGTATCATTAATTGTTTAGTTCACGTTTCAGTTATGCGATGTATTTACTTATTTAAAAGAACTCTTAAGAATTCTGGTCTTGATCTATAGTACAACCACGGTGTCCATGTGCGTTCAAAAATAGAATAAGAGCTAAAGGATAATGCGGCTATCTCTGCTGTATGGTATATGGAGTCTATCTCACGGATAACTTGAGATTTTGTAGGGATTTGAGCGGTATTCCAGCGAGCTGCTATGAGGAGTCTGCTTGCTGCTATTATATTGGAGACCAATTCTGAGGATATCACATTTTTTTTTTTTTTCAAAAATTTTGCTTTATTAAACAAATTGAATACTTCAACCAACAAGACACTCAATCAATTACAGGCTTAGTTATAAGCACATGAGAAAAAAAAAAACGGGAAATCAGGCACTGTAAACGTAATATGCTTAGCGTTAACATGACGTAATAAGTTGTTCCCAAGACTTATTGTACCTGACAATGTAGAATGGACAGGTCATTCATTCGGTATATTCAAATAACCATTAGATCCATAAGGGTCGAGAAGCAAGAGAGAGAAAGTGAAGGTTAAGAAAGAGAAACAAGAGGTGGAAAGAGTCTAGTAAAAATTCAGAAACAAGGGGTAATGTTAAGTATGGAAGAAAATAGTATAACCAATATTGATGAAGGAAAGAGGGGGGGGAACACAGGGGGAGAGGACAATAAGGGTAGAGGATCAGGAAACAGCCATCCCGCCATGTCTCCACATTGGAAGTACATATTGCAACTTGCCCAGAGCAGTTAGACTAGGTAGAAAGAATACCTGTGAATTCTGGGGACTCCCGAAACAGAAGCCAGGCAGTCCATGTGGAAAAATATTTACTCAACTGAGCATCAGAGTGGGCAGAAAGTTTTTCCATGCGACAGATATGGTCCATCTCATGGAGCCAGTCCATCACAGTAGGAGCCGACCTCGATTTCCACTTCCGAGGTATTACAGCTCTAGTTGCAGCCAGACAGTGCCTCAACAAGCCATGTTTGATCTCCCTGAACGCACCGGGAATCATAGATAGTAGCCCTGTTTGAGGTAGACAGGGGACATGGATCCCTGAAACGTGTTCGTGTACCCTAAATACATGTTGCCAGAGGGATTGTATGGATGGGCAGCTCCACCAGATGTGGAGTAAGCTTCCTTCCGAGGCGTTGCAACGCCAACATGCATCGGGAGTGGATGGGTAAATTCTGTGGAGCTCCTGCGGACAGCGATACCATCTCGTTAACAGTTTGAAATTTGTTTCCTGTACCTTACATGGCAATGACATTTTGTGTGTACACAGGAATGATTTAGCCCAATCCAAGTCCGATGGAACTAGTTTCAAATCCCGTTCCCAGGCCGCCACATACCATGTTGGGTCTGAATCACAAGAGCAAGTCAGAATATTATAGATCTGCGAGATGACGTGTGTCGGTGTCGTGGTTTGTAATAATAGTGCTTCAAAGATGGTTTGCTCCCTAGTCAGTTCAGACAATGAGCTGAGGGATGTTATGAATGACTGTAGCTGAAGATAGGCAAACCACTGGAGTCGGAAACCCGGAAATCTGTCGCGGAGGTCCACTAGAGCTGGCAGAGAGGGAGTACCCATAAGTGTCTCACAGACTCGGGTTTTCTGTTTGGAGGACCAACACATGAACCTCTCCACATCGACCGCCGGCGGGAAGTCGGGGTTGTCAAAAAGAGGGGTCAAAGGGCTCACCAAAGAGGAGAGGTTGAATCTGGCGCGCACTCCATCCCATACCCCGAGAAGATCCCGCGTAAGCAGCGAGTCCGAAATGCTCCTGGGGCGCTTAGAAGCTACCACCCATGGAAGAGATGTTATAAGCCAGCTGGAGATATCTGCCTCCATGGTCACCCATTGTTTGAGTTCGGCTCCACTAAACCAATCTACCATTCTGGTCAAGACAGACGCCGTGTGGTAAAGATAGAAATTGGGTAGGCCTGCCCCCCCCTGGGACTTACTTCGCGTCAAGAGATTGTACGCTAATCGGGGCTTCTTTTTCCGCCAAACGAAGGACGTTGAGAGTGCCCGGAGTTGGGAGAAGAAAGATTTAGGAACAGAGATGGGTACAGCCTGAAAAATGTATAACAGTTTGGGCAATACGTCCATTTTCAGTACGTTGATCCTACCAAACCAAGTCAAAGTCTTCATGCCATACGTCTGGAGGTCAGCAGATAACCGTTGCAGCATGGGTTTGTAATTCAGTGTATAGAGGAGTGAGAGGTCCGCACTTATGTGAACCCCTAAATACCTCAGAGAGCCCGAGCACCAGTGGAAGGGGAAAGCGTCTTTCAGCCGAGTCTTACGGTCCAGTGGGATAGATATATTCAATATCTCGGATTTTGAGACATTGACTTTAAAGTTGCTGACCTGGCTGTATCGGTCAAATTCCTTCAGGACTGACGGAAGGGAGGTCTCAGGGTCAGTAAGGTACAACAACAGGTCGTCAGCATATAAAGCCAATTTGTAAGATTTGTTGGCAATCTGAATCCCATGAATATCCGGGTTCTGTCGGATGGCGACTGCTAGATGCTCCATTACAAGTGCATATAGCAGAGGGGACAAGGGGCAGCCCTGGCGGGTTCCATTTCGGATATCAAAGGGTTTAGAGAAGATCCCATTACACCGGACCCTGGCTGTCGGGGTAGTGTACAAGGCCATCACCTTTTCCCGGAACCATCGACCGATCCCCGCCCGCTCGAGCACTGCACTAAGGAAAGTCCAGCTCACCCTGTCGAATGCCTTCTCCGCATCGACTGATAACACAAGGGCCGGGATTTTTAATTTGTTAATGTGAGAGATTGCAAGAATTGTTTTAATTGTATTGTCCCTGGCCTCTCTCCCAGGGACAAAGCCAACCTGGTCGTTGTGGATGAGTCGAGGCAGAGAAGGTCCAAGTCTAGCAGCCAATAGCTTCGCATATAACTTCACATCTACATTGATCAAGGAAATCGGGCGGTAACTCGAGCAAAGCTGGGGATCCTTCCCAGGTTTAGGGATTACTGTGATGGTCGCTTCTAGAGTCTGTTTTGGGAAAGGATGTTCTTTGGAAACCGCGTTACACACCCTGGTCAAAAAGGGGGCTAAATCTGTGGAAAACTCCTGGTAAAATTTGGCAGTGAAGCCGTCCGGACCAGGGCTTTTGTTAGATGGGGATGAAGAGATAGCATGGGTCATTTCCTCCAGGGAGAACGGGGCATCCAGTTCTGCACTGATGGCAGGCATAAGCGGTGGGAGAGAAGTGTCATCGAGGTACTGGTCTATCCTCTGTAACAGTCGAGGCTCACATGGTTCAGTTAAGTTCCCGTGTATATTATAAAGCGATTTGTAGAAAAGTTCGAAGGAAGACGCTATGTCAGATGGATGATGTACAGTACTTTTGTCTGCTGTTTTCACAGAAGGGATGTATGTGGTCGACAGTCTAGGATGTATAAGACGCGCCAGGGGTCCCCCGCACTTATCGGCGAACTCGTAGTAAAACTGGTGTGAGCGTTCTCGAAACCGGGTGTGGGCCAAATCAAGAGATGTTCGAAGGCCCTCTCTGAGTTTTGTCAAGGTCAGGAGTACGTCACTGTTGAGGGAAGACTTATGTTGTGATTCGAGTTCCTGTATGCGAAGTAATAGGTCATTAATATGCTTAGATTTCTCACGTTTGATTCTCGACCCTTCCCTAATAAAGACTCCTCTTAGGACACATTTAAGGGCCTCCCATTGGGTCGGAAGCGGAGTAGGGTCCATGTCATGGTTCCTCAGAAAGTCAGAGATAGATGAATTGACCGCTTTTTTTGCCTCCTTATCAAGGAGGAGATTGGGGTTTAGTCTCCAGTTCCAGACCTTAGGGGGGCTGTGAGGAGGGAGGAGTGTCACGAACACAGGGGCATGGTCAGACCAAGTCATAGATCCTATTGAAGCTGAAGGTGACCAGTTCAGCAGGGAGTGACTCATGAGGAAGTAATCAATACGGCTGTAAGATGAGTGGACTTGAGAAAAATGTGTAAAGTCTCTATCAGCAGGATGGAGCACGCGCCAGATATCAACAACCCTGAGGGAGTGTAAGGCAGTTTTAAAAGCACTGACATGGGAGTGGGGAATCCCCGACTTACCCGACGACGTATCGAGTTTTCTGTCTAGAGGCATGTTAAAGTCTCCACCGATGATCAGGCGCCTGTGGGCGATCGACGACAGCTTTCGGAGATATCGTGCACCCGTGGTGGCCTGATCCCTGTTAGGAAGATAGACATTAATAACAGCATAGTCCTGACCAAAGAGTGAAAAGTTGATAAACAGATATCTGCCATTCGGGTCAATCTCCACCTCTGCCAAGGTTCGGGGGAAATTTTTATGAAAGGCAATACTCACGCCCTTAGATCTAGAAATAGGGTTAGGAGCATGAAACCACTGGTTGTAGTATTTATTGCGGATATCAGGAACGTGAGCCAGTTTAAAATGGGTTTCTTGAAGCAATAGCACCTGAACACCCATCTTAGACATGCCGTATAAAACCTGGCTGCGCTTCTGAGGAGTGTTGAAACCCCGCACGTTCAAGGAGGCAAACTTTATGGAAGACATGGCAAATGATTTCTCTTAGGATTTGGGAGGGGTTAGAGGACAGGATATAGGGTATAGGAAAAGGGAAAGAAGAGGGGAGAAGGGGGGAAGAAAGATATAGAGAAGAAAAGGAAGAAAATAGAGAGAAAGTGGAAACAAAAGTGTGAGTAAGAGTAGTAGAAAGAATTATAAACCTATCAACAGGATAGGCTACGCCACGTTCCTAGGACGAGGCGGGAGGACTGTAAAATGTTCCGTAGAGGCGGAACAGTACAGTCTAACTTGTAACCCAAGTTTCCCTATGTGGATAGTGACCAGCGGTGAGACCTCTCGTGAGGGCCCCCAGCCAGGCACCTCCCCCAGGGAACCGACTCTATAATATCGGCTGATAGATTTAAACTAAAAAATAAGGAACTGCAAGTAAAAACAACTGCTATACACTTAACGTATACGTACACATCTTCATCTCACCAGCATGTTAGTGAGATGTGAACACATGGGAAGACCTTTTGTGACTCATAAAAGGAGGGGGGTCCAAAGGCCACCCCCAATCGAGACCCTGAGCTCTGAGTCATTGAGGGTTAACTATTTGTTTCCTTAATGTCTGGCCCCTATGAAGTGAACATGGGATCCACACAATAACAATATGAGGAGGGAAGGTCATCTCTGGCAACAGCAAAAAAAAAAAAAAAAAAGGGGGGGGGGGGAAAGAGGGAAGAAAGGGGGGGAAGGGGGAGAAAGAGGGGTAGGGAGAAAAGAGGGGAAGGGGAAAGTGGGGTAAGAAAAGAGGGGGTGGGGGGGAAAGGGGGGGGGAGAAAGGAGGGAGAAAAAAGGGGTGGGGAGGAAGGGGGGAAAGAAGGGAGGGGGGGGGGAACAACATGGAGAACATCCAGAGATAAATGATCTCAGAAGGAGATCCAGAAAACAGATCAGTATTTGGGGACTGAGATATCAAACGATCAGTCCGGTTTCCTCAGTCATTAATAGATACACTGTTGATCTATATGTAAGGCTAAACAGTAATGAAATTGAGAGTTCAGTCACTGTTCGACATGACGCGGGCCAGGAGAACTTCTCCTTCTTGGTCTCCGAGGCAAGGCAGCTCCCCTCCCCTCGTCCCTTCTACGAAATGGGAGGTATGGGGCGGAAGGCCAGTCTGGGATAGAGATCGTTGGTAGATGTAGTCCCTCCAGAAAGGCTGACAGGTCCGCTGGTCCGCGTAGCAAGAAAAGACCGCCGAGATGACGGACCTGGAGTTGGAAGGGGAAACCCCATGAATACAGGATCTCTCGCTCCCGAAGGGCCTCGGTAATTGGACGAAGGGCTCTCCGTTTCAAAAGAGTAGCCCTGGACAGGTCGGCCATGAATTGAATCGTTGCCCCATCAAAGTCCATTGGGCCGTTAATTCTGGCCTGTTTCATAATGTCTTCCTTAAGGTAGTAGTGATGTAGGCGACATATGATGTCGCGGGGGTTATTCGGGTCAGATGATCTAGGTCTAAGGGCTCTGTGAGCTCTGTCAAAAACTATGGCGGTGTCCGCAGGCCTGTCCAGGAGTGTGTTAAACAGAGATTGCAAGGTAGGCACAAGCTCTGACGGACCCGTCGCCTCTGGGAGACCGCGTATCCTGATATTATTACGGCGGTCTCTGTTTTCGGAGTCCTCAAAGAGATCAAACAAACAGGCTAGTTGTTCAGAGTGCCGATCTATAATCCGTTGATGTTCTGTTAACGTAAGAGTGTGAGCCTCAGATCGCGTTTCCACCTCCGCCACCCGCTCCGAGACCTGAGCAACCACAGTGTTAAGACCCTGTATCTCGGCTTTACAAAGGTTTTCCAAGCGGGCAAAATACCTTTCCAAGTCTGTCTTAGTAGGGATATCAGACATACGGGAACGCAAGTCTCTAAAGTCCTCCAGGACAGATTCAGGCAGTTGCGCCACTACAGACGAGGTGTCCTGTGTATATGAGACAGAGGCTGACATGGATGAGGCCCCTTCACCCGCAGAGCTAGGCTGATCCTCTAGGGGGTCTGTAACATCAGAGAGTGTCCCCTCAGTGTGGTCTGCAAGGTAGCGCTGGATGTTTCCGTCCTTATTTTTGATCTTGGACGCCCCTGTGGTTGCTGCTGTAGATTGGGGGTTTTTTTTTGGTCCCATACTGTCTACACTGCTACCAAGTCACTAAGGAGGGATGGTTTCAATATTCAATCTGAGGCCAGTGGTGTTGCAAGGAGGAGATGGATGGTGTCTCCCTATATTATAGCTAAGTAGGAAACCAGTGCAGGTGCAAAAGGGTTAACAAAAGCTTGTTTACTCGGCTGGCACAGAGCAGGACATGTGACACAGTTTATCTTTCTTCAGCAGCAGGACAATCAGTGCAAGTTAATGGTGGTGCTGCCCGTAGGAACACTCCAGGGCGATACAGGGCAAAGTCCCCTTAAGGAAGGGTTAATGTGACAATCAGTGAGGGGATAATAATGGCAGCAGGGCCTGTTTACTTATCTGGATCGATGCAGCAGCCGTGGACACTGCTGTGATGTAGTCTGTGAGCTTCAGACGTGTGATAATGCTGGAACTGAAGAGAGCAGTAAGCTGCTGAGAAGGCAGCAATGCTGTAGTGTGGTGGTTCCTTTCCTGTGATCCCCGCAGGGCTCCGATCCTCTCCAGCTCCCCTGTTACTCAGGTACAAGGCAAGGGGTCGGGCACCCAGCATCCAGCTACCCCGGCAGCGGTATAGCTCACAAGGGGAGTCAGTCAGTGATACAGCTCCACGCCAGCTGCAATATCACTCTGTGCACGAGGTTCCCGCCAAGCAGGGGCTCCAGGGCAGAGCACTATGGCGGCGTGTCCTCTCACTCCCTGCTCCAGTCCCGCCGACAACAGCTGAGACGCAGATGCAAGTTCTAGTCACCTCTCCAGTGTTCCTGTGTACTTAGGGAGTTAATCTTTGGTGCAGTTCTGAGTTAGGCGCCGATTCCCGGGTCAGGGCAAGCCAGGGTCCTCAGGAGCAGTTAGTGTGCACATCCAACCGGCGCCATCGCTAGGCCACGCCCCCAGGATATCACATTTTTAGGCCATAAGGGGAGGTTGAGTAATGCTACAGTTGGAGTCAAAACTACTTCCTTATGTATGACCTTGTTTATTATTTCTTCTATCATCTTCCAGTAACATTGTATCTGGGGGCATTGCCACTAAATGTGTAGGTGCGATCCAGGGTGTATGCCACATCTCCAGCATCTATCTGTCACATTGTCATGCCATCTATGTAGAAGTACAGGGGTGCGGTACCAACAGGCCACAACTTTATATGAATTCTCTTGCACTTTTACGCAGGGAGAAGGGCCATGAGACCCGCGGTATATTTGCTTGATTTGGGTTTCTGTGAATTTCACCCGCAAGTCCCATTCCCATAACCTCAAGAAAGCTCTTTTTACGTGTATATGGTCACCCAATAAGAGTTTGTATAAAATGGATAGCAGTCTACGGTGTTCCTGTGCCCGTGCACATAATTTCTCAAAGGGAGTCATAGGTCTAGTCGGGAGTATTTGTTTAATATGTTTCCAGATATATGTCTTCAGCTTAATGTATTGGAGGATGGAAACTTTGGGTATGTTATCTAGTTGTCGTAATTCTGTGTAGGAGAGGAGCGCCCCATCTGAGAACACCTGGTCTAACGGAACAATAGATGGGCGTATTGAGGCAAGATTGTCATTAGCATGTAAGGTGTTTAGCAGTAATGGGCCCACAATATCTTGAAGAGTTAGTATAGGTGACAAAGGAGGGATCAGGGTGGCATATTCCTTATTCCAAACATTAACAACTGCTTTAGTTAAGGTGTTTTTAAATGGCGGAGATTTATTATAGAAGTCCATCAACAAAGCCAGGGGGCGTAGGGACACTGGGGCAGTCTGATCTTCTATTGAAAGCCATAATTTCTGAGGGTGTTTGTGTATCCACTCTATTACTTTAGTCAACATGGCTGCTTTATAGTATTTGTGTATGTCGGGTGCACCCATGCCTCCTCGGTCTCTCGGTTGGGAGAGTGTTTGGTAATTTATCCAAGGGCGCCTATTTTCCCATATGAAATTTAAGAAAAAAGAATGTATTTTATTTAGAATACGGGCTGGTATATATATTGGCAGCATTTGAAAGAGATATAGAAACTTTGGCAATATCAAACTTTTGAGATTTTTCCGTCCGATCCATGAAAGAAATGGTGTTTTCCATGATCTAACGATTTCCACTGCTCTCTCCAATGTTGGCAGAACGTTGAGATCTAGTAGGTCTTTAGTCGTACGGCCAATTTAAATACCTAGGTAGGTGATATATCTAGGGGGCCATTTAAATGGGTATTTTGTTTTATAGGTAGCTATAGAAGTATCAGCCACATTTAAACTCAACGCTTCCGACTTTGAAAGGTTAATTTTGTAATTTGATAAACGCCCATAATAGTCCAGTATTTGCATCAAGGCAGGAATGCCTCTGTCAGGGTCAGACAAGATTACCAATAAATCATCTGCAAACGATGCCGATTTATGATGTATCTTTTGTGGTTGAATACCCTGGATCTCGTTACTTCGTTGTATACTCCGCAGCAACGGTTCCATAACTAGAACAAATAGGATCGGAGACAGAGGACATCCCTGCTTCGTACCATTTCTAATCTCAAATGTGTTTGAAAGCATATCATTAACCCTCAATCTAGCCAAAGGTGCAGAGTACATTTTAAAGATAGCGTCTATAATTAGAGGAGGCATGCCTAAGGCCGTCAGTGTACCTCTAAGAAACATCCAGTCCACCCTGTCGAAGGCCTTCTCTGCGTCTGTGCTTATGAGGACCAATGGCTTATTACGCATCTTCACATATTGAATTAAATGCAGAATTCTGCTAGCGTTGTCCCTCCCCTCTCTCCCCCTCACAAATCCCGTCTGTTCTGGGGTTATGAGATGGGGTATCAGGCCCTCAAACGTCCTGCTATTAGGCTAGCAAACATTTTCAAATCAACATTGAGCAGGGAGATGGGCTTTAGCTTCCACATAAAATAGGGTCTTTGCCCTCCTTATGAAGGAGAGATATATGCGCCTCAAGGGCTTGAGGGGGCAGGGAACTGCCACAAAGAACCGCATTGCACATTTTCAATAGATGTGGGTTGAGTTCTGCAAAAAAATGCTTTATAGTAAAGGGTTGTGAAGCCATCTGGACCGGGGGATTTTCCTTTAGGGCTCCTCGACAGGATGGACTGAAGCTCCTGGTAGTCAAAGGGTCTGGTCAACCAAGATTGTTGGGTGTCAGACAGATGTGGTAATGATAAAGACGCCAGAAAGATCTCCACTCTTTTTTCCTCTGTGTCGTCTCCGACTCCGGTTCATGAGTCCTCAGTTGGTATAAATTTTTATAAAAAGTTAGGAAAACGTCAATTTTATGGTTGTAGTTTTGTGTAGTTTGGCCTGTATCTAGCGCAATTTTATGAACGAATGTACTAGACTGTCTACGTTTTATCAATGATACCATGAGCTTAGACGCTTTATCCCCATGGACCAGGAGTCGGTTCTTCCGAGAGGAGTAATATTTTAATGCCTTTTTGTTTAGTATATCTTTCAATTGTTTTCAACACAAGAGAACAAAGAGTACTATTCAAAAGTCAAATTTTATTGGAAAACGTCAATAAAAATAGTTAATAAGGTGGCAAGAAAAGCATATACATCAAGCCCACCAGGTTAAAGCAAGGGCGGAAGTATGTCGTGATACATCAAAGGGTGAACATGTTCTCACAGTAATACAAGGTCCCACAAGTACCATTACCATACATATGAAAAGAGCGTAGTTGCAGTGAACATGATTACATCCATGTAAAGTGCATGTGCAAAACGTATATAGGCTATACATAAATCCTTAGAATGATCATGCTCAAACGCTTTTTTCTAGATAGAAGTACAAGAAGGGGTCACAACAATTTAAAAACCATGCATACCCATATAGGATCAAAGTCTATTGCCCTCCACAAAACCTGCTGGGCTAGAACCCCGACGCGGCGTTTCGCTGCATGTGCCTGGTAGCTGCAGCTTCCTCAAGGGGGAGTATTGTGCGTCCTGTGTCGGCCCTCATTTTTCGTCCCTCTATATATGGTCGTAACGAGCGAGGCTCGTACATCACCTGTGTATGCGCGTCATCCTCAGTCGCCGCGCGCCGGAAGCGACGCTCCAGTCAAAGTGACGGCCGGCCGTGACGCGCACGCGGCACCATGGGACGCGTCACCATGGCACCCACGCATGCGCGTCAGGCTCGGCCGTCCTGGAAAGCGTCACCCCGCGCGCTGGTGTGAGGAGAGCAAGGTGAATGGGGAAATCAAAAAACCCGGTGGTGACTGCCAGTTTCAATATGGGGGATCATAGCAGAGACACAGGGCGACACATCATTTGGAAAAGAAAATACAATTAAAAAATCAGATTGCACCCTATTTAGCTACAGTAGAGAATATGAACGATCCTCAGTCATCTAAATACATATTCTTCCCAAGGGAAGATAAAGAATTTTATGGCATCAATTCAACAAGTCACACAAATCTAGAGAGTCCCTAGATAAAGGACAAAAATCCAGATCCCATGACTTGAGGATAATCCGAGGTCCAGTATATTCCCTTTGTATCGGAGTTGGTACCAATGTGGATGAGAGTATTCAACGTCCATTGATCAAAAGAAAAGAAAAGGTGACTGAAAGAATAAAAGGTTAAAAATTAATTAAAATCTTTCCCAAAAGATGGAAAGAGTATATGCACAAGAAAAACAGATGCAGTAATACATGCAGGATGGTAACCAGTCTCACAGGTATGGCCTGAAAGACAAGGACTCATTAATCCCTCTGGGACTGAGGGTATCTAAGGTCACTATCCATTTCGCCTCCATTTGAGCGAGGCATTTTTTGAGATTACCCCCTCGATTTCCCGCCCTCACCATGTCTATTCCCCTAAATTTTAGACTGGATGAATCGCAATTATGAACCTGCCAGAAATGTCGTGGCAAGGTCCGCAATTTGCTACCATCCTTTGAATTTCGGGCCCCTTCTATGTCGCTAAGATGTTCTCGTATTCTCTTGCGAAATTCTCGGGAAGTCAAGCCAACGTATACCTTCTGGCACCCACACGTCGCATAATAAATGACGTGCGTGGAGCCACAAGATATACGCTGCCTGATAGCATATACTCTTTCCATCTTTTGGGAAAGATTTTAATTAATTTTTAACCTTTTATTCTTTCAGTCACCTTTTCTTTTCTTTTGATCAATGGACGTTGAATACTCTCATCCACATTGGTACCAACTCCGATACAAAGGGAATATACTGGACTTCGGATTATCCTCAAGTCATGGGATCTGGATTTTTGTCCTTTATCTAGGGACTCTCTAGATTTGTGTGACTTGTTGAATTGATGCCATAAAATTCTTTATCTTCCCTTGGGAAGAATATGTATTTAGATGACTGAGGATCGTTCATATTCTCTACTGTAGCTAAATAGGGTGCAATCTGATTTTTTAATTGTATTTTCTTTTCCAAATGATGTGTCGCCCTGTGTCTCTGCTATGATCCCCCATATTGAAACTGGCAGTCACCACCGGGTTTTTTGATTTCCCCGTTCACCTTGCTCTCCTCACACCAGCGCGCGGGGTGACGCTTTCCAGGACGGCCGAGCCTGACGCGCATGCGTGGGTGCCATGGTGACGCGTCCCATGGTGCCGCGTGCGCGTCACGGCCGGCCGTCACTTTGACTGGAGCGTCGCTTCCGGCGCGCGGCGACTGAGGATGACGCGCATACACAGGTGATGTACGAGCCTCGCTCGTTACGACCATATATAGAGGGACGAAAAATGAGGGCCGACACAGGACGCACAATACTCCCCTTGAGGAAGCTGCAGCTACCAGGCACATGCAGCGAAACGCCGCGTCGGGGTTCTAGCCCAGCAGGTTTTGTGGAGGGCAATAGACTTTGATCCTATATGGGTATGCATGGTTTTTAAATTGTTGTGACCCCTTCTTGTACTTCTATCTAGAAAAAAGCGTTTGAGCATGATCATTCTAAGGATTTATGTATAGCCTATATACGTTTTGCACATGCACTTTACATGGATGTAATCATGTTCACTGCAACTACGCTCTTTTCATATGTATGGTAATGGTACTTGTGGGACCTTGTATTACTGTGAGAACATGTTCACCCTTTGATGTATCACGACATACTTCCGCCCTTGCTTTAACCTGGTGGGCTTGATGTATATGCTTTTCTTGCCACCTTATTAACTATTTTTATTGACGTTTTCCAATAAAATTTGACTTTTGCATAGTACTCTTTGTTCTCTTGTGTTGAAAATGTTGATTTGAGTACCTTTATGCACGCGGCAGAACCCTGTTCCACTTGCACCGGCATGTGGTGGGTTCTGCCTCATTTGTATAAGCCCAGCTGGGCGCTGTTTCTAAATATATCTTTCAATTGTTGTCTATATTCAGTTAATTTGGTTAGGGTTTTTGACATTAATGATCTTTGGTGTTTGTTGAAATTCTAGTCTAGCAATTTCTTTATAGATAGTTTCCACTTCAGCCCTTCGTTGTTTATTAAGGAATGAAGCAGCTGATATAATTACTCCTTGATCGTAGCTTTATGGGCTTCCCAGACTATGGTCGGGTCTACATCTGAGGTATTGTTCACAGTAAAATAATCTGTGATGGCTGTTCTGATTTTTCGCTTAATGTCATCTAGGTTAAGGAGAGATTCATTTAATCTCCAAGTCCGGACCGCAGGGAAGGGATTTCCGAATTCTAATTTCATTGTTACCATGCCGTGTTCCGAATACATGGCCGGAAGAATATCGACGTCAGAGATATTGGGTAGAAGTGTCCCAGATATCTATTATATAATTGCGAATGGGTTTTTTGCCCCTTCTGAGTCCACTCACAATGCGAGTCGGCGTGGTCATGTGGATACGCCCGAAGCATTGGCCGCGCAGCGACCATTGCGAGCAGTTCTAAGGCGACTCGCTATGCCCGCGCAGCGGGCATGGCGAGTCGCCTTAGCAGCGCGAAGCATTGGCCGCAAAGCGGCCATTGCGAGTCAGAGACTCGCTCTTCTAGAATCCCGATGCATGTGCATCGGGCACCCAGCTAGTAAATAGATAAGCTAAATGGTGGTAATTATTGTGGGGATAGGAGTAGTATGTAAAGGCTCTGTCCTGCGGGCGAGAATACCGCCTTGCATCTATCAATTCCGCATCTAGGAGGGAAGATTTAATGCAGGCTAGGTCTTGCGAGGAGATTTTACTCTTCCCCAATGAAGTATCTAATAGGGGTTCTAACGCCACATTCAAATCTCCACCCAACACGACAGAGCCCTCTGCGAATATAGAGAGTTTACGTCAATCTTTTTTCACCCAAGTTAATTGTTTTTTATTGGGAGCATATAAATTCCCCAACATTACGAGGCTGCCACCTAATAAGCCCTTTATAAAAACACTAGCTGTGAGCCCAATTCTAAAGAATCGGGAGTCTAGAATCTGGAGAGAGAGAGAGAGAGAGAGAGGGAGAGAGAGAGAGGGAGAGAGAGAGAGGGAGAGAGAGAGAGGGAGAGAGAGAGGGAGAGAGAGAGAGGGAGAGAGAGAGGGAGAGAGGGAGAGAAGGAGAGAGAGAGAGAGAGAGAGAGAGAGAGAGAGAGATAAATAGATATAGATATAGATAGATATAGATATAGATAATATGAAAAAGATCCTTGTAGCACACAGCTACTACCAATGATGTACATAAGCTACCAGCTATATATATTTGAGGAAAAAGTTTAAAAACTTACGTTTTTTTCAAAAAACTCAAAAATCTCCAATTTTTTATTTAATTCTGAAGTTCTTGGTACATACATTGGCCAATGTCTGTTTGCTCATCAAATTAGAATTTTTGAGTTTTTTGAAAAAAACCTAAGTTTTTAAACTTTTTCCTCAAACACATATAGCTTGTAGCATTTGTACATCATTGGTAGTAGCTGTGTGCTGCAAGAATTTTTTCACATTATATGACCCTGCGTCTTTGCTAGCACCAGTTCACATTTGTCTGTGAGTGCTGTGCAGTTTTTTTCTTGTTGTTTATTATATGGAGTTGCAGGCTCCTTGCTGCAATGTGCACTCTCATTAACCTACAGGTGATCGAGGGTCTAGATGGAGTCTGCCCACTGAGAAGTGGGGGGTGGACAAGGAGGATAGGGATATCAGAGTAGGACTCATCAGACCTGAAGTCACTTTGTCGCAGTTGATGAGCAAGCAGACATTGGCCAATGTATGTACCAAGAACTTCAGAAATAAAAAATTAGAATTTTTGAGTTTTTTGAAAAAAAAAACGTAAGTTTTTAAACTTTTTCCTCAAACACATATACCGTAGCTTGTAGCATTTGTACATCATTGGTAGTAGCTGTGTGCTGCAAGAATTTTTTCACATTATATGACCCTGCGTCTTTGCTAGCGCCAGTTCACATTTGTCTTTGAGTGCTGTGCAGTTTTTTTCTTGTGGTAGATAGATAGATAGATAGAAATAGATAGATAGATAGATATAGATACATAGATAGATAGATATAGATAGATATACCAATCCACAAAGTGAGGCAGCATTCCAAGCAAGTTCAGTTTTCAGTTTTTATTCGTCCATAAACCACCACAACGTTTCAGACCGTAGTCCTTTCTCAAGTGACATGTATAGTGCATCAGAAGCTGGGTTTATATAGCTCACAGCCCCTTTACAATCATTAATCAATAAATACATAAAACATCATATATACTGTGCATTTTACATGTGTTTCTCTTTACATCACATCATTAAATATCTCAAAAAAAGTGCTTTCCATTGTGGCTTGTTACATCTACCTTACAGTACTCCTTCTTACATTAAAGTGCTACTGTGCCTTAACAATCTTATAACAAGATCACCTGTGTAAATACATTAATCATGCTTGAGAGTAGACTCACCCATCTCCTTCCATGTGCTGTGATATCACACAAACACTTCCTGATTCTACTGAGCATGCTCAGAGGTCATGTTCTGGCTTGAACTTTGCTCGCACATGTGCAGTAGCGCTCGGCGGCCATCTTACTTCACTCATTTCTATCTGGCTTCAAAAGGTGTCTTTTACTGAGCACGCTCAGATGTTAATACACAAAACACCGCTCTAAATGCTTCAGTTTTATCCAAAACTCGCTGTACTCACTGAATATACATCCCTCTCCTACATACGAGTTATACAGGGCCCATTCCTTACTAATATGGTGTTTTAAATCATATAACCTCAAACCTAGAATATACCATTATATATAACACTATGGTCTATCCCATCAAGGCTTATCCTACATCTACCCTCCTGTTTACTGGGACACTGTGACCAATAAGCCACAACCCCCATGGTGCCCAATGTTTCCAAAGGACTTCTTTCTGCACCGGAGCCAGTCACAGGGTTATGTTCAGGATTATGTTCAGGATACCTATATCACTACCCTCTATCTTTCCAAATATTGATAGCACCTGTAATATAATTCTATACCTATCAGCCTATTTACCACGACATTACCCCTGCATGCCATAAAAACAGAAAAATGAAAAAAACTTTTTAATTATCTCTCTCTTCATTTCTATTGATGGGTGAGTCATATCCATTGCATGTTGAATCTAAAAAATACAAAAAAATACCCAAATTAACATATTAAAAACCAGTACTACTATACATAATTTATCATTAAACCAATAAAAAAGGGGGAAAAACAGAATTTCTCTTATCTCCAGGTTTTTTCTTATATCACAGTGCTAGTCTTAAAGTCTACATTAAGCCCATTAGGCCTCAAAGTGTCTAGCCTGTATATCCATTCCAACTCTCTTTTCTTCAGGGCTTTCTCTCTGTCACCCCCTCTTTTCAAGGGGGGTACCCAATCAATTATCCTGAATTTGAACTGCTTCTCTGTATGTCCAAACTCAGTATGATGTTTTGGTACAGGCAAATTCATGATATTGTGTCTGATTGTGTACCTGTGCTGATTCATGCGGGTTTTTATGTCCAGCGTGGTCTCACCCACATAAAGCAAACCACAAGGGCACTCAACCAGATACACCACATATTCTGAAGTGCATGTTAGGAAATGATTGATCTTATATTACTTCCTGGTACTTGGATGTATAAATCTATTCCCTTTTATCATATGTTGACAATTTACACACCCCAAACAAGGGAAACTACCACATCGCCTGGATCCTGTCAAAGTGACTTTGAGGCGCTATTCTGATTGGTCGCTGTGTGCTGCCGGCTACCAAACAGAATAGCGCCTCACTTTCAGCGGTAAATGTGAAACTCAAAGTCGTCCATTATATCTCTATGGGAAGTGAGGCGCTATTCTGATTGGTCGCCGGCAGCACACAGCGACCAATCAGAATAGCGCCTCACTTCCCATAGAGATATAATGGACGAAAAGTCGTCCGTTATATCTCTATGGGAAGCGAGGCGCCATTCTGATTGGTTTATACTAGAAAAAGAAATGCAAAAATTTTTTAGGAGTGTACGATTGAAGTATCATTTTCATAACAAATTAGAAACAAAGGGACAACCCACTAGTGAATTGGAATTGAAAAAATTGGGTATACAGTATAAAAGCGATTTTATGCCCCATGACGATGTACCCATAGTAGAAGCCTTCGAGCGAGCGGTAAGACAAGAAATCAAAAGTTTAAGGGAAACAACTAAAAAAGAACTATTGAAACCAAATGTAACAAAAGAACAGTTTCAGGCAGTACAAGAACTTGTCCATGATGACGGTTGGATAATAAAGCCAGCTGATAAAGGTGGAGCAACCGTCATCATGGACAGGGAAACCTATTTAAAAGAAGTCTACAGACAATTAGATGACAAAAAAGTGTATAGAAAGTTACAGAAAGACCCCAAATTTGAAATTCAAAAAAATATACAAAAAATATTAAGTACCGCAGCAGTGGGAGGGATCATAGATCAGAAACTACATGATTTTTTGTTTGAAAAGAACCCTGTGACACCAGTGCTTTATCTGGTTCCTAAAATACACAAGTCTATGGTAGATCCGCCTGGAAGGCCAATTGTGGCAGGAATAAACTCAGTGTTTTACAATATTGGAATCTTTTTAGAAAAAATCATGAGTCCTTTCGCAATCGAAGGAAAATCATATATCAAAGATACAGGACATTTCCTTGATAAGTTAGCAAGGTATAAGGAGCAAACCAAATTTATGGGGGAAAGGGAATACATATTGGCTTCCTTTGATGTAACATCTCTATACACGTCTATAGACCATGAAATGGGTATAAAAGTGATTGCAGATTTTTTGAAAAACACCAACTATACAGACCCTTGCAAACAATTTATTATAGATTTACTTGAAGTTGTCCTCAGGCAGAATTATTTTCTGTTTGGGGATGACTTCTTTTTGCAATTGATGGGGACCGCGATGGGGGCTCGAATGGCATGTTCGTATGCAGGGGCTGTCATGGTTTATTTGGAGGAAAGATTCGTCTACACGTCCCACCACTTCTCCTATGTAGAGAGGTGGTGGAGATATGTGGACGATATCTTTATTATATGGAGGGGAACAGAACTTGAATTATTGTCCTTTTATAACTACATGAATACGATCAATGATACGATAAAATTCACCAAAGTCCACTCTAAGACGGAAATGCAATTTCTAGATGTTCTAGTACGACTACATGAGGGAGAAATGAGTACAACACTCTTTGTGAAACCCACGGATAGAAACAAACTACTCCACTATACCAGTGGACATCCCAACAGCCTCAAAAAAGCGGTTCCGCTTGGTCAAATGACTAGGGTAAGCAGAATTGTGAGTATTGAGGAAGAAAGGAATCAAGAAATAAGTAAGTTGATGAACAAATTCAAACAGAGAGGTTACCCAGAAGCGATTCTGAAACAACAGAAGGGTAAACTAGGGCATACAAAAGATGACAACAGTATAAAATCAAAAAAGATCCCATTAGTATTAACATATGGAGAGGAGACGAAAGATGTGGTTAATATTGTTCAAAAACACTGGGGGATGTTAAAAAAATGCCTCCCACAAATTGAAGAGTATAAAAATCTACCAATAGTGTCGTATAAGAGAAGTAGAAATGTAAAAGATTGGTTAGTCAGGTCAGACTTTGGTACAATGAAGAATAAAAGACAATTGACATTGACAGGAGGAACAAGAACAGGGTGTTATCCTTGCATTAACTGTATAAATTGATCTAGGGTCAAGATGGAGTCTGCCCACTGAGAGGTGGGGGGTGGACAAGGAGGACAGGGATGTCAGCGATAGGACTCATCAGACCTGAAGTCACTTTGTCGCAGTTGATGAGCAAGCAGACATTGGCCAATGTATGTACCAAGAACTTCAGAAATAAAAAGATAAGATTTTTGAGTTTTTTGAAAAAACGTAAGTTTTTAAACTTTTTTCTCATATACATATAGCTTGTTAGCATTTGTACGTCATTGGTAGTAACTGAGTGCTGCAGAGAACTTTTTCTAGTTATTTGACCCAGCGTCC
>JARQOC010000002.1:329086382-329518327 GCA_033576535.1 Allobates femoralis | reverse complement strand
CAACTCGATGGCCCAGGTCTCGTTTGATATCAGACAATTCTTTGAACATTGGTTCAAGTGCTTTGCTCAGGGTTCGCTTAAGGAAGGATCTTGTTATTGGTTGATGTTTAGCAATGTCCTCTGTGTCCGGTTCGCTTTCAAGTCCGACTCTGAATGATCTTCTACAATAAGGTGTCTAGATGCTTGAGATAATGAGGACATGTCCACCTGCTTTTTCGAATATTTGTCTAAGTCTGGTTGAGTGGCATTAGTGTTGGATTTTGTAGATGATCTTGCTGATTTTGCGGCAGATTTCACCATCGTGTATACAGTATTTAGAATGGTCAGATCATATATAATTTTTGTATCCGTCAGTTCCTAAAGTATGCTCCAGAGTTCGCTCATGATGGGTTTACATCCAGAGTCTAGAATGTTTGATGATGGTAGTGGGAGATCCAGGAGATGGGGCCAATATGGTGTAGATTAAGGCACCAAATGTGACAAGAGAGATCCACAGTTTGATCTCTGTGCAGCACAGTGTCCCATAAAATTGTTGGAGATAGCAATTAAGGACTGGCTGAATGGAGTTGAGACACACTGTTTAAGGACTCAATCAGCAGGCACCAGCCACTTAAGTGTTAATGTCTATTTTAACTGTGCGTCCACTGGTAGAAAAACGGTTGTGCTGACAAGTTAAGGTTCTGCAGGGAGTATTATGTCAGGAGACCAGGGGTTAATATGGGTGCCTTCATAGCTCCTATACACAGTTCAATTACAGCCAGCAGTTAAGTAGTTATATTCTCTCCAGAGGGGGGTGCTGTTGACCTGTCATTGAGAGAGGTGGTGCAAAGTGTTAATCCCCTGCGTCCTTTTGGGAGTTCTTACCACCTCTACTAGTATATCTAGTTATTGCTTGGTCCTTCTAGTGTGTTGGGGCACGTTCAGTGATATTTGTGCCCCGGGGTGCAGATAATAGGGAGGGAAATGTCCTGTTCCTGTGCCCCTGTGTCACCAGCCCTGTAGTAGATGCGCACTTGTGTGCACTTACCTGCTCTTGCGGTTTTTCAGATGTCAGGGCCGGTGTTAAGGTATCAATTCCCGATAGTGCTCAGGATTCCTCCCACCAGTTCAGGTGGTAATTATCTGTCCCCCGCCTGCAGTGCAGTCTGGAGCGCAGCGTTCACGCTGCCGGTGTATAACGGCCGCCACTGCAGTCACATCTGCCGTTCCACTCCTCCACATTTAGGGTGCACGCACAAGTCTCCGGGGGTCTCACTATTCTTTATGTCCCGGTGGGTGTCTCCCAGAGCGGCCGTCCAGGGAGCTCCAGACTCCCAGATTGGACGGGCAAATCAGTCCACGGGGTCCAAAAAGGGTATGCAGGCCTCTTCAGCAGCGCGGCCTCGTGCAGTATGGGGGGCAGTATCACTGAGAGCTCAAATTCAGTCTAGCCCGTATCTTAGGGCAGAAATGGGTCCTGGTCTGTGCTCAGGAGTAGTGTAGCTATCCGCCTGGGATCTTGTAGATGTTGTTTGCCGTGCTATTAGGCCAGGGATGGTGCAGATGATAGTAGGAGCAGCCTCATGCACATCCTTCCTGACCCGCGGCTATCATGGATCATCGCCCGCTAACAGTTCTAGCCAATATGCTATTAACAAAAGTCACGTGACACTCCTTCCCTTCCGAGCTCTGTTGTGCATTCATTGTTTTTAGTTGCAAGTTATGGGGTAGCAGCGTATTCAGAAGAAATTGTCCAACACATTTTGAGGTCCATTTTATACTGTTGCCCCTGTGAAGATGAAAAAAATTGAGCCTAAAAGAACATTTCTGTGCAAAAAAAATAATTTATTTCATTTTCAGAGCTCAACAGTTTTCCATTACATATGGAGTATCAGCGTACTCAGGAGCAATTACACAACAGATTTTGGAATCCAATCTCTCCTGCTATTCTTCGGAAAATGAAAATATTTGGTACTAAAACATTTTTGTGGAAAAATTTATTTTTTTCCTTTTTCACGTTTCTATGTTATAAAATTCCGTGAAGCACCTGAGGGTTCAAAGTGCTCACCACACATCTAGATAAAATCTTTGGAGGGTGGGGGGAGGGGTCGAGTTTCCAAAATGGGGTCACCTGTGGGCGATTTCTACTGTTTAGGCACATCAGGGGCTCCCCATACGCAACATGATGTCCACTAACGTTTAAAACCAATTTTCCATTCAAAAAGTCAAATGACGTTCCTTTCCCTCCGAGCCCTGCTATGTGCCCAAATAGTGATTTTCCACCACATATGAGGTATTTCCATTCTCAGGAGAAAAAGGACAAATTGCACCATACAGTTTGTCACCCCTCAGTTTGTCACTCAATCTGTCAGCCTTGTGAAAATACAATATTTGACGGTCAAGTAACATTTTCATTTTTTACTTCCACATTGCTTTAGTTCCTGTCAAGCACCTGAAGAATTAATTAACTTCTTGAATGTGGTTGTAAGTAGTTTAAAGGGCGCTGTTTTTAAAATGGTGTCACTCTTGGGTATTTTCTGTTATATAGCACCCTTCATGTCGCTTTAAATGGGATGTGGTCCCAATAAAAAAAATAGTTTAATAAATTTTGTTGGAAACATGATGATTGCTGATAATTTTATAAGCCTTCTAACTTCCGGAGGAAAAAAAAATGTTAAAAAATTGTGCTGATGTAAAGTAAACATGTAGGAATCATTATTTATTATTATTAACTATTTTGTGTGACATAAGGCTGTAGTTTAAGGGTAGAAAAATTACAAAATTTTCACCAGAATTCTGATTTTCTCACAAAAAAAAATATTGTCCCAATTTTCCAACATTAAGTGTTATATGTCATTAAAAACGATATCAGAAGTACTGGGATCCGTTAAAGCGTTCCAGAGTTATAACCTTGTCTAGTGACACTGGTCAGAATTGTTAAAAAAAAAAAATAATAATGGCCTGGTCATGGCCATTGTCCTGGTAATGCTGGGTGGTGGAGGAGTTAAGTCCCTCAGGGGGCCGTCACACGCACAGATATCTTTAGCGATATTGTAAGCGATCACGTGCACGCGCAATCGCTTACAATATCGCTCACATCGCTGGTGAGATGTCACACAGACAGACTCACCAGCGATGCGGAGCCGCGATCTCGCTCGTTACTATGGTACACATCGGGTTACTAGGCGCCGCGCGTCGCTTAGTTACCCGACGTGTACCATAGTTACCATCTCCCAGCATAGGCGCGGTCGCTGGGAGATGGATCATCGTGGTGTCATACACCACGATGATGCAGATCGTTGCATCGTTCATCGCTAGATCTGAGAACCGAACCTCAGATCAGCGATGTCACGATCAAGCGATTTACCATCGTAAATCGCTTGATTACATGCAACGATATCTTGCCCGATATCGCTTAAGCGATCAAAAAGGAGATCGCTTAAACGATATCGGGCAAGATATCGTTCCGTGTGACGGCCCCCTTACTGACATATGATGTACTGGTATGCCAGATTCCGACTCCCTGCCTTTGATATGTGTTCACATGCTTAGCCTGCAATCTTTACCTGCACACGATCAGTTAAATCTCACTCTCAATCTCAGATAATGGGACCTAACATGCGTCGGCAGGGGTGCGTGTCATTGCTGACTCCAATTAGCACACCTGTGACATTATCGCAGGGCGCCAAGGGGTTGTTATGACATCAGCTGCTGACCCATTTGCCATTACACTCCTCTCGTGAATGCCAGCAGCACGCTGGCATTCATAGGAGATCATCATTTCTGCTATACAGAGCAGTGCTAATGCACTGCTTGCTGTAGCATAATCGATCAGCTTCCAATGCCCCTAAGGAGACTAGAAAATGAAGTAAAAAAAAAGAAAAAAAAAAGTTCAAATCATCCTTTTTGCCAACATGTCGCGTCCCTGGTGCGGACGAGACTGTGTGATTTGTGCGCAGGCATCCGCCTGCGCACAGATCACTCATTGCGGGCAATGGGAGCGCACGGCGGTCTGCAAGCATCTGCAGACCGCCGTACGCGCCATTATAAACATAGGGGCTGCGGTCTGCATGCAAATGCTTGCAGATGCCTCCGCAGAACGCTGCGGAGGCATCTGCAAATCTGAAGGCAGCCTTACCTGAGGTATGCCTGGTCAGATTTACCATATAGTGAACATGATTAACGGAAAAAAAAACAATTGTAAAATGTAACTTTTATTTTTTGCAATTTCACTGCACTTTAAATTATTTTCCTATTTACCAGTATATTATATCTGGTAAAATAAATGATGTAATTCGAAACTACAACTTGTCCGGCAAAAACACACCCTCATATGGATACGACAGAAAAATAAAAGTTATGGCTATTGGAAAAAGGGGAAGAAAAAATTAAAACAAAACAGAAAATGTCCAGGGCATGAAAGGGTTAAAAATTATTTAAACATCTCTCTATTCAATTTTGTTTAGGGCTCATTGTGTAGGTTATCAGTAGTGAATATTCTTATGCAGTGAGTAGAGCATGCACTGGATATATATTGTAGATGAGATAGCAATATGTGAATTCATTAGTAGTTATCCTTCCTGTACTTGCACAAATATGACTAGGATGAATATACTCCCTTGCCCTACTTCGTTTACTTGCAATTCCGATCATTGTTTACATCAATAAAATCATTTTTTCCCTTTCTTCTTCTCCTTTCCCTTACCTCTTATTATTTATAAGAATTTATTTTATGATATACTGTTTTTTCCAAGTACTGTATAGTGGCAATGCTCGTTCTACTGTAGTCAAGATGGTTTTGAAAAGTATTGGAAAATTAAAATTTAATATAAATTTATCTTACTTGAAATTGTAACATACTTATCATAATACACCACAGCTCAGACAGACAATGACATCATAATGGTTGATGATATCACAGGGTCAATAAATTCCACTGTGAAAGCTCAGAATCTCAGTCTTCATAGACACCGCAAGCGACAGCACCTCCTTTCTAATCAGTCTGTTTTTCAGTTTATTTTATTAGGATTTTACCTCTGGAAAGATCACGTGGAAGGAAAGAAATATGAAGAGAAAAAGACGAAAGAACATATCGCAAAATGGTTTTGGAGGGAAGTAACCATTAAAGGGAACCAACCACCCCCAATGACCCCCCGGACTATTAATATCGGTCCCTACACACAGCACATACATGTGCTGCAATGATTTTTGCTAAAAAAACTGTTTTGTAAAACTTAAGATAATGCTTTTGAAAGTTTAAACCGAAGGGACGGGTGGGCGTTACTTATCTGTGGCAAAAGCCGGGTTGCAGCTGCCACTCATCCACCTGTGTCCCGCAGTAGCAGTTATGGCCAGCCCTTTTCAGCGTCACAGCATGGTGCATGGGCTCGCATGCCCGTGCACACGTCATCATCTACAGCCGGGTTGCGAGCGCGCGCTCTGACTTCCTGCGCTCAGCTATGGAAGTCAGAGCGCGCGCTCGCAACCCGGCTGTAGATGATGACGTGTGCACGGGCATGCGAGCCCGTGCACCGGGCTGTGACGCTGAAAAGGGCTGGCCATAACTGCTACTGCGGGACACAGGTGGATGAGTGGAAGCTGCAACCCGGCTTTTGCCACAGATAAGTAACGCCCACCCGTCCCTTCGGTTTAAACTTTCAAAAGCATTATCTTAAGTTTTACAACAGTTTTTTTAGCAAAAATCATTGCAGCACATGTATGTGCTGTGTGTAGGGACCGATATTAATAGTCCGGGGGGGTCATTGGGGGTGGTTGGTTCCCTTTAACCTGTTGTGCTTGATTTCCAGCATCAGCAATGTAATGGGCTGGAATGCCATTGGTATTGAAGTATTCGGCTGGATTGTTAACACAGGTAAACCACCGGGGTAGATTGCGTTTACTAGTGAATTACTGGGATGGGTTTCCACCACCCGTACCATACTTGTCTGTATTGCCACCACTAGTAAAAAAAAAAACTGGTTTGGATTTCCCCCACCAGTACAATATTGGTTTTGATTGCCACAACTGATTATTTTCTGGGCTGGGATACCAATACTATCAATCTCTTGGACTGGTTTGGCACTATCAATGAACTAACTGGTTGGATCACCATTACTGGAAAATTAGTGGGCTTTGTGGCATCCACAGGCAAACTACTGAGCTGCTAAGCCACAACTAGGGAACCATTGGTTTGGGTTGTAACCACTTGTGAACTGTTTGGCTAGGTTCCCTCCGCCTGTGAACTACTTGGCTGAGGCAAAACCGATGGTGAAATATTAAGCTGGCTTGTGACCACTGGCTAACCTCCTAACTGGATCCCTATTGCTAATGAGCTACTGGGCTGGGTCACTAATGTTGGTGTACTACTTAGCGAACCATCCACTGCCAGTAGACTCCTGTGCTGGATTGCAACTCTCTATTATCTCTTGTGCTGGGTCAACACCGCCAGCAAACACCCAGGCTGTGTCTCCACCACTGGGAAGCTACAAAACTGAATTACAATAAGAGGCAAATTAGTGCAATGGATATATAGTGTAGATGAAATAGCAATATGTTATTTCATTAGTAGTTATCCTTCCTGTACTTGTGCAAATATGACTAGGATGAATGTACTCCCTTGCCCTACTCCGTTTACTTGTAATTCTGATCATTGTTTACATCAATAAAAACATTTTACTTCCAGTTCCGGCGCCGCCATGGTCAGCCGCGTGTAGCAGGGCTCCGGGACCCGCCACGGCAATCCGGCCCCATGCAATCACCCTTTGAGCTCCAGACTCTCACCTAACAACAGGCTGGTGACGGAGACGCAGGGCACCTTCCTGACACCAAGATGGATCGGTATGTGATGCGGAAGGGAGGGAGCGGCCGGTCTCTCCCTCAGCATGAGGCCGCGGCTGATGGCGCCCAGGATGCGGGCTGCGATGAGGAGCGGGAAAATAGCCCCGAGCGGGAGGTAACCATCTCGCCTGGGTCCACAGCTGAGGAGATGGGGTGCACTAAGGGGAGGCAGCCTGGAGAACCAGCCTGCGGGAACCAGATGGGCAGCACAGACCAGGAAGGTGAGCGACAGATGGGACCTCTGGAGGGCAGGAGACATGATCAGTCTGAGGCAGTGCTGAGAGAAAAAGCACACGAGGCACAGGAGGCACACACAAGAGAGCGGCTGAAAACACAGATTATAGACTATAAAGTACTGGCCAAAGAACTGGCCACTCATATGGCTGAGGAGTTTAAAGCAGCAATAGCTGATATGGTAGCTGCCTCTACCACAGAGCTTAAGAGAAAAATAGAAGCTCATGATCAGAGACTAAAGGAGACAGAAACCAGAACTGGTTCGGCTGAAGATAGAATACTAGAGCTAGAAGATCAAGTAGAGGCATTGCAAAAACGCTCTGACTATGCCTTCTCAAAATTGGAAGATATGGAGAACAGGTCACGACGGAGCAATCTTAAGATAGTGGGTCTACCTGAATCTATCCCAACAGGCCAGCTTGTAGAAATTTTTGAAGTAGACCTTCCCAAAGCCCTGGGCCTACAACACAGGTGTAAAACGGAGCGTACCCACAGACTTGGGCCGCCCAGAGACAATATGACCACTACAACAGTCACTTCAAGGAGTCCTTCCCTCCCTGGAAATCTTAACAACAAACCAAGGCATTCCATTGCAAAGTTTCTAAACCACAGAGATAAAGAAGAAATACTCAGGGCTTATAAGGCTAGGAAACTTCCTCTGATACTACATGGCCAAAGAGTGTTAGTTTTTGCAGATTACTCAATAGAAGTCTCCCGCCGCAAAAAAGCTTTTAGTGAGGCGTGCTCCATACTTCATAAAAGGAATGTGCGTTTCCAGCTGAATTTCCCCGCTACCCTGAGGTTCAGGTCTAGAGGAGGGACACTATTGACTTTCACAGATCCAGAAAATGCAATGGCCGCGATTTTAGACAACACTCGCTCACCAAGAGATGTGACACCCCCAAACGCTGTCGCAGATAAAGCACCAACATCATCAGTTCCGGAGGTGGAACCAGAGGAGGATCGAGATTCGGTGAGATCATACAGGCTACGATCTAATGTCGTGAACGAGGGTCCATCATCCAGAAGCGGAACTCCCAAACAACAGCGTCAGACAGGGTCTCGCTGGCAAAAGAAGAAGTAACGCTGGCTTAACTGTCGGATAGCGTGGACATGTCGGATATTGCTGTTGCTGATGTGGGGTGAAGAGGAGAGGACTTTAACACCAAATAGGCAAACTATAGAGCCTTAGAACTGCACCGCCCCCTTCCTGCACTGCATTGCTTCAGATGCCCTCCTGGTTCATCGGCCCTCGTCCTTACTCTCTCCCCTCACGGGGTTCACCTCCTTCCCCCCGTCTCACCCTCACTTTTGGTTTGTCTGTTTGTTGTGTTTTTTTTTTTTTCTCTCTCCCCTACAGGATCCTTGAGCCTGGCCCAGGAAGGAGAAAAACAAGTCGTCATCTGTACAAATACGGACCAGTTTCCGAGTTTTTACAGGTCAACCCCTGGGATAGACTTTATTGACTTTGATATTATCCAGGGGGAGGATGAGGGGGGGAGAGGGAGATGGGTACTGTGGATATTATTGATGATAGAGTGACTGCACATTACCGCCTGAGGGCTCATTAATGTTATCTTGCATGAAAACTCACTGCTCAAATATTCTTTTTTGGTAATCATCAGTCTTACCTAAGACGATAATCTCTCTCGAAGATATTGGTGATATGATCCTAGTTCTGGTTTTGTGGGGATGGGGAGGTAGAAACAAAAAAGAGAGGAAGAGAGTCGGTATAAGGAGGACATGATGGCTGAGAACGAAGGGGGAGGGGGGAGGGAGGAGGAGGTGAGAGAGGGAGAGGGACAAAAGGAAAGAAAAGGGAAAATTAAGGGCACATAGAAGAATAAGAATATACTACTAATCATTTGCCGATTGCTGTGGCGGGATAGGATGTTGATATATGGGCTGTATTGGAGGGAAGAAGAGAAGTCTATCATTAGGACAGAAAAGGAGAAGAGGTGACATTAGCTTCAAGGGGGGGACATTGGGTTGGGGGAGGGTACCTAGAGACATACTTAGCAGTGCAAAAACATATCAGTGTATTACCTGGAACTCAACCATCTTTTCTTGGCTAAGGTCATGGGGAAAGATACATAGATGGCTTATGGAACATCACTTGACAGAAACATCGCTAGGGAGTGGTTGTGATGGTTAGGTGGGTCTCCTGGAACGTAAAGGGTATGCGCTCCCCAGCAAAGCGCATGATGATTTTACGCCATCTCAAAAGACTCAGGACGGATGTTGCTTTGCTACAGGAGACCCACTTGTCATCTGAAGATTTCTTTCGACTTAAGAAGCTGTGGGTAGGGGAGGTCTATGGATCTGGTGCGGTGGAGAGGAAAGCAGGAGTTCTAATCTTGATTCATAGATCTTTACCGCATAGGGTCCTGTCCACACAAGTAGATGACGTGGGTAGGATGATCCAAATGAACATCCAAATTCAGAAAGACGTCTTCTCTATATATAATATCTATGCTCCAAACACGAATCAAAAAACTTTCTGCCAGGGACTGCAAGCTAGACTCTTGACAGACATTGGACATAACAGGATAGTAGGAGGTGATTTTAATATGGTACTAAACGCAGAGGAAGATAGGAGACACTCAACGACTTTGGGAGGGGGTCATCAGACACCAGCGAGAGCACAAACCGACAACTTCCTTGACACCCTTTTCACAGCTGTAAATATGACGGATGCATGGAGAACGATGCACCTTCTTGATAGAGAATTTACCCACTTTTCCCACCCCCATGGGTCTTGGTCTAGAATAGACATGTTTTTCACATCTCCTAATGTACTACAGAGATTAACTGAAATCAAAATTGAGGATATGGTAATATCCGACCATAGCCCATTGGTGTTGGAATCCAAAGATACTTATGAAAAAGGCACAGATTATTTGTGGAGGTTTCCTGACACTTTCACAAAAGATGAAAATTTTGTTTCCCTCCTTAGAGAATGGTGGTCAGCGTATTCAAGAGATAATGAAAACCATCGCTCCGACCCGTGCTTGTTTTGGGAAGCAGCAAAATCGGTGTTGAGGGGACAAGTAATGGCTTACAGCATGGGGATAAAGAAAAAAATAAAGGAGCAATTTGTAACGGCTAGCCTGGAGGTGAGAAATGCTTACTCTCGCTATAAAAGTACGATGGCTGACCCCGACAAGGAAATCTGGCAACAGGCTAATGAAAAATTTGATATGTGGGCAAGACGGAGGGAAGACATATATATTTTTTTTTAAATCAAATACTTTTTTATTGAACTTTTGGTAAACACATGTCAGTAATTTCAATTCACCATGGCATAAATACAATCATTTTAATATGAACCCCACCCCCACTCTCCCCATCCCTCGGCAGCAGTACCTCCCTCCATACCCTTCACAAACAATGCAGCAAGGAACTATATGTTGTTTTCCCTTAATCTGGCTTCCTCCCACGTCAGCAGCTCATCCTCCCTCCCGCACACCTCAGAACGTACAGCAGATCTCACAATCCTTTAAACTGAATCCATGGTCCCCATATGATGTCATGCAGGGAATGCTTCCCTCTCTTTTCATAGATGCCCCTTTCTAGTTGTATGATATACTCCACTCTTTTGGAAAACTCCTCGTTAGTAGGAGAGTCATTCCCAGTCCAATGTTGCGCAATTAATTTCCTAGCACAGTAGAATAACCTTGCAATGGCTATTTTCATATTAGACACAACTGGAATCTCCTCCACATACCCCAACAAGCATGTAACAGGATCTCCAGAAACCACACATCCGTACGCTCCTCCAATCATATCCAATACTCCAGACCAGAATGTGGCCAACCTGGGGCATTCCCACAACATGTGGAGTATACCCGCACCGTCACTCCCACACCTAGGACATGCAGAGGTTTCCCTCAGCCCCATTTTATACAGTCGTAGCGGTGATCTATAAACCCTGTGGACTACATAGATATGTGACAGTCTTGCAGGTTCACTTAAAGAGAGCTTTGGAATATATTCCAAGATGGTCTCCCATACATCGTTCTCAATATGCCCAAGCTCTGCCTCCCATTTATCCCTTGCCTTCAGTGGAAACCGAAGCAAAAATGTGTGCATAAGATCCCTGTATGTGCTCGAGATAACCCCCCTGGTAATCCCCTGCTGGCAGACATAATCAAGGACCAGGTCCACTTCCACCTTCATATTTTGTGTATTCCTCTGGGATTTAATGGCATGTTTAACTTGTGCACAATTATACCACTCCGTGCCCGATAGTAAAAATTCTCCCTGCATCTGTTGAAATGGCTTCATATTCCCATTTTCCAAAATTTGATCCATCCGAGTTATTCCTTTGGCATCCCATTCTCTTATAGTCCCAATTTTTTGTAACTCAGGGAGACCATTGTTATTCCATATGGGCGTATACTTGGTTAGTCCCTGTATCCCTCTCACCTTCTTCAATGAATCCCAAACCCTTTGTATCAGGTCCAGCGTGGGACTGGCGCCTCCCAGCCGTTTCATAGACCTCCCTTCCAGGCCTTCCATTACTGGTCTCCCACTCATACAGTGCTCCAGGAGATACCGTGTGGACCCCTTTCCCCCCGGAGATGCCCATCCCCTAAAGTGCTGGCTTTGAGCCGCTAAGAAATACAATTCAGGATTCGGGAGCGCTGACCCCCCCTCGTCTTTGGGCCTTTGAAGTATCTCTAATCGAATTCTTGCCTGTTTCTTGCCCCATACCAGAGTTCTAAACAAACTATTTAGTGATCTAAACCATTTTTTGGAAATCCAGATAGGTGCGTTGTGTAGGATGTAAAGTAATTTGGGCATTATAATCATTTTAAGAAGGTTGATCCTCCCCACCACCGTTAAATGCAGCTTAACCCAAACCTCTATCTTCTCTCGGAGTTTTTTAACCAAAGGCACAAGATTGACATTCAAGTAATCTGAAATAGGCAGAGAAACCTGCACCCCCAAATATTTAAATACCTCCGTGCACTGCAACCTATTTGCCTCTACATTTCTCTCTGACCACTCCACTCCCCGATCTACTTTGAACAGTACAGATTTGGACCAATTAATCTTGAATCCCGAGATTGTCCCGAAACTTTCAATGATCTGCATGGCACAGCTCAATGATCCCTCTGGATCTCCAAGAAACAACAGGAGATCATCAGCATACAAAGCAATCTTCTCTTCCAACCTCCCGCATTGGAATCCCTTGATCTCTCGCTTCTTCCTGATAACCGCAGCCAGTGGCTCAATTGCTATGGCAAAAAGGAGGGGCGACAAGGGCATCCCTGTCGAGTTCCCCTAGCAAGTTGAAAAGATGAAGACACCGCCCCGTTTACTCTAAGTTTGGCCGTCGGTTGAGAGTATAGCAATTGTACCCATTCCATAAATCGCGGCCCAAACCCCATCCGCTGCATAACCCTCCACAGATAATTCCACTGTACACTATCGAACGCCTTATGGGCGTCTAGTGAAGCGATTACTCTACTTCCCGCGTTATCGGCCTGCAGCTGGAGATTGAGGTACAATCTACGTATGTTGATCGCTGTAGATCTACTGGGCATGAACCCCGACTGATCCGGATGTATTAAGGAGGAGACAACCCCAGACAGTCGAGTAGCCAATTCTTTCGCCAGTATTTTTACGTCGGTAGTTAACAATGAAATTGGTCTATATGACTCGGGTATATTGGGGTCCTTCCCCTCCTTCGGGATTACCACTATCATTGCCTCCCTCATGGAATCCGGCAGTAGTCGTTTCCTATTGGCCTCCTCAAATACCCGTAGCAGTCTAGGGAGTAAAAGGTCTGAAAACTGCTTATACACTTCTGTCGGTAAACCATCAGTGCCTGGGGCTTTGTCATTTGCCATGCCATGCAGAGCATGTGTCATCTCCTCCTCAGTAATGGGGGCCTCCAGTCTCGCTCTGCTTTCCTCATTCAACTTAGGGAGCACTCCCATTTCCAGAAAATGATCTATCTCCCCATCCACCACCCTCCCTTCCGAGGAATAGAGTGCTCTATAGAAGCTTGTAAAGACGGTTAGTATGTCTTCCACTTCCGTGACCGTCCTCCCAGCCCCATCCACCATTTCATGAATATGTGTAGTGCTATTCTGCGCCGCTGCTATGACAGCCAGCAGGTGTCCCACTTTTTCCCCTTCAGCATAAAATTCAGCCTTTCTAAACGCCTGCCTTTTTGCCATCTTATCCAGTAGAATCTTGTTCACCCGATCCTGAGCTGTTTTGAGATCATTTTGTGCTTCCATTGTAGTATCAATTATGGCGGTTTCCTCTGCTTTCTCTAATGCCTTCAAACTCTCCAATTCCTCCTGCTTAGTTAGTGTTTTACGTCTACATATATCTCTGAACAAGATCCCCCTCAGGAAGGCTTTCAAGGCATCCCATTCCACTAATTTATCCGTACTCCCCTCATTAAGTGTGAAAAATTCCTCCACTTCCTCCCCTATTTTTTGAACATTAAGGTGCTGCAGCCAAACCGGATGCATCTTCCACCCCTCCCTGGTCACTCCAGTCCGAGACCCATATCTGACACTTACAACGACAGGGCTATGGTCCGATAACACCCGAGGTAGGTATCGTACTTCCCCAATCACACTATCAGCCCAGCTATCCGCCAGGGCCAGATCTATACGTGACAGCGTGCCATGCGAAGCAGAGTGACAGGAGTAGCATCTCTTCCCAGTGTTCCTAGCCCTCCATGTGTCAACCAGACCTAGTTCCTTTATAAGGTTACCAAAAACTGTCATGGTGCCCTCCCGTACATTAGCCTGCCTCTTATTGCGATCCCAAAAACTGTCCACTACATTATTAAAATCTCCAACTATTAGCAACGGTAGCACCCTTCCTTTTTCCGCAAATTCCCTCATCACTCTAATTTGTGTGCTAGAATAAGGGGGGGGGATATACATTGCCACTATACATAATAGTTGTCCATAGAACACCCCTTTAATCACCACTCCCCGTCCCTCTGGGTCAATATAGACATCAATTTCCTCAAAAGGCGTGGATCTACTAATCAAAACCGACACCCCCCTGGCATAGTTGGAGAAAGTAGAGTGGTACGATCTCTGTATCCATCTTCTATTAAGAACATGAGTCTTCTCGCATTTCAAATGAGTCTCTAAGAGACACACCACCGAGGCTCCTTGATCCTGAGCACATTTGAGAATCGCTGCCCTCTTAGTTTTCTCCGACAAGCCCCTGACGTTCCAGCTCATAATTCTAAAAGTACCCATAATACGATGTTAATCACAATTTCTACACATAACCAGTTGCTGTTTCTGCTGTCGTTATCTTTCCCACTGCCAATTCCCTCCCCCCCTCCAACTTCTCTCTCGTACATGCTCCATGAGAGCTATGGGTTCTCCCATCCCAGCCCCATCTTCCAGGTGAAGTCCTTCTCCCAGATCTTGCATACAAGTACACTTCCCCGCACCTGTGTTGCCCCCCTCCTTCCCGCCGAACTTCAAGTCACTTGCAGTAATTTGGTAACACCCAAGTTAAGCCGTCATAAGTAAACCATATTATACCCATAATCATCCTAAAAAATATGACAGATCAATGGCATCAAACGTTGCCCCCCACCACCCCACCCTCTAATGAGAGCAGTTGTATAATATATCCGGCTGCAGTAGTTTCATTGTCCTTAAGACCACCGTGTCCTCCCTGATCAAAAGAAGAGGAAGAGCACATACCAGAACTTACACATAAGAAGTCAACATTACCCCCTGTTAAATTGAAAAAGAGATAACAAATATAACGTTAATGAAAAATTAGAAAAATGGAAGTAGCGGGCAAAAAATAAAAGCCCCCTTCCCTCTCTGCACATGTCTAAAGCTGTATTAGTTTTAACAGAGCATACATTGTATGCCCCTCTATTATTGAAATAGTTTCTCAGTTAGCAAAACCACCACTGCAGATCAGCAAAGAGTCCAGATAACTCATGTCCCCAGCCGACCGGTCTTCCTGTAGGTCTTTTCAAGCATTCCAGATCTCTCAATCTTTAGCCTTAGCTTGTAGAGCTTTCCTGTTGACCTCAATCCACTGTGCGGCCTCCTCCGGATCCACAAAGAAATGGGCTCTATCCATTGCTTCCACCCGCAGCCTGGCAGGAAACATCATTGAGTATTGGATTCCCAGATCTCTCAAAGTGCGTTTCACTCCACCAAACCGCATTCGCTGCCTTTGCACAGTCACTGAATAATCAGGATAGATGCCAACCCTCTGACCATTCACTTTTATTCCATCTCCATCTCTCGCCTTACGAAGGATGATGTCTCTATCCCTATAATGCAGCAGTTTCGCAATCATGACACGTGGCCCTTCACCCGGGGGCTGCGGCTGCGTCGGCACTCTATGCGCCCTTTCCACCACATAGAATTTAGTGAGGGATTCAGCGCCTATTTGCTCCTGTAGCCATTTTTCAATATACTGGGTCGGGTCCCGTCCCTCTGTCTTCTCCGGGAGGCCGACTATCCTTATGTTACTTCTCCTAGATCTGTTTTCCAAGTCATCGTTCTTGGCAATGACCTCAGCAATCTGCTGTTTAAAGCGTTGTTCAGACTTTGTGAGGTTATTAATCCGATCCTCAGCCACTCCAACTCTCTCTTCCACCTCTCCAGTTCTAACATTAACCTTGTGTAAATCTTTTTTCACAGTGGCTACTTCTGTTTGCACTCCCAGTACTTGCTGTGTCAGGGTGTTCAGTGCTTGCTTGCAATATGACACCACAGCAAAAACGTCTTTAAGTGTAGGATTCTCCTCTATGTCAGCCCCCTCCTCTGCAGCTGCAGCCTTTTGCTCTCCATCAGTGCTGTCTCCCGGGATCTTTCCACCTTCCCCCTCAGCCTGTGAATTCAGTGCCTCCTCCCCGTCCACTTCCTCACCTCCATCAGAGTCCTGCTGTTCACCTTTATCCACCAGTCTGGCATGTTTCCCCAGCTTTGCAGCCGTGCTCATTCTGAGCTGGCATGCCTCATTAGCTTTGACCGCCTCCTCCCTCTTCTCGGTGCCATCTTGTAAGACTCCTCCGTCTCCCCAGCCAGCATCTTTCTGTCTCCTGCGGGTCATATTTCACTCTTCACAGCTTGTCACTTCGCTCTCTGTGATCCACAGCACCTCCTCTCCTACCCGGTCGGCTGAGACTGGCAGTGAGGGCTCCGAATTCCCTTAATTAGCTCGGCTCCAGCAGGAGAGCAGTGAGATGCTTCTGCTCACATGCCTGACCAGGACACGCCCCCCTAGGGAAGACATATATAAAGATAGAATAGAACTTAGTCTCCATAAATTTGGCGATAAAGCAGGCCGATTACTAGCACGATTGTCACGTGGTAAACAACTCTCTTCCCCAATTCAAACTATAATTGATAAAAGGTAACACCTGGTCCAACCCTAAAGATATCAGTCAGGCATTAGGAAAATTTTATGCATCTCTATACTCGGACACCGACTCTGGCACACCCGCACAACCTGACTTGTTACACTTGATACGTTTGCCGAGTGTGACAGAAGAGGACAAACTATTTCTGAATAGTCCTATCACGGTGGAAGAGATAGAGAATGCTATTAGAAACATAAATCCGGGCAAAGCACCTGGCCCCGATGGATACAATGGTGCATTTTTTAAAGCCCTTAAGGAAAAGGTTTCCCCAGTCTTGGGAGACTTATTTAATACAATACTTCAGGGAACTCCTGTCCCAGATAGAATGAACTTGGCCCACATAAAACTTATTCCTAAGCTAGGAAAGGTACTAACAGATCCTGCAAGCTTTAGACCGATCTCCCTGATAAATCAGGACCTAAAACTTCTCTCTAAAATAATGGCAGATAGACTAGCGATAATCATGCCTAAATTGATACCTCCCCACCAAGCGGGGTTTATTAAAGGGAGATCAACTGCTACTAATATTAGAAGAACGATGCTTCTGATTGATGTCATGGGAAAGAAAGTGGGAACGGAGAAGGGGGACCCAGCCGTGATCACCTTGGATGCAGAAAAAGCGTTTGATAATGTAAGGTGGTCATGGCTGGGAAGGGTTTTAGATTCCGTTGGGATAGTGGGACCATTCAGATAATACCTCCAATCTCTGTATAACAATCCAAAGGCATGTATCAGTACACCTGGTTACTTGTCGGATTCTTTTTCTTTGCAGAAGGGAACGAGACAGGGGTGCCCATTGTCACCCCTGCTCTTCAATTTGGCCATAGAGCCTCTTGCTCTATATCTGGAACAGAGTTCCATATATGAAGGCTTTAGAGTGGGAACTAAAGAAGTCAAACTATCGCTTTTTGCAGATGATATTGTTTTGTATGTACAAAACCCAGAAAGGGACCTCCCTCACATACTTGAAAACATTGAAACCTTGGGCAAACAATCAGGCTTTTGCCTAAATAAAGAGAAATGTGAGATAATATTCATTAACCCTAAGAGTAAATTCTCACAGCATTCGCAATTTTGCGATATCCCAGTCACTAAAGATAGTATCAAATATCTGGGCATCCATTTGGCTAGATACCCTACTCAGACTTACAAACTGAATTTTGTCCCAATTCTCTTAAAAATCGAGAAGGAACTTGCGGCCTGGGCCAATTTGCCACTTTCTTTGATGGGAAGATGCCATCTACTTAAGATGATTAGTTTTGCCAGGCTATTATATCCGCTCCAAAATATCCCCATATTGTTAAAACATACAGATTTAACTAGATTGAACAAAACCTTCTCGAGATTCCTATGGAGGGGAAAGAGACCTAGACTGGCTTTTGGTGTATTGATACAGTCGAAGCAAGAGGGGGGCCTTCAGCTCCCAGATGTCCGTGGATATAACTTGGCATGTATCTTGCGTAATGTCCTTGACTGGATAAGGGGCACTAACAGACACTCAGACATAGCCCTGGAGGGAGAGTTTGCTAGGCCCTGGGAACTATCGGCTTTGTTACATACACCAATGCCTCATTTACCCAAGATTCTCAAGAACACAATAATATTTAGAGACACGATAGCAACTTGGAAGGGGGTGAGGAAAAAATTTAATTTGTCCTGGAAAATTTCTGGATCACTCAGCCCATGGAAGTGCCCGGCCTTCCCGCTAGGCCGTGAAAACCAACTGTTCATGGCGTGGAGAGAGAGAGGCATCAGAACGTTGAGTGATCTTATGGTCATAAGTGAGAAAAGGTGGATGACTGAAAATGAGGTCCTGCATACTTATAATCTTCCTCGGTCTCAGGCCATGCAATACCGCCAGATACACCACTACCTACTCTCACAATTGAGAGATATCTCGGGAGAGGTCAGTGATAACTTATGGTCTAAATTGCTGGCTATGAACGAAGAGGATATATCCATTACCTCTCTTTACGCTAACTTACAAACAATTTTGCGACCAGCAAAGAAGGTGACTCTTTTCACAAAGTGGAAAAAACACATAGAAGACCCTGACCTCGCACAGAAAATAATAGAGGGTTGGGGGACCTGCAGACGTTTTATACATAACGAGCGCTGGAGAGACTCCCAATTTAGGATTATTCATGGGACAATACAGGCGTTTAATATACCCTCGATACCAGGTAGCCAAGAGAGATGGGTAAATTGTCCTAAGTGTAAATCACACATGACAGATCTGGAGCATGGCCTTTGGTCCTGTCCTGCTTCTCGAATATTTTGGAATTCAGTTGAACAGTGGGCGAGGGGAATGTGTGAGGGGCTAGAAAAATTGAACCCAATGCTATGGCTTTTCCACTACCAGGGTAACTTGACGGGTAGGAAACAACCACCTGTATTGATTCACTATATTGCTATAACTGCAAAGAGACTCTTGCTACAGTTCTGGCTTAACGATAGACCTCCTGAACTATCACAAGTCAAAACTTCATTACGAAGGGTCCTTGCAATTGAATCCTTAGACGCAACACGTAACCCCAGCAAATTAACACCAAAATTCTTTCATAAATGAGACGATTCATTGAACATGAATTCACTGATGCTGAAATAAGGACTCTTATGGTGTCCCATAGGTCTTCAACATGGTATGCCAATGAGGACTTAGGAGATACACTGAGTAGACTTAAGTATATAATTCAGACATAAAATTGCATTTAGAAATCCACAGTAAAATCAAATAAATGCAACGACTGCTGAGATGTGCTCTAGAAAGGGAAGAGGGTGGGTTTAAGGGGTGCTAGCTATTATTTTCTAAAACGTTATTATTAAACGGTTACTGATGTTAAGCAACTATGACATAACATGTTATGACTATTCAATGTTATCTTTTGATATTTAATGTTATTCCACTGTCATATTTGTCAATGTACATTCACAAATAATATACAATAAAAATGATGGTTCAAAAAAAAAAAAAAAACATTTTTCCCTTCCTTCTTCTCCTTTCCCTTACCTTTTCTTATTTATAAGAATTTATTTCATGATATACTGGTTTTTCCAAGTACTGTATAGTGGCAATGCTCGTTCTAGTTTAGTCAAGATGGTTTTGAAAACTATTGGAAAATTAAAATTTTATATAAATAAATCTTACTTGAAATTGTAACCTACTTATCATAATACACCACAGCTCAGACAATGACATCATAATGGTTGATGACATCACAGGTTCAATAAATTCCACTGTGAAAGCTCAGAATCTCAGTCTTCAGAGACACCGGCAAGCGACTGAACCTCCTTTGTAATCAGCCTGTTTTTCAGTTTATTTTATTAGGATTTTACCTCTGGAAAGATCACGTGGAAGGAAAGAAATATGAAGAGAAAAAGACGAAAGAACATATCGCAAAATGGTTTAGGAGGGAAGTAACCATTAACCTGTTGTGCTTGATTTCCAGCATCAGCAATGTAATGGGCTGGAATGCCAATGGTATTGAAGTACTCAGCTGGATTGTTAACACAGGTAAACCACGGGGGTAGATTGCCTTTACTAGTGAATTACTGGGATGGGTTTCCACCACCAGTACCATACTTGTCTGTATTGCGACCACTAGTAAAAAAAACTGTTGGGGGGGGCGTGTCCTGCTGCTGATGGCGCCGGACGCAGACTAACTGAGCTCCTCGCCCAGACCCACTGTAACGGCACCTTACCGGCCCCACTGGACCTCCTGCGGCTCCATACTGACGGAGGACTTTCCCTGGACGGCCCCCAGCATGCCGCGGGCTTCATCCCGGAGAAGGCAAACAGACAATAAGGTGACTGCATACTTTGAGCCGGGCAGACCGCGCAATTCCCCTCATAACATGGCGCTGGCGCAGGAGTGCTGCCTCCTTCCTCCCCGGCTGCACAGCGGTCTCCTCGCAGCATGGAGGCTGTGAAGGGAGAGGATGATGACAGAGCCCCGGTCACTCAGGGAGCTATTAAAGTCTTGCTGGCAGCACAAAGATTTTCTATCATTGAGGACATGAAGGGGCTCATGGGCACCCTGAGGGAAGACCTGGGGGTGCTGGCTGAGAGAACGGAGCACCTGGAGTCAAAAATGGCAGACTTCGCCTCCGCACATAACAGCCTCGCTGACAGCCATGCCGGGCTGGATAGAGAAGTGGGGACAGTCTCTTCGACCATATGCCACCTCGAGGACCAGCTTAGGAAAAATAATCTAAAACTGCGGGGCATAGCAGAAACAGGAGATGCGATAGAGGTGGCCAAGGCTTTTCTACTTGCGGCCCTTCCTGGACCCCCCAGGACCATTTGGACATTGAAAAGCCTTCCGGATCCCTAAGCCGGCGAGGCTTCCCCCTGAGGTACCGAGGGATATCTTGGTGTCCCTGATGAGATCCAGGATCAGAGATCGGCTGCTGGGGCGAATGAGGAATGCCCCCCCCCTCCTGGAGCCCTTCTCGGGGGTTCAGGTGTACCCCGACCTCTCCCCGGGGACCCTGGCCCGCAGGAGGGATTTCGCATCCAGCTGCAAGATTTTGAGGGAAAACAGCATATTTTACAGCTGGGGCTCCCCTGCGGCAGTTAACTCTAAACATAAGGGAAAAAGACACTCGTTCTCCTCCCCCACATCCCTGAGGAAGACCCTTAAAGTATGGGGTCTGATATCTCCCAGTGCTCGCCCTTCCCTGCGGCGGGATTCTAACAGGAATGGAGGAGAATAATCTTCTGCTGCTGAGGTCCTATGAGGGTCCAGACCTGAAGAACAACTTCCCAGTGGCTCTCGATGACCTGCTCTTTTTCACCTTTTTTTTCTTTTTTTAGTTTTCTATTCCCTTCTTAGTTACTCCAGGACCCTGTGGAACTGTGGGTGGCCTCGCCGGACATGGCCTGACTCCGTGACATTCGGGTTGGGGCTTGTATCGGGCCTAGGACACCCCACAGGAATTGAGGAGTTTGGGGGATCTACCCCCCCCTTTTTTCTCTTTTGACCCCGGTGGTATCTGGGAGTCTGGCGGAGTTTACATAATTGTTACATATTTGTTCGTTGTCTATAGTTAGTTTGTCGTTTTGTGACCTTTCCCTATCCCAGTGTTCTCCCCCCTTTTTACCAAGTATGTCCGTACTTTTGTCTCCTTGCCCGTCCTCCGGGTGTCGGGACCCTGTACTTTTCCTGCACTTACCTTCCCCTTCTCACCGCCCCCCCTTATTTTTCCTTCTTCTCTCCCATTCCCCCTCTCCCTCCCTCCCCCCCCATTTTTCTCCTCCTCACTACCCCCCCCTTCTTCTCTTTCTCTAACCCCCTTCTTCTGCCCCCTTTCCTTCTGAGCCTATCGCAAAACTTTGATCTGATCTATACAGTGGGAGTCTGACCCTCCCCCCTAGGGAGTGGTTATCATGAATCTCAAACTGCTGTCCCTCAACACTAAAGGCCTTAACTCCCCAGCCAAACGTTCTTTCCTGTGGAGGGAGATTAAACAGTCGGCAGAGGAGGTTGTATGCGTGCAGGAGACCCACCTGCTTGTGGGAGACACTCACAGACTCCAGCATGCCTCTTTCCCCCATGTATTTCATGCTTGTCACGTGGCGAACAAGGCAGGGGTGAGCATCCTAGTGAAGGGCTCCGTACAGTTCCATTTGTTGGATTGTATTGTAGATCCTGCGGGGAGGTACTTAATTTTGAAATGCAAATTGGCGGGTGAGGCCCATACCTTAGTGAATGTATACGCCCCGAACACGGGACAACTAAAATTTGTGAGATCCCTACTGGGAAAGCTTAGGGAGGTAACTATAGGTAAACTTATCATCTGTGGAGATTTTAATGCAATAATGGAGAGCCGCCTGGACTCCTCCTCCCCCCTTCTCGGGGGGGGGGGTAGGACTCTAGGTCCCCTGTGTCGGGAACACCATATCCACGACGTATGGAGATACCAACATGCTGAGGAGAGGGATTATTCCTTCTTCTCGTATGTCCATGGATCCTACTCTCGGATTGATCTCTTCCTGGTGAATGACGCCGCCTGGAGCCTGTCGTCCTAAGAGTGGGAGTCATCACTTGGTCGGATCACGCACCAATAACGTTGGAGATCACAGAAGGATCCGGAGTTGGTGCACCCCGTCGCTGGAGGTTAAATGCAGGACTCCTGGCGGACCCCCAGGTGGTTGGGGAGCTTGTCACTAAATTACAGGATTACTTCTCCATAAACGATGACGGGGGGGTCGCGGATGACACGCTGTGGTATGCCCACAGGGCGGTCATCCGTGGCCTTCTCCTTCAAAAAGCCTCTCGATAAAGAAACGCCAAGAGCAGCTGAGACAGGAATGGATAGACGAGATAGGTCAACTGGAAACGATCCACAAAAAGAGCCCGTCCTCCTCCCTGCTGTCCCAGATCTTGGCCCTTCGCACCAAGTTGAGAGCTCTTCTCCTCCAGCAATACGAGAAGTCCTTACGAAAGATGAAAACGAAATATTATGCGATGGGGGACAGAGCGGGGGCCTTGCTGGCTTGTCGTTTAAAAAAGAGGGACGCCAGAACTATGATTTCCTCAATGAAACGATCAGATGGGAGAGTGGTTAGAGATCCGCCCGGGATGGTCGAGGTGTTTGCTTCATACTATGAAAAATTGTATAATCTGAAGGATGACACAGACACCCCACAACCTACACCTTCTATGATCAGGGGCTTCCTCCGGAGCTTGGATCTTCCCACCCTCTCATCTGAGGACCTCCGCAAGTTGAATGGGCCTCTTACCCACTCTGAAATCGATAAAGTGATCATTTCGCTAAAGTCCAACTCGGCGCCGGGCCCAGATGGGCTCGCGAACGAGTACTACAAGACGTTTCGCCAGGTCCTCACGCCTTACCTGCTTCGCCTGTTTTCCATCTGGCAATTACGGGGGTCCATTCCTGGCCAGGCCCTGGAGGCCACTATTACGACCATCCCCAAGCAGGGGAAGGCGACGGACCGCCCCGAAAATTATCGTCCAATTTCATTGCTGAACGTGGACTTAAAAGTGTTTGCGAAGCTGTTGGCGGTCAGACTGTCGGCGGTGATCCCTTCCCTGGTCCACCCAGACCAAGTGGGGTTCATGCTTCACAGGCAAGCCAGAGACGGGACTCGCAGAATGCTAAATTTGATGGAGGTGGGTGAGAGACGGGGGGCCCTCTGTGTGTTTCGGTCCCTAGACGCGGAAAAGACGTTTGACAGGATACACTGGGGCTACCTACGGGAGGTTCTCTGCACCCTCGGTTTTTCGGGCCCCATCTTATCGGCAATCCTCGGCCTATACTCCCACCCCTGTGCTAGAGTCTTCTCTTTTTCAGGCTTTTTGTCCCGAACTTTTCAGATTTCAAATGGGACCAGGTAGGGTTGCCCCCTCTCTCCCCTGATATTTGCCCTGTTGATGGAGCCCTTGGCGGTCTCCCTTAGGGCGGATCCCTCGATCACTGGGATCCAAGTGGGGGACAGGGAGCACGTGGTGGGTCTATATGCCGATGATGTCATCATTTCCGTCTCTAATCCAGCATCCTCACTTCCCGGGATAGTTGAGATACTTGACCGGTTTGCGCGAACCTCGTACTATAAATTGAATGCGAGTAAGTCGGTGATTTTTCCAGTTCACGTACCGGTGGGGATGGCAGAGCGCCTCGCGCGGTTATACCCGTTCAAATGGTGCCCTCAGGGTATCCAGTATTTGGGGATCTGTCTCTGCACCTCGGCAGAGATGGCCTCCTGTAACATAACTAAACTAGTGGGGGACTTGCGGGGGGTGCTCGAGACCTTTCCATTAGCCTCCATGTCTTGGATGGCGAGGGTGCAGGCCGTGCGGATGCTTTGGCTTCCAAAAATCATTTACCTATTCAGATGCTTGCCAATTGCATACTCGCCGAGGGACATCGCACGCCTTCAGTCTGTAGTCAGCAGCTTCATTTGGGCCAAAAAGCCTCATAGAGTGAAGAGGAATACCATGTATCTCCGGTTGGCCGGAAGAGGGATGGGGGTCCCCAACGTCAGCATGTATCTTAAGGCCGTGATTCTGGAATCGGCAAGAGAATGGTGGAGGGGGGGAGTAGACTCTGGCTGGAGGCAAATAGAATCTCACATGTCCCCTGGGAGATCATTGAAACTTCTCCTCGCGGCTGAATCTCTGGGAGAGGTGGACAGAGAGGGTCTTTTGCAGTCAATGACGGCCCTCCTTAAAGAATGGGGGAGTCTCGCGAGTGGTTGGACTAAACTCCCGACCTCCGAGATCCCCCTGTCCGCGGTACAGCTTCATATCCCCCTCTCTGAGCCTCACCCGTTGGAAGGAACATGACATAGGTAAACTAAGCGACCTCTTTATCCAAAACGACCTGATGTCCTTCTCAGAATTTGTGGAGACTCATCCATCCTTAGAACACACATTCCTACAGTTTTACCAGGTAACGCATTTTCTCCGTTCGAAAAGGTGTAAGCATGACTTGTCCCCCTCGGGACAGTCCCCCTTGCTGCACTTCATCTTCATGGAGACAGAGAGGCCTAAAGGCCTGTCGCTTCTGTACAGAGGCTTAGTGGATGGCAACTCGCTATCTAAGACCCCTTGTATGGAGAGATGGGAGCGAGACCTGAGCTTTTCAGCCACTCTCGAGGAATGGGAAGGAGCCGTGCAATGCACGATGCAGGCTACCAGATGCATTAATCATGTGGAACTTTTGAAAAAAATTCATTTGCGCTGGTATACCCCCCTCTAGACTGGCGACCTTTAGTCTGGGTGCCTCCGCCCTGTGTTGGAGACAGTGTGGTAAGAGGGGAGACATAGCTCACATGTGGTGGGGATGTCCCAGACTGACCCCGTTTTGGCTCATAGTGGCTGGCCTCCTAGAAACTCTCACGGGGATTAAAACTTCACTGACGCCACAACTGGCGATCCTCCATGTTGGGTGTGAGGACTTTCCGCCGGTGCCTCGCCACCTCCTTACGTATGTACTCACGGCGGCCAGAACATGCATAACCGCAAATTGGAAGCTTGACTCCCCCCCCTCCATGGCAGACCTGGTGGAAAGATTAAACTCAATATTCTGCCATGAGTATTATCTTGCGCTGGACGTTGGCTTGAGACGTTATGTAGCAGAGGCCTGGGACTTATGGGCATCTCACCCATTGGCTCTTCAGATTCCATGTTAAGTTAAGCAGCCTGTATTTGTTGGTATCTGAGGCTCTTCTTCCTCCTTCCTTTTTTCCTTTCTTCTTCTTTCCCTGCTTCTGCTGTAGTTGCTTCCCTCTGTCCCCCCCACTCAAATCCTTACCCTTTTTTCCTTCTGCCCTTTTCCCGTAATCCCCCTCTCCCCTCTTTAATCTTACCCCTTTCTTAGACCTTAACCCTCCCATTCCTAGACACTTTCTGGTCCCCCCCTCTCCGTTTAACCCCTGACAATCCCGGAGGACCCTGAATCCCGACCTCTCTTTACCCCCCCTTTTTTTTATTCCTGTGTTTTTATTCCTGTGTTTTCTAGTCTTCCCCCACCCATATTTTACGGAAACTCGAGTATCTGGATAATATAGCTACGGAACTCCCAGTTAAGCTTTATAATACTTGGACATGGTCCATGATTCGCTTATCCCCCCCCGGGGAAATTGTTGGCGATCCAGTTTTAACTCGAGTCCTGTTACAGTTGATTCTTTTACATTGGGTGGCTTTATACTTGTACTGTATGTTTAATATTCCTTATATTCTAATAAAAACTTACTGAAGTAAAAAAAAACTGTCCTAGATTTCCTCCACCAGTACAATACTGGTTTTGATTGCCACTACTAATAATTTTCTAAGCTGAGATACCAATACTCCGTGGCGTAACTACAGTAGGTGCAGGGGTTGTGATCGCACCCGGGCCCTGAAGCCTAGGGGGACCCAAAAAGTCCCTTTGGCCCGTAGAAAAAGTCTAATACTACTAAAGATTGAAATAATTGGGGGCCCCGTTGGAGCTTTCCCAACAGGGCCCCAAGGCCTGAAGTTACGCCACTGCCAATACCGTCAATCTCTTGGACTGGGTTGGCACTATCAACGAACTAACTGGTTGGATCACCATTACTGGAAAATGAATGGGCTTTGTGGCATCCACAGGCAAACTACTAAGCTGATTAGCCACAACTAGGGAACTATTGGTTTGGGTTGTAACCACTTGTGAACTGTTTGACTGGGTTCTTACCGCCAGTGAACTGCTTGGCTGGGGCAAAACTGATGGCAAAATATTAAGTTGGCTTGTGACCACTGGCTAATCTACTAACTGGGTTCCTATTGCTAATGAGCTACTGGGCTGGGTCACTAATGTTGGGTACTACTTAGAGAACCATCCACTGCCCGTAGATTCCTGTGCTGGATTGCAACTCTCTATTATCTCTTGCACTTGGTCAACACCACCAGCAAACACCCAGGCTGGGTCTCCACAACTGGAAAGCTATGAAACTGGATCACAATCAGAGGCAAATTAGTACACTGGATATATATTGTAGATGAGATAGCAATATGTGAATTCATTAGTAGTTATCCTTCCTGTACTTGCACAAATATGACTAGGATGAATGTACTCCCTTGCCCTACTTCGTTTACTTGCAATTCCGATCATTATTTACATCAATAAAATCATTTTTCCCTTTCTTCTTCTCCTTTCCCTTACCTCTTCTTATTTATAAGAATTTATTTTATGATATACTGTTTTTTTCAAGTACTGTATAATGGCAATGCTCGTTCTACTGTAGTCAAGATGGTTTTGAAAACTATTGGAAAATTAAAATTTAATATAAATTTATCTTACTTGAAATTGTAACCTACTTATCATAATACACCACAGCTCAGACAATGACATCATAATGGTTGATGATATCACAGGGTCAATAAATTCCACTGTGAAAGCTCAGAATCTCAGTCTTTATAGACACCGGCAAGCGACTGCACCTCCTTTCCAATCAGCCTGTTTTTCAGTTTATTTTATTAGGATTTTACCTCTGGAAAGATCACGTGGAAGGAAAGAAATATGAAGAGAAAAAGACGAAAGAACATATCGTAAAATGGTTTAGGAGTGAAGTAACCATTAACCTGTTGTGCTTGATTTCCAGCATCAGCAATGTAATGGGCTGGAATGCGATTGGTATTGAAGTACTCAGCTGGATTGTTAACACAGGTAAACCACCGGGGTAGATTGCCTTTACTAGTGAATTACTGGGATGGGTTTCCATCACCCGTACCATACTTGTCTATATTGCCACCACTAGTAAAAAAAAAAACTGGTCTGGATTTCCCCCACCAGTACAATACTGGTTTTGATTGCCACAACTGATAATTTTCTGGGCTGGGATACCAATACTATCAATCTCTTGGACTTATTTGGCACTATCAACGAACTAACTGGTTGGATCACCATTACTGGAAAATTAATGGGCTTTTGTGGCATCCACAGGCAAACTACTGAGCTGGTAAGCCACAACTAGGGAACTATTGGTTTGGGTTGTAACCACTTGTGAACTGTTTGGCTAGGTTCCCTTCGCCTGTGAACTACTTGGCTGAGGCAAAACTGATGGCGAAATATTAAGCTGGCTTGTGACCACTGGTTAACCTCCTAACTGGATCCCTATTGCTAATGAGCTACTGTGCTGGGTCACTAATGTTGGTGTACTACTTAGCGAACCATCCACTGCCAGTAGACTCCTGTGCTGGATTGCAACTCTCTATTATCTCTTGCGCTTGGTCAGCACCACCAGCAAACACCCAGGCTGTGCCTCCACCACTGGGAAGCTACAAAACTGAATTACAATAAGAGGCAAATTAGTGCAATGAATATATATTGTAGATGAAATAGCAATATGTTAATTCATTAGGAGTTATCCTTCCTTTACTTGTACAAATATGACTAGGATGAATGTACTCCCTTGCCCTACTCTGTTTACTTGTAATTCTGATCACTGTTTACATCGATAAAAACATTTTTTCACTTTCTTCTTCTCCTTTCCCTTACCTCTTCTTATTTATAAGAATTTATTTCATGATATACTGGTTTTTTCCAAGTACTGTATAGTGGCAATGCTCGTTCTAGTTTAGTCAAGATGGTTTGAAAACTATTGGAAAATTAAAATTTGATATAAATAAATCTTACTTGAAATTGTAACCTACTTATCATAATACACCACAGCTCAGACAGACAATGACATCAAATGGTTAAAGACATCGCAGGTTCAATAAATTCCACTGTGAAAGCTCAGAATCTCAGTCTTCAGAGACACCGCAAGCGACTGCACCTCCTTTCCAATCAGCCTGTTTTTCAGTTTATTTTATTAGGATTTTACCTCTGGAAAGATCACGTGGAAGGAAAGAAATATGAAGAGAAAAAGACGAAAGAACATATCGTAAAATGGTTTAGGAGTGAAGTAACCATTAACCTGTTGTGCTTGATTTCCAGCATCAGCAATGTAATGGGCTGGAATGCCATTGGTATTGAAGTACTCAGCTGGATTGTTAACACAGGTAAACCACCGGGGTAGATTGCCTTTACTAGTGAATTACTGGGATGGGTTTCCATCACCCGTACCATACTTGTCTATATTGCCACCACTAGTAAAAAAAAAACTGGTCTGGATTTCCCCACCAGTACAATACTGGTTTTGATTGCCACAACTGATAATTTTCTGGGCTGGGATACCAATACTATCAATCTCTTGGACTTATTTGGCACTATCAACGAACTAACTGGTTGGATCACCATTACTGGAAAATTAATGGGCTTTGTGGCATCCACAGGCAAACTACTGAGCTGGTAAGCCACAACTAGGGAACTATTGGTTTGGGTTGTAACCACTTGTGAACTGTTTGGCTAGGTTCCCTTCGCCTGTGAACTACTTGGCTGAGGCAAAACTGATGGCGAAATATTAAGCTGGCTTGTGACCACTGGTTAACCTCCTAACTGGATCCCTATTGCTAATGAGCTACTGTGCTGGGTCACTAATGTTGGTGTACTACTTAGCGAACCATCCACTGCCAGTAGACTCCTGTGCTGGATTGCAACTCTCTATTATCTCTTGCGCTTGGTCAGCACCACCAGCAAACACCCAGGCTGTGCCTCCACCACTGGGAAGCTACAAAACTGAATTACAATAAGAGGCAAATTAGTGCAATGAATATATATTGTAGATGAAATAGCAATATGTTAATTCATTAGTAGTTATCCTTCCTTTACTTGTACAAATATGACTAGGATGAATGTACTCCCTTGCCCTACTCTGTTTACTTGTAATTCTGATCACTGTTTACATCGATAAAAACATTTTTCACTTTCTTCTTCTCCTTTCCCTTACCTCTTCTTATTATAAGAATTTATTTCATGATATACTGGTTTTTCCAAGTACTGTATAGTGGCAATGCTCGTTCTAGTTTAGTCAAGATGGTTTTGAAAACTATTGGAAAATTAAAATTTGATATAAATAAATCTTACTTGAAATTGTAACCTACTTATCATAATACACCACAGCTCAGACAGACAATGACATCAAATGGTTAAAGACATCGCAGGTTCAATAAATTCCACTGTGAAAGCTCAGAATCTCAGTCTTCAGAGACACCGGCAAGCGACTGCACCTCCTTTGAATCAGCCTGTTTTTCAGTTTATTTTATTAGGATTTTACCTTTGGAAAGATCACGTGGAAGGAAAGAAATATGAAGAGAAAAAGACGAAAGAACATATCGAAAATGGTTTAGGAGGAAGTAACCATAACCTTTGTGCTTGATTTCCAGCATCAGCAATGTAATGGGCTGGAATGCCATTGGTATTGAAGACTACCCGCTGGATTGTTAACACAGGTAAACCACCGGGGTAGATTGCCTTTACTAGTGAATTACTGGGATGGGTTTCCACACCGTACCATACTTGTCTGTATTGCCCACTAGTAAAAAAAAAACTGGTCTGGATTTCCCCCACCAGTACAATACTGGTTTTGATTGCCACAACTGATAATTTTCTGGGCTGGGATACCAATACTATCAACTCTTGGACTTTTGGCACTATCAACGAACTAACTGGTTGGATCACCATTACTGGAAAATTAATGGGCTTTGTGGCATCCACAGGCAAACTACTGAGCTGGTAAGCCTCAACTAGGGAACCATTGGTTTGGGTTGTAACCACTTGTGAACTGTTTGGCTAGGTTCCCTCCTGCCTTGGAGGCAAAACTGATGGCGAAATATTAAGCTGGCTTGTGACCACTGGTTAACCTCTAACTGGATCCCTATTGCTAATGAGCTACTGGCTGGGTCACTAATGTTGGTGTACTACTTAGCGAACCATCCACTGCCAGTAGACTCCTGGTCAACAACCCGCGCAGCAAACAACACCCAGGCTGTGCTCCACCACTGGGAAGCTACAAAACTGAATTACAATAAGAGGCAAATTAGTGCAATGATATATATTGTAGATGAAATAGCAATATGTTAATTCATTAGTAGTTATCCTTCCTTTACTTGTACAAATATGCTAGGATGAATGTACTCCCTTGCCCTACTCCGTTTACTTGTAATTCTGATCATTGTTTACATCATAAAAACATTTTTCGCTTTCTTCTTCTCCTTTCCCTTACCTCTTCTTATTTATAAGAATTTATTTCCATGAATCTGGATTTCTAGAACGATCTTGATCAATGGTGGCAATGCTCGTGCAAGTACTTGTCCGGGATAGGTTTTGAAAACTATTGGAAAATTAAAATTTGATATAAATAAATCTTACTTGAAATTGTAACCTACTTATCATAATACACCACAGCTCAGACAGACAATGACATCAAATGGTTAAAGACATCGCAGGTTCAATAAATTCCACTGTGAAAGCTCAGAATCTCAGTCTTCAGAGACACGGCAAGCGACTGCACCTCCTTTCAATCAGCCTGTTTTTCAGTTTATTTATTAGGATTTTACCTTTGGAAAGATCACGTGGAAGGAAAGAAATATGAAGAGAAAAAGACGAAAGAACATATCGTAAAATGGTTTAGGAGTGAAGTAACCATTAACCGTTGTGCTTGATTTCCAGCATCAGCAATGTAATGGGCTGGAATGCCATTGGTATTGAAGTACTCAGCTGGATTGTTAACACAGGTAAACCACCGGGGTAGATTGCCTTTACTAGTGAATTACTGGATGGGTTTCCATCACCGTACCATACTTGTCTATATTGCACACCACTAGTAAAAAAAAAACTGGTCTGGATTTCCCCCACCAGTACAATACTGGTTTTTGATTGCCACAACTGATAATTTTCTGGGCTGGGATACCAATACTATCAATCTCTTGGACTGTATTTGGCACTATCAACGAACTAACTGGTTGGATCACCATTACTGGAAAATTAATGGGCTTTGTGGCATCCACAGGCAAACTACTGAGCTGGTAAGCCCAACTAGGGAACTATTGGTTTGGGTTGTAACCACTTGTGAACTGTTTGGCTAGGTTCCCTCGCCGTGAACTCTGCTGAGGCAAAACGATGGCGAAATATTAAGCTGGCTTGTGACCACTGGTTAACCTCTTAACTGGATCCCTATTGCTAATGAGCTACTGGGCTGGGTCACTAATGTTGGTGTACTACTTAGCGAACCATCCACTGCCAGTAGACTCCTGTGCGGATTGCAACTCCTATATCTCTTGCGCTTGGTCAGCCCACAAACACCCAGGCTGTGCTCCACCACTGGGAAGCTACAAAACTGAATTACAATAAGAGGCAAATTAGTGCAATGGAATATATATTGTAGATGAAATAGCAATATGTTAATTCATTAGTAGTTATCCTTCCTTTACTTGTACAAATATGACTAGGATGAATGTACTCCCTTGCCCTACTCCGTTTACTTGTAATTCTGATCACTGTTTACATCGATAAAAACATTTTTCGCTTTCTTCTTCTCCTTTCCCTTACCTCTTCTTATTTATAAGAATTTACTAGCTGGGAGCCCGATGCACATGCATCGGAATTCTAGAAGGGCGAGTCTCTGACTCGCAATGGCCGCTTCGCGGCCAATGCTTCGCGCTGCCAAGTCGACTCGCCATGCCCGCTGCGCGGGCATAGCGAGTCGCCTTAGAACTGCTCGCAATGGCCGCTGCGCGGCCAATGCTTCGGGCGTATCCACATGACCACGCACGACTCGCAATGGCCGCTTCGCGGCCAATGCTTCGCTCGTATCCACATGACCACGCCGGGGGCAAAAACCCATTCGCAATTATATAATAGACTAGCTGTGAGCCCGATGCAAATGCATCGGGATTCTAGAACGTGCATTAATTTGATTATAGTAGTTATAGCTGTTAGCCTGATGCAAATGCATCGGGTATCTAAAATATGTTTATTGTTTTTTTAAAGATTTTTAAATAATAATCGCATCATCAATAGCAATAATATAAGCCATAGCATTATTATTAGCAGTAATAGCAGTATTAATAGCATTATTAGCAGTATTATGAGCATTAATAACAGTATTAATAGCATTAATAGCATTATTATTAGCATTAATAGCATTATTAATAGCATTATTAGCATTAATAATAGCATTAATAACATTATTAATAGCATTGATAGCATTATTATTAGCATTAATAGCATTAATAATAGCATTATTAGCATTAATAATAGCATTAATAACATTATTAATAGCATTAATAGCATTATTATTAGCATTAATAGCATTAATAATAGCATTATTAGCATTAATAATAGCATTAATAACATTATTAATAGCATTAATAGCATTATTATTAGCATTAATAGCATTATTATTAGCATTAATAGCATTAATAATACCATTAATAGGATAAATATTAGCATTAATAGCATAAATAATAGGATTAATAGCATTATTAATAGCATTAATAGCATTATTAATAGCATTAATAGCATTATTATTAGCATAAATAGCATTAATAATAGCATTATTAGCATTAATAATAGCATTAATAACATTATTAATAGCATTAATAGCATTATTATTAGCATTAATAGCATGAATAGCATTATTATTAGCATTAATAGCATTAATAATACCATTAATAGGATAAATATTGACATTAATAACATTATTAATATCATTATTAGCATTAATAATAGCATTAATAACATTATTAATAGCATTAATAGCATTATTATTAGCATTAATAGAATTAATAATAGCATTATTAGCATTAATAATAGCATTAATAACATTATTAATAGCATTAATAGCATTATTATTAGCATTAATAGCATTATTATTAGCATTAATAGCATTAATAATACCATTAATAGGATAAATATTAGCATTAATAGCATTAATAGCAAAATAATAGGATTAATAGCATTATTAATAGCATTAATAGCATTATTAATAGCATTAATAGCATTATTATTAGCATAAATAGCATTAATAATAGCATTATTAGCATTAATAATAGCATTAATAACATTATTAATAGCATTAATAGCATTATTATTAGCATTAATAGCATTAATAGCATTATTATTAGCATTAATAGCATTAATAATACCATTAATAGATAAATATTGACATTAATAGCATTAATAATAGCATTATTAGCATTAATAATAGCATTAATAACATTATTAATAGCATTAATAGCATTATTATTAGCATTAATAGAATTAATAATAGCATTATTAGCATTAATAATAGCATTAATAACATTATTAATAGCATTAATAGCATTATTATTAGCATTAATAGCATTAATATATTATTAATAGCATGAATAGCATTATTATTAGCATTAATAGAATTAATAATAGCATTATTAGCATTAATAATAGCATTATTAGCATTATTAATAGCATTAATAACATTATTAATAGCATTAATAGCATTATTATTAGCATTAATAGCATTAATAATAGCATTATTAGCATTATTAATAGCATTAATAACATTATTAATAGCATTAATATCATTATTAGCATAAATAGCATTAATAATAGGATTATTAGCATTAATAATAGCATTAATAACATTATTAATAGCATTAATAGCATTATTAATTAAGCATTAATAGATATTATTACATAATAGCATTAATAAGCATTAATAATAGCATTAATAACATAATTATTATCATTAATAGCATTATTATTAGCAGTAATATTATTATTAGCATTTTTTTTTTATTATTATTTATTATTTGTTATTTATTTTTTAATTATGTTTTATTTATTTTTTTATAATGTTTTAATTATTTTTTAATTATTTTGTTATTATTAAATTTATTATTTAGGCTGAGAGGCAGTTCTCATTCATGTCCGCAAAGGGCTGATCTTATTAGCATATATTTTATTTTTTTATTATTATTTTTATTGAATTTTTTATTATTTTTAATTATTTTTTTTTATTATTTTTTAATTCTTTTTTAATTATTTTTTTTATTATTTAATTTATTATTTAGGCTGAGACGCAGTTCTCATTCAGGTCCGCAAAGGCTGATCTTATTAGCATAAAATTTTTTTTTTATTATTATTTTTATTGAATTTTTTATTATTTTTAATTATTTTTTTTATTATTTTTTAATTCTTTTTTAATTATTTTTTTTATTATTTAATTTATTATTTAGGCTGAGACGCAGTTCTCATTGAGGTCCGCCTTTATTAGCATATATTTTATTTTTTTATTATTATTTTATTGAATTTTTTATTATTTTTAATTATTTTTTTTTATTATTTTTTAATTCTTTTTTAATTATTTTTTTTATTATTTAATTTATTATTTAAGCTGAGACGCAGTTCTCATTGAGGTCCGCCTTTATTAGCATATATTTTATTTTTTTATTATTATTTTTATTGAATTTTGTATTATTTTTAATTATTTTTTTTTATTATTTTTTAATTCTTTTTTAATTATTTTTTTTATTATTTAATTTATTATTTAGGCTGAGACGCAGTTCTCATTCAGGTCCGCAAAGGGCTGATCTTATTAGCATATATTTTATTTTTTTATTATTATTTTTATTGAATTTTTTATTATTTTTAATTATTTTTTTTTATTATTTTTTAATTCTTTTTTTAATTCTTTTTTTTATTATTTAATTTATTATTTAGGCTGAGACGCAGTTCTCATTGAGGTCCGCCTTTATTAGCATATATTTTATTTTTTTATTATTATTTTTATTGAATTTTTTATTATTTTTAATTATTTTTTTTTATTATTTTTTAATTCTTTTTTAATTATTTTTTTTATTATTTAATTTATTATTTAGGCTGAGACGCAGTTCTCATTGAGGTCCGCCTTTATTAGCATATATTTTATTTTTTTATTATTATTTTTATTGAATTTTTTATTATTTTTAATTATTTTTTTTTATTATTTTTTAATTCTTTTTTAATTATTTTTTTTATTATTTAATTTATTATTTAGGCTGAGACGCAGTTCTCATTGAGGTCCGCCTTTATTAGCATATATTTTATTTTTTTATTATTATTTTTATTGAATTTTTTATTATTTTTAATTATTTTTTTTTATTATTTTTAATTGTTTTTTAATTATTTTTTTTATTATTTAATTTATTATTTAGGCTGAGACGCAGTTCTCATTGAGGTCCGCCTTTATTAGCATATATTTTATTTTTTTATTATTATTTTTATTGAATTTTTTATTATTTTTAATTATTTTTTTTTATTATTTTTTAATTCTTTTTTAATTATTTTTTTTATTATTTAATTTATTATTTAGGCTGAGACGCAGTTCTCATTCAGGTCCGCAAAGGGCTGATCTTATTAGCATATATTTTATTTTTTTATTATTATTTTTATTGAATTTTTTATTATTTTTAATTATTATTTTTATTATTTTTTAATTCTTTTTTAATTATTTTTTTTATTATTTAATTTATTATTTAGGCTGAGACGCAGTTCTCATTGAGGTCCGCCTTTCTTTTTTCCCATTGAAATGCATTAGCGGTGTATCGGCGATTTTATGGCCGACCACCTGGTTCTATTTGTCGGCCCTAAAATCGCGGACACACCGCTAATGCATCTCTATGGGCAGTCAGGCCGATTTCGGATTGAACGCCGACCAATCAGAATTCGAGCTGACTTGCCCATAGACATGCATTAGCGGTGTGTCGGCGATTTTATGGCCGACCACCTGGTTCTATTTGTCGGCCGTAAAATCGCGGACACACCGCTAATGCATCTCTATGGGCAGTCAGCCCGATTTCGGATTGAACGGCAACCAATCAGAAGTCGAGCTGACTGCCCATAGAGATGCATTAGCGGTGTGTCCGCGATTTTAGGGCCGACAAATAGAACCAGGGGGGCGGCCATAAAATCGCCGACACACCGGTAATGTATGTCAATGGGGAAAAAAGGCGGACCTGAATGAAAACTGAATGAGGAGCTCTTCTGATTGGCTGAGGGCATTATCCAGCAACCAATCAGAAGACGGCGTGAGATTTCATTGAGGTAGAATGGGGATTTTTCCTCCATTCTATCTTAATGAGAAGGAAGAGGACGTCGGAGGTGGAATTTTCGGAAAAGAAGACAGAAGATCCCCGGGGCCGGACGAAGAGGCGGAGATGGCGGAAAGAAGAGAGAAGACCCCCGGGGCCGGAGGAAGAGGACGCCTGGCCGGACGGAGGATCGGACGGACGATCGGACGGACGATCAGATGACTTGAAGGCATGTAAGTGATGGACGGGGGCTTCGGGTGTAGGGCCTTAGGTGAGAGCGGCGTTAGGTTAGGGGACGGCGGGGGGTTAGGGTGTAGGGCTTTAGCGACAGGGGCAGGGGACAGCGGCGGGAGCTTAGGGGGTATCGGCGGGGGCCTAGGGGGTAGGAGCTTAGGTAGGGCGGCGATGGCTTAGGGGGTAGACGGCGGGGCTTAGGGGGTATCGGCGGCGGCTTTGGATGGTGCGAGTCGGGGGTTAGGTAGTCGGGGCTTAGGGGGTATCGGCGGCGGGTTTGGATGGTGCGAGTCGGGGGTTAGGTGGTCGGGGCTGCTGCGGGGTTTCGGCGGCGGGTTTGGATGGTGCGAGTCGGGGGTTAGGTGGTCGGGGCTGCTGCGGGGTTTAGGGGGTTAGGGGCGGCGGTGCCTTAGGGGGTAGGCGGCATAGCTTAGGGGGTATCGTCGGGGGTCTAGGGGGTAGGGGGTTAGGTGCGGCTTAGGGGGTAGAGGTAGGGGATTAGGTGCGGCTTAAGGGGTAGGGGCGGCTTAGGGGGTAGGGGTAGGGGATTAGGTGCAGCTTAGGGGTTAGGGGCTTGCAGGGGTTTAGGTGCGGATGCGGGGTAGTGGCTTAGGGGGGTAGGGGGTTAGGTGCGGCTTAGGGGGTAGAGGTAGGGATTAGGTGCGGCTTAAAGGGTAGGGGCTTAGGGCGGCAGGGGTTTAGGTGCGGTTTAGGGGGTAGGGGTAGGGGATTATGTGCAGCTTAGGGGTTAGGTGCGGGTTAGGGCTTGCGGCGGCAGGGGTTTATTTGCGGATGCGGGGTAGTGGCTTACGGCGGCAGGGGGTAAGGGCTTGCGGCAGAGGGTAGTGGGTGCGGCGGGGTAGTGCGGCAGGGGGTAGGGGCTTCGGCGTCCGGGGTAGTGGCTTAGGGGGGTAGGGGTTAGGTGCGGCTTAGGGGGTAGAGGTAGGGGATTAGGTGCGGCTTAAGGGGTAGGGGCTTAGGGCGGCAGGGGTTTAGGTGCGGTTTAGGGGGTAGGGGTAGGGGATTATGTGCAGCTTAGGGGTTAGGTGCGGCTTAGGGGTTAGGGGCTTGCGGCGGCAGGGGTTTATTTGCGGATGCGGGGTAGTGGCTTACGGCGGCAGGGGTAGGGGCTTGCGGCAGAGGGTAGTGGGTGCGGCGGGGTAGTGCGGCAGGGGGTAGGGGCTTCGGCGTCGGGGTAGTGGCTTAGGGGGTAGTGCGGCAGGGGGTAGGGGCTTCGGCGTCGGGGTAGTGGCTTAGGGGTTAGGGCGGCAGGGGGTAGGGACTTGGGGTTGTGTGGCTTGGTTAGTGTACGCGTAGTGGCTTAGAGCGGCAGGGAGCTGTAGTGTACAGCGCGATGGTATACTACAGTCCCATGGCGCTTATGGGCATGGGACTGTAGTATACTATAGCGGTGTACAGTACAGGAGTATGGGCTTCGGTGGCTTGGTTAGCGGTGTAGCGACTCGCAATGCCCGCTTCGCGGGCATTGCTTCGCTGGGCTGCAACGACTCGCAATGCCCGCTTTGCGGGCATTGCTTCGCGAGTCGCCTTGGCCGCTACGCGGCCACGGGGAGAGTCCAGGAGAAGCACCTCGCTCGCGCTCACCAAGCGACCGGAAGCAGCGCCGCTCCGACGGAAGTCGCTACGGCAATTATATAATAGATTTCATGATATACTGGTTTTTCCAAGTACTGTATAGTGGCAATGCTCGCTCTAGTTTAGTCAAGATGGTTTTTTGAAAACTATTGGAAAATTAAAATTTTATATAAATAAATCTTACTTGAAATTGGAACCTACTTACTGTATCATAATACACCACAGCTCAGACAGACAATGACATCATAATGGTTGATGATATCACAGGTTCAATAAATTCCACTGTGAAAGCTCAGAATCTCAGTCTTCAGAGACACCGGCAAGCGACTGAACCTCCTTTGTAATCAGCCTGTTTTTCAGTTTATTTTATTAGGATTTTACCTCTGGAAAGATCACGTGGAAGGAAAGAAATATGAAGAGAAAAAGACGAAAGAACATATCGCAAAATGGTTTTGGAGGGAAGTAACCATTAACCTGTTGTGCTTGATTTCCAGCATCAGCAATGTAATGGGCTGGAATGCCATTGGTATTGAAGTACTCAGCTGGATTGTTAACACAGATAAACCACCGGGGTAGATTGCCTTTACTAGTGAATTACTGGGATGGGTTTCCACCACCAGTACCATACTTGTCTATATTGCCACCACTAGTAAAAAAAACTAGATTTCCCCCACCAGTACAATACTGGTTTTGATTGCCACTACTGATAATTTTCTAAGCTGGGATACCATTACTCCGAGGCGTAACTACAATAGGTGCAGGGGTTGCGATCGCACACGGGCCCTGCAGCCTAGGGGGACCCAAAAAGTCCCTTTGGCCCATATAAAAAGTCTAATACTACTGTCACGTCCTACTGACGGACCCCACACGTGGACCCACTGGACCGCGTAAAGCGGATGCTGATACCTACTTGATAGAGAGGCGGACCAGTACAGTCGAGTTAACGGGTTTATTGAACAGAACAGAACAGAATAGAACCCACGCCCCAGGGGAGGGCCACACGGCCACAGCACCGGAACACCAGCGAGGGAGACCCCAGAGCGCTTGACCCCTATACAGGGATACCGCCGGGACCAGCCTCGAAGGGGCCAATGAAGCGGACACGTGTGTTAAACCGACCCAAGGCGACGTGGAAACAATACAGCAACCGGGTATAAGATAGAACACAGAGAACCGGAAACACAGAGAATCCGGAGCAGGACCTGAATCAGCAATTCAGCTTGGAAGGGATCCAGGAGGGTGACCCAGAACACGGGAGTCAGCAAGGAGCCGATAAGGCGGAGATCTGTAGGAGGAAACACACAGAAATCAGATAACCAGCAAAACAAGGAACAACCTGACCAGACCAGGATTAGCCACTTCAATAGGTAGAAGTTGCCCTGGCAAAGACTGACAGGAAACAGGAAGCTTATATATCAGCAGGGCGGTCCTGATTGGCAGGACACAGAGGCTAGGCGATTGGCTGAGGGGAGGAGCATGCTCTCTGCAGTCTCTCCAGAAGAAACAGGTTTGGAGATGTTGTTTCATGTGCTCAAGCAGTAGCCATGGAATTTGAGGAGCTGAGTGGCGCTACTCCAGCAGAGGGCGCTGGAACGTGGGTGCCAGGCGGGGAGTTCTTCTCTGGCTGCTGAGGGTGCAGGGAGAGGTCGCTGGAACGCTGCAGCAGACCCCCGGGTGGTGACAACTACTAAAGATGGAAATAATTGGGGGCCCCGTGGGAGCTTTCGCATCGGGGCCCCAAGGCCTGAAGTTACACCACTGCCAATACTATCAATCTCTTGGACTGTGTTGGCACTATCAACGAACTAACTGGTTGGATCACCATTACTGGAAAATTAATGGGCTTTGTGGCATCCACTGGCAAACTACTAAGCTGATTAGCCACAACTAGGGAACTATTGGTTTGGGTTGTAACCACTTGTGAACTGTTTGACTGGGTTCTTACCACCAGTGAACTGCTTGGCTGGGGCAAAACTGATGGCAAAATATTAAGTTGGCTTGTGACCACTGGCTAACCTCCTAACTGGGTTCCTATTGCTAATAAGCTACTGGGCTGGGTCACTAATGTTGGTGTACTACTTAGCTAGCCAGCCACTGCCAGTACACTCCTGTGCTGGATTGCTACTCTCTATTATCTCTAGCACTGGGTCAACACCACCAGCAAACACCCAGGCTGGGTCTCCACAACTGGAAAGCTATGAAACTGGATTACAATCAGAGGCAAATTAGTGCACTGGATATATATTGTAGATGAGATAGCAATATGTGAATTCATTAGTAGTTATCCTTCGAGTACTTGCACAAATATGACTAGGATGAATGTACTCCCTTGCCCTACTTCGTTTACTTGCAATTCCGATCATTGTTTACATCAATAAAATAATTTTTCCCTTTCTTCTTCTCCTTTCCCTTACCTCTTCTTATTTATAAGAATTTATTTTATGATATACAGTTTTTTTCAAGTACTGTATAATGGCAATGCTCGTTCTACTGTAGTCAAGATGGTTTTGAAATCTATTGGAAAATTAAAATTTAATATAAATTTATCTTACTTGAAATTGTAACATACCCGTATATACTCGTGTATAAGCCGACCCGTGTATAAGCCGACCCCCCTACTTTTGCCCCCAAAACCTGGGAAAACCTATTGACTCGTGTATAAGCCGAGGGTGGACCCCAGCACAGGTATACAGCCCCCAGCAGTGTGGTATACAGCAGCCTCCCCAGTGGTATATACAGCAGCAGCCCCAGTGGTAGTATGCAGCAGCCCCAGAGGTATATACAGCAGCCCCAGTGGTAGTATACAGCAGCAGCCCCAGTGGTAGTATACAGCAGCAGCCCCAGTGGTATATACAGCAGCAGCCCCATTGGTTAATACAGCAGCAGCCCCAGAGGTAGTATACAGCAGCCCCAGAGGTAGTATACAGCAGCCCCAGTGGTAGTATACAGCAGCCCTTAGGTAGTATACAGCAGCCCCAGAGGTATATACAGCCCCAGAGGTATATACAGCAGCCCCAGTGGTAGTATACAGCATACAGCAGCCCCAGAGGTATATACAGCCCCAGAGGTATATACAGCCCCAGAGGGATATACAGCAGCCCCAGTGGTAGTATACACCAGCCCTTAGGTAGTATACAGCAGCCCCAGAGGTATATACAGCCCCAGAGGTATATACAGCTGCCCCCCCATATCAGTATACAGGCCCCCCCTTGGGTAGTAATCCTGTAAAGGAAGAGATTAGTATACTTATCCCTCCGCTGTCCCGCTGCCGCTGTCCCGGCGCCGCCATCGCGCTCTTTCCGTCTTCATCCAGCGTCTTCCGTCTTCTTCCGGCTTCCTCCTCTGGGGACAGCGGAGGGATAAGTATACTAATCTCTTCCTTTACAGGATTACTACCCAAGGGGGGGCCTGTATACTGATATGGGTGGGCACTGTATACTGTATAAATTGTATACAGTATACAGTGACTCGCGTATAAGCCGAGGGGGGGACTTTTCAGCCCAATTTTTGGGCTGAAAAACTAGGCTTATACGCGAGTATATATGGTACTTATCATAATACACCACAGCTCAGACAATGACATCATAATGGTTGATGATATCACAGGGTCAATAAATTCCACTGTGAAAGATCAGAATCTCAGTGTTCATAGACACCGGCAAGCGACTGCACCTCCTTTCCAATCAGCCTGTTTTTCAGTTTATTTTATTAGGATTTTACCTCTGGAAAGATCACGTGGAAGGAAAGAAATATGAAGAGAAAAAGATGAAAGAACATATCGTAAAATGGTTTAGGAGGGAAGTAACCATCAACCTCTTGTGCTTGATTTCCAGCATCAGCAATGTAATGGGCTGGAATGCCATTGGTATTGAAGTATTCGGCTGGATTGTTAACACAGGTAAACCACCGGGGTAGATTGCCTTTACTAGTGAATTACTGGGATGGGTTTCCACCACCAGTACAATACTGGTCTTGCTAAAGACGACATCATGGGTACTGTGTAGCTTCCGCCATATTGTATCCAAAGAAGCCATTTTTGATTAATTTATCATGTCTATTCTGACTAACTAGCTGTAATTATTTGTTCAGTGAAGAGGAGCACAGCTAAGCACATTCTTGTTTTTGTCCTTGGTTTCTAGATAAAGACCACCAAGCTATATGTAAGCCAGAGTGTACCAGTTCTTATCTTCTGTAACTCTCTTAAAGGTCACTAATTAATCATCTCAAAACTGTCTATACTGCATATTCATCATATTTGTCATAGTATGATGTAACCTATTTTTTCTAAACTTCTGTAAACGTATATAAGCTGATACAAACAATAAACGATAGGGCTATTCATTTGAAGACCGAGTCTGTGTCATCAATTGAGTTATAGCCATTACCAGGTATACCTGTGTAGCGCTCTTTATCAGATCAGTCTACTCTGGTTAGGTGTTTTTAATACATCTTTCACAAATGGAGGCCGCAGCGAGATTATTATCTGTTATGTATATTTTTTTCCCTTTTTATATTCACCTTGGACTGGACACAAAAATCTACCCGTCTCCTGCCGAACATCATACAGAATTTCGGTAAGTTTGAGCCATTGTCTCAAGGTATTGACTTCTCCAGGAGGGGACAGCAAGAGTCAGTCTTTGGGGAATTACAAATGGGAAACTCAGATAGACTGATTTGATTATTTGTTATTTGTTCTTAATCTTGTCCTGTGTTGTCTTGTCTTGTCCTGTCACCTCTTTGCTTATCTGTATTGTCTTGTCACACTTCACAGTATTGTTGTATTTGTCTGTATGCGTTAATTGTTAATTGTGCAAATCTACTAATTCTAAACTATTGCTATAATTCTTGGTGCTCTTTAATACAAACTTTACTAAACTCCTAATTCTATCACTCTTTCTGTCTCTATTTTCGGTACTACTTTGTGATTAAGCGTTGTTTGCTAAAACTAATAGAGAGCCGGGAGAGGAATTTGATAAGCTGAAGCGTTGTACTACAACCCCCATCCTCACCGTAATGTGCTACCACTGATCGGTGAAGTCATGCTGGCTCCCCCTCCCTTTCTTCCCTCCCTCCTTCTTCTTCACACGTCACATTCACTCCTCCCTTTCTCCGTACAATATTATGTCTTGTTTGCTGATTGTGTTTGTAGCTTGCTGTTCCATTGGGAACTCGGCAGCTCTGACCCATTGATTTTATTATTAACCGTACTGCCATTTTTATTAGATCCTCTAGGATGGGATGCGGAGTACACACGAGTAGCAGTTACAAGGTATTTTGAAGTAAGGATCAATGCCAATTCTGTCCCAGCAATAGAGAGCATTGGATTACCCATTGAACAGATAGTTACAGATGGCAACCTGATTTGTCCACGGGCAGTTCAGGGACTTGCTTTTATTGTGACTGCATTTTCATATCACTAACTTTTAAAGGTGTACGCATGTGGAAAAAGTGTATGTGAACTGGAACTAGGTGTTCTGTTAGTGTTGTGAAACTGCAGAAAGATCAGAAAACTTGCAGATGGGCTTGCCCTGTCTTTGTTTTTGTTTTTTGGTGAAAGCTATATGTGGAGCTATTGTGTTGAATGATCTGCTGAAAGACAGTCGCAGGTTTTCACAAAGATTTGCTTTTATTGTGACTGCATTTTCATATCACTAACTTTTAAAGGTGTACGCATGTGGAAAAAGTGTGTGTGAACTGGAACAAGGTGTTCTGTTAGTGTTGTGAAACTGCAGAAAGATCAGAAAACTTGCAGATGGGCTTGCCCTGTCTTTGTTTTTGTTTTTTGGTGAAAGCTATATGTGGAGCTATTGTGTTGAATGATCTGCTGAAAGACAGTCGCAGGTTTTCACAAAGATTTGCTTTTATTGTGACTGCATTTTCATATCACTAACTTTTAAAGGTGTACGCATGTGGAAAAAGTGTGTGTGAACTGGAACTAGGTGTTCTGTTAGTGTTGTGAAACTGCAGAAAGATCAGAAAACTTGCAGATGGGCTTGCCCTGTCTTTGTTTTTGTTTTTTGGTGAAAGCTATATGTGGAGCTATTGTGTTGAATGATCTGCTGAAAGACAGTCGCAGGTTTTCACAAAGATTAGATGAGAATTGTGCCTTCTATGCCAGCAGAAGGAAAATTAATCAAATTACATTATTTTCAAAAAAGTATTAAAATATATCCTGTATTACTTACTGTATTTAATTCAATGTCCAGATCCACAGGTTTACAAACAGAACTCCTAATTGGAATATATGTGAGTATATAGAAAACAGACAAAATATATTAATTTACTTTGTACTAGAATCACTGCTTTGTTTTCCCTTTATGAATATTGTTTATGATACAGCCAGTCAGTGGAATGCAGGAATGTTGTGTGAAAGTTTAATTTACAGCGGCAGGGAAAAGGGGGGTTGAACTGACAGGACAGCATTTCAGCTGGTATGATAGACACTGCTTTATGTTGGAATAGATCTTGGTGACAGAATTTTATGGGATTCATTCAAGCCTCTGAGACAGGAGTAAGTTTATGAAATCAGTGATGTTATATTCTTGTATAAAGTTCATTCAGAAAAAGTGTAAAGTATAGGTGCAAAAAGGTAATACATAATTACAGATATGCAGAGGAAGGGTGGATTCAGGAATAGAGGTGTCTGCTACAGATAATTCTGATATACATGACAATTGTTTTTTTGGGATTGCATTACATGTTTTTCCCGTAGAAAATTATTGTTATGTAATTATTCATCATTGTATGTTTTATTTCTTTCTACTTGCTTAGTCAAGTGTTCCCTACAATTAGAATAATCAGGAAATTGAGTTTGCTTTGACTGCCAAGAAGAGAAGTTCAGCTTGGGGAAACCAGGTTGATGTTTTTTTTTTCTTTGTTGTTTGTTTTTGTTTTGTTTAAGGCAGGGTGAAGAAGTTCAGCTTGGGAAACCAGGTTGGTGGTTTGTTTATTTAGGGTTTCTTTGTAGACAAGCTGGGAGGGTGAATTGATGATGGGATGGTCTAGCTTGGGGTGCCAGGATACTGAAGACAGGGTTAGCGACCTTTGACAGTTACTGGGGAACCAGTGCTGGTTGCTGGTTTGGATGACAAGCTAGATGAACTAGCAGAAGGTTGCTAGTTTGGAGAGAGGTAGTGGGATGCTGAAGATGGGTTAGCAACTCATGACAGCCCAGCTGCTATAGGAATTCACCAAGGCTCTTACTGGATCAAGATGGATCCCAGGATTCAGTGGGAGCAGAGAAGCAAGGCAGTTAACCTCCCTGGCGGTCTGTTTAGGTCTGGTTTTTTGTTGCTAAAAGCGCATCTGCCGCACTTGCCGCACTTGCCGCATAGCTGCCGCACTTGTGCCGCACTCGCGGCGCGGTTTGCGGCGCGGTTGCGGTAATCTGCATAGTAAAGGGAACCATGCAGTAGACATGAGATAATGATTGTATACACTTACATGAGGGCGTCTCCCTGTGTGTGCTGGCACTTGTGAGCTGTGTTCGTCATGCCTGCTCTCCCCCTCCCTTATGCCCGCCCCCTCTCAGCCTGCTATAGTGATGTGAGGCTGATCTCGTCATAAAGGGGCGGGGCTACATCGCGCATCCCGGTAGCCCCGCCCCTTTATGACGAGATCAGCCTCACATCACTATAGCAGGCTGAGAGGGGGCGGGCATAAGGGAGGGGGAGAGCAGGCATGACGAACACAGCTCACAAGTGCCAGCACACACAGGGAGACGCCCTCATGTAAGTGTATACAATCATTATCTCATGTCTACTGCATGGTTCCCTTTACTATGCAGATTACCGCAACCGCGCCGCAACCGCGCCGCGAGTGCGGCACAAGTGCGGCAGCTATGCGGCAAGTGCGGCAAGTGCGGCAGATGCGGTTTTTTTACCGCATCTGCCGCGAACGCGGGTAAGCCCGAGCCTGACTCGGGGTTAACGCTTCTGGTAGTGAATGTTAACCCCGAGTCAGGCTCGGGAATAACGCTAGGAAGGTTAATGACGCAGCAAAAATGTTAGGAAAGGAAAAAAGAAAGAAGCGGGAAATGCCTAGATGGGTAAATTGGGTTGTTTTGATATGGCCTGTTGGAGGCAATTCATCCGTGTGAATGACCAGTGGATTCAGAGGTACAGATACAGGTACCAGGTGCCAGGTAAAGTCCTGGATCTGGGCTTCTGAACACCACAATCCCCTTATATATTATAGATAATGGTAACAATTAATTTGGACATAAAATAGACTAAATAAAGCAGCTCCACTGTCACCTGTACCTATATACTTCTTTACTTGCACCCAGAAAATGAACAAGTACAATTGATTATGCACTCCAGAGGGACCAGCTTGTTTACAGGTAACACTGTCTCTGTTGGGTTTTTTTTTTTTTTTTTTAAACACTTTTTATTGGATTTCTTCAATACTCAGTTTTTCCAGTCAATATTCGTTACACAATATTCATTGTCATCAACAATAGTAAAATCAATTAAGTCCAAAATTAAGTAATACGAGACATATACATTTTACCCAACAATAACAGATAGAAAACCCCAGCCACCCCACCCACCCCAAACCTCCCTCCCACCCTCGTATTTGCTTACTTCATTTCTGAAATCAAATCAGCTACTATCAAAATATAGTCAACTACGGAAGGTAGAACCAATTTTTAATCCCCCAAGAGTACCTCCCAGGTCCTCCAAACAGTACCACTTGGTGTTGCGAAATGGAATCACCAATTGGTCAATTTCAGATCTAGAAAGGTTACTCAAAATAAAATCTCTCCATGTGGAAAAGAACTTCTTCACCTTGTTCTCCTTATCTGCCTCCAGTTTCTCAAGCCCCATTGTATATTTCAAGTCTGCAATCAAACTAGATATGCCAGGTACTGTCGCACCTAACCATTGGCGTAAATTAAGCTGTTTAAACTGAAGGGACGCAATATGCAAAAAGGTACACCCCCCTTTAGGAATAGAGTGCCCTGAGAAGTCATGAAATACCCATATCGCATTGTTTAGCGGCAAATCTACTCCCAGTATTCCCCCCATCCATCCCTTGACCTCCTTCCATTTAGCTTGCACCTGGGCGCATTCCCATATCCCATGGAACATGTCAGTCCTGGGTCTGTCACATTTCGGCCACGCCAATCGTCTATCTGGATTAGTAGGGTAGCTGGAATGTTGAACCCCAAAATGGCTCTGTGAATCATCCTATAGTGAGTATCTCTCCACCTTTCATCTTTCACATATTTACGCAAATCCATCCAACCATCCACTATTGCGTCCCCCACGTCTTCATCCATCAGTCTCACCTCCCAACCCTTAAATAGATGCGTGGGTCCCGAAGGAATCAAATTACGTCTGAGCGCCAAGTAAATAGAGGATATATTGGCAGCCGCGCTTGCGGTGAGAGGAGATCATCCAACACCGAGGGTTGACATTCCCCCCTGACATCCTGAAGTCTCGAGAACAAGTGATATTTTAGCTGAGCAAACTGCAGAATGTGAGAGGAGCTCAAATGCCAAGTCTCTAGCGCCTCATTAGCAGTCATCCATCTTTGGTCCGAAGTCTTAATCAAATCCTGAAGTGTGGTTACCCCTCTCTCCTTCCATATCTTAAATAAGGCATTTCCCCCCCCTGTGGGAAATCCGGATTATCCCAAAGCGGCGTATATCTCGATGTTCTCCACGATAATCTCAGTTTACACCTTACCTCTTTCCATGCTGCCCTAGTATCTTTGAATAGAACAGAGTGTTTGACAGACGAACCCAGGACCCCCCCGGGGCCTGTAATACTGCTCCTAGACTTCATGGTGTGCACCATTGTGCCTCCAACTCATAATCTGAGTGTAGACTCGTGCCTTTTAGCCAGTCCACCGCATGTCGTAGGACACAAGCCAAGTTTTATCCCCTTACATTAGGAAACGCTAGACCCCCTTCGTCCTTAGAAAACATCAGTGTGCGTAGCTTTATTCTATTCCTTCTCCCCCTCCACAAAAACCTAGAGAAGGCCCTATTGAGTCTATTTACATCTGTATGTCGTAGTAGAAGCGGGATCGTCTGCATAGGGTACAACAGACGTGGGAAACTGATCATCTTAACAAGATGAACTCTGCCTAACAGAGACAACGGGAGAGCCTTCCATCTATCCAGCTCCTGCTCGATTTTCGTTATAATGGGAGGAAAATTCAGACGATAAATATCCCTGGCATCTTTACTCAATAGTATACCCAAATATTTAATTTCCTTGGTGGCCACTTTTATTCCCCGATATATGTCTCGTCGCCGGTCATCCTGTAAAATCCGTCTGCCCTCCTCCGTTAGGGGCAAAATCTCGCATTTCGCCAAATTCAGTCGAAACCCCGAGATTTTATGAAACACCTCAAACTTCTCCAACACCTCCCCTAAATCTCCATCAGGGTTTGCCATATAGAGTATGATATCATCAGCGAATAGATTTGATTTCAAGATTGTGTTGCCCACCTTAATGCCTGTGTAGCTCCCAGGCCCGTTTAGATACTTAGAAAGAGGCTCGATGGCCCGATTAAAAAGCAGCGGCGACAGAGGGCACCCCTGATGTGTTCCCCTCTCCAACTTAATGGGTCTGACAGGAGCCCCGGAGTGTGCACACGTGCCCTAGGATTGGCATATAGTACTCCCAGAAGCTTCTAAAACTCCCCGAGAACCCCATCCTATCAAGGACGCGCTCCAGCCACGGCCACCCCACACTATCAAAAGCCTTCTCTGCGTCAAGAATGACCATGGCTGGAGCCCCTCCCCCCACCCGATGGTCCAGGCGAACCGCCTCTAGAACCATGATAGCTTTACGCACATTTGCAACAGCCGCCTTCCCCCTGACAAAACCACATTGTTCTTTACCTACCCAACGCGGCAGCAGTCCAGCCAAGCAGTCCGCCAGAATCTTCGAAAGTATCTTCAAGTCCTGGTTAATCAGGGAGATTGGTCGGAATGCTGCCGGGTCGTCTGAAGACTTTCCTCCCTTAGGGAGAAGCTTAATAAAGGCCGTATTTAGTTGTTCAGGAATTTCTTTACCATTCAAGAAATCATTATACATATCCCTCAAATGTGGGCTATTTGGTCTATCAGAATTTTATATAGGCTGGTCCCGAACCCATCCGACCCGGTGCCTTGTGAATATTTAACTTCTTAATAGTCTCTTTCACCTCTTCCTCCGAGATCTCCCTGTTTAATTCTACAAATTCCTCCTCAGTAAGCACTGGCAACTCAACTTCCTCTAACCATTGTTGACCCATAATTGAATCACACGGCCGTTTGCCATAGAGAGACGCATAGTATGTCCCCAGAGTATCATTAATCTCCTGTTGGGGTTTTTGTTTGATGAAAGATGCAAAGTGGGGAAGAATAAGTTATAAGTTCATAGACTGAAGTCATTTTGATTACTGCATCTCTACTCAAATCAAAACACATCACAGCTGACAGAAAGAAAGCAATCAGTAAAGCAAAACAACCTACCACTGAAAGAGTATTAAGCACCTTCTTAGGGCTGGTGGGTTACTGCAGGGAGTGGATTTCTTCAGCATCAAAGAAAATGCAGCCACTATATTATGTGTTGGCAGAATGCAACAAGGGCAAACCCTATGAAATCACACCAGAAGCAAAATTGGCTTTGACATGCTGAAGAATGACATTCTCTCTGCCCCAGCACTAGGAATTGCAAATGTATTGGTTTAATGTTATGAATTAGAGCAGGGTGGGGAACTCCAGTCCTCGAGGGCCGCAAACAGTTCAGGTTTTCACGATTTCCTTAGTATTGCACAGGGATTGGAATCATCACCAGTGCAAGTGATTATGTTATCACCTGTGCAATACTAAGGAAATCCTGAAAACATGCACTGTTTGCGGCCCTCGAGGACTGGATTTCCCCACCCCTGAATTAGAGGGATATGCAAAAGGAGTATTGACACAGAAACATTTATTACCTGATACTAATGATGACTTGACAAATTAAATTGAACACAATTGTTTTGAACTAATAAACATTGAAACACAGCCATTGGCAAATGTACAAGAGACCCCAATCCACATTACAGACTGAACTAAAGGCTCTGACAGAGGCTTGTATTATGGTGGAGGGACTTGGGGTGCATTTTTTTGTTGATAACCGTTACACTTTTGGTATTTGCCATGATTACGGCCATGTATGGAAAAGCAGTTAGCTTGTGGAATCTTCAGGAAACCCATTAAGCTATGGTTAATGTGCAAGCTCACTCAAAGGAGCGCACTAAGGAGGCCGAAGGAAATGACCATGCTGACAGGGCAGCTAAAGCTGCAGCCCTGCTCCCTCTCCCGATAGGGATGTACACTATGTGTGTCTCTGTGAGGGTGGACGCTGAACTCCTAGGGTGCCTGCAAGCACAGGCCTCTAAACTGAAGAAAGAAGAATGGAAACATGAAGATGCCTGAGAAGAGGATCCAGTAGAAACATCACTGGGTAGCATCTGAGTTCCACTATGCTGCTGCTAAGTATATACACGGTTGTGTGGTCTGTGCATGCCATAAAGTGGGAATAGAGGTTGAGACAGAAATGTGCGCTAAGGCTACTCTACCCATTTCAGTGCCCAAACTGTTGCAAAGAAATTATTATACATAAAATATTATACATTGTATTCTGTAGGGGTAACGCCAAACAAAAGACTGGGTTATGTCCATATGAGATACTATTTGGGGAATCATCAAAGACAGGATTGTATTTTCCTTAGCAGTTACAGACATTACACTCTGATATGACAGCATATGTAGGAGCTTTAATTATTATGGTGATAATTTTAATTATTATAATAATGATTCTATTCATCTATATGGCGCTATTAATTCTATAGCACTTTACATATATCGGTACCAACAGTTTTACAAAATGTATTGCACCAAACTCACAAATGTGTTTTCAGTTCCAATCTAGATCTCTCCTCCTTGGAAGGTACACACTCCCCAAAACCTGGTGACCTGGTCACAGTCTGTGAGGAAAGCTTGAAACCCAGATTTGAAGGTCCATAACTATCTGGATCCATGCATCCCGCTGCAAGAAGGTTCACAGAGACTAAAGAGATAACCTTAGGGGAGTATTGTTCATTACTCTTGTTTTTCTTCAATACTTTCCTTCCCAGAACAGCATAAGGTGAACTTAAGCAGGGGAAAAGAGGAGGGTTGCAGCAGAAAAAGGTAGCCAAACAGGGAAACTCACAATGGGACGAGGATCCACCACAACAATAGGCAGGAAGCAAATGAAGGTGATTTAGGAAAGTCGATAAAAGGTTCGAGTTGGGTTTTGAAAAATAATGGGAACTGATTACGAGCTGATCAGTTCACTTGGCAGGCATTGATAGAGGAGTGGGGAAGGATAAAAAAGTATGTGAAAAGGTGTGAAGGTAACATATGAAAGAGACAGGAAAGTGTTGTTGGATTTTACAGGTTTGTCATCCTCCAGGTTGAATAATCTCTTTAAGGGTGTAGGTGGATGGATAACTGGGATAATTCATTTTGTAATCCAGGGAGCATCTACTATATAATTGCCGTAGGCACTTCCGTGTTGGACCCCGCAAAAGACCGTGGCTTTGTCACTCTGTGACGTCACCACGTGCGAAGCATTGCCCGCGTAGCGGCATTGCGACCCCTCGCCGCTGTCACCACACACCCCCAACCCCTGTCACCACACACCCCCATATGTCCTCACCCCCCCCCCATATGTCCGCACACCCCCGCTCCGATCCCGCTCCGGAGCCGCTGCTGTCAGCACATGCTGACACAGTGCTCCGGAGCCTGCCCCTACCCCCTAAGCCCCTACCCCCTAAGCCCGTCTCCTAACCCCGCCGCCGCTATCCCGTAAACCCCGCAGCCCCTAAGCCCCTACCCCGCCGCCCCTACCCCCTAAGCCCCGCCTCCTACCCCGCCGCCCCTAAGCCCCTACCCCTTAAGCCCGCAGCCCCTAAGCTCCTACCCCGCCGCCCCTACCCCCTGTAAACCCCGCAGCCCCTAAGCCCCTACCCCCCGCCCCTACCCCCTAAGCCCCCTCTATGGAGCGGAGGCTGCAGGCCCCCCCAGGGACCATGGCCCTGCAGCCTCCGCTCCAGCCCGGGGGATCAGGGACCGGAGGCGGAGAAGCCACCTCCGATCCCCGCATGTCCGCACACCACGCCCATATGTCAGCACCCCCCCGCCATATTTCCGCACAGCCCCCCCCACAATGTCCGCACAGCCCCCCCCACAATGTCCGCACAGCCCCCCCCACAATGTCCAAACAGCCCCCCCCTACAATGTCCAAACAGCCCCCCCCCACAATGTCCAAACAGCCCCCCCCTCCTACAATGTCCACACAGCCCCCCCCCTACAATGTCCACACAGCCCCCCCCACAATGTCCACACAGCCCCCCCCACAATGTCCAAACAGCCCCCCCCCCTACAATGTCCAAACAGCCCCCCCCACAATGTCCAAACAGCCCCCCCCACAATGTCCAAACAGCCCCCCCCTCCTACAATGTCCACACAGCCCCCCCCCTACAATGTCCACACAGCCCCCCCCACAATGTCCACACAGCCCCCCCCCACAATGTCCACACAGCCCCCCCCACAATGTCCACACAGCCCCCCCTACAATGTCCAAACAGCCCCTCCCAACAATGTCCACACAGCCCCCCCCTCCCCACAATGTCCACACAGCCCCCCCCAAAATGTCAACACAGCCCCCCCACAATGTCCAAACAGCCCCCTCCCACAATGTCCAAACAGCCCCCCCCTACAATGTCAACACAGACCCCCCCACAATGTCCAAACAGCCCCCCCCCACAATGTCCAAACAGCCCCCCCCACAATGTCCAAACAGCCCCCCCCTACAATGTCCAAACAGCCCCCCCCACAATGTCCAAACAGCCCCCCCCTACAATGTCCACACAGCCCCCCCCCCACAATGTCCACACAGCCCCCCCCCACAATGTCCACACAGCCCCCCCCACAATGTCAACACAGCCCCCCCCACAATGTCCAAACAGCCCCCCCACAATGTCCAAACAGCCCCCCCCCTACAATGTCAACACAGCCCCCCCCACAATGTCCAAACAGCCCCCCCCACAATGTCCAAACAGCCCCCCCCTACAATGTCCAAACAGCCCCCCCCACAATGTCCAAACAGCCCCCCCTACAATGTCCACACAGCCCCCCCACAATGTCCACACAGCCCCCCCCACAATGTCCACACAGCCCCTCCCCCCACAATGTCCAACACAGCTCCCCCCTACAATGTCCAAACAGCCCCCCCCACAATGTCCAAACAGCCCCCCTCACAATGTCCACACAGCCCCCCCCACAATGTCAACACAGCCCCCCCCCACAATGTCCAAACAGCCCCCCCAACATGTCCAAACAGCCCCCCCCACCATGTCCAAACAGCCCCCCCCCACCATGTCCAAACAGCCCCCCCACCATGTCCAAACAGCCCCCCACAATGTTCAAACAACCCCCCCCACAATGTCCAAACAGCCCCCCCCACAATATCCACACAGCCCCCCACAATTTTCAAACAACCCCCCCCACAATGTCCAAAAAGCCCCCCCCACAATGTTCAAACAGCCCCCCCCCACAATGTCCACACAGCCCCCCCACCATGTCCAAACAGCCCCCCCCCACAATGTTCAAACAGCCCCCCCCAATGTCCACACAGCTTCCCCACCATGTCCAAACAGCCCCCCCCACAATGTTCAAACAGCCCCCCCCCACAATGTCCAAACAGCCCCCCCCCACAATGTCCACACAGCCCCCCCCACAATGTCCACACAGCCACCCCCCCACAATTTTCAAACAGCCCCCCCCACAATGTCCGCACAGCCCCCCCACCATGTCCAAACAGCCCCCCCCCACAATGTCAAACAGCCCCCCCCCACAATGTCCAAACAGCCCCCCCCACAATGTCCAAACAGCCCCCCACATGTCAACAACCCCCCACATGTCCAAACAGCCCCCCCCCACAATGTCCCACAGCCCCCACCATGTCCAAACCCCCCACCAATGTCCAAACAGCCCCCCACCCACCCCCAATGTCAAACAGCCCCCCCACATCAAATGTCCCCCCACAGCCCACCCCCCACCATGTCCAAACAGCCCCCCCACATTTAAACAGCCCCCCCCACAAGTCCGACCCCCCCCACATGCCACAGCCCCCACAATGTCTCCCCCCCCCCACAATGTCCAACAGCCCCCCCACCATGTCCAAACAGCCCCCCCCACAATGTCCAAACAGCCCCCCCCACAATGTCCAACAGCCCCCCCACAATGTCCAAACAGCCCCCCCCACAATGTCCAACAGCCCCCCCCACAATGTCCAACAGCCCCCCCACCATGTCCAAACAGCCCCCCCAATGTCCAAACCCCCCCCCCAATGTCCAAACACCCCCCCCCACAATGTCCAACAGCCCCCCCCCAAGCCACCCCCCACACCATGTCCAAACAGCCCCCCACAATGTTCCAACACAGCCCCCCCACCAATGTCCAAACACCCCCCACAATGTTCAAACACCCCCAAGCCAGTCCAAACACCCCCCACAATGTCCAAACAGCCCCCCCCACAATGTCCAAACAGCCCCCCCACAATGTCCAACAGCCCCCCCCACTATGTCCAAACAGCTCCCCCCACAATGTCCAAACAGCCCCCCCCCACAATGTCCAAACAGCCCCCCCCTCACAATGTCCAAACAGCCCCCCCCCACAATGTCCAAACAGCCCCCCCCACAATGTCCACACAGCCCCCCCCACAATGTCCACACAGCCCCCCCCACAATGTCCAAACAGCCCCCCCACATTTCCAAACACCCCCCCCACAATGTTCGCACAGCCCCCCCCCCACAATGTCCGCACAGCCCCGACGCCGTCGATCACTTACCTGTCTTCATGACATCTGATTCGTCAGTCCAGTCTTCCATCCGGCCCAGGCGTCCTCTTCCTTCACCCGGCCACGAGTCTTCCATCCGGCCCAGGCGTCCTCTTCCTTCAGCCCGGCCACGAGTCTTCCATCCACCCAGGCATCCTCTTCCTCCGGCCTCGGGGGTCTTCTTTCTTCCTTCAGCGAGCTCCAGGTCCTGGAGGTTTCTCTCTTCGGTCCGCACCGCTGACTGACGATTAAAGATGGTCGCCGCGAGTTTCTGGAAGCCCCGCCCACGGATCCAAAATGCACCAATCACATTCACATACACACTAACCAATCACATTCAAGGCTCATTCATACATTTTTATCAATGGGAAAAATCAATTCTACTATTTCACTACGGCCAATCACATTCCAGCTTCATTCAGACATCTTTCTCAATGCTAAAAATTCTCTCACTTACTATCACTATTAATATACAATCATACACATCACAATAATTACACTATAAAATAAAAATGCTAATAATAATGATATTAATGCTATTAATACTGCTATTAATGCTACTAATAATGCTACTCATGATATTAATAATGGTATTAATGCTATTAATGCTATTAATAATGCTATTAATGCTAATAATAATGCTATTAATGCTAATAATACTGCTAAAAATGCTATTAATACTGCTATTAATGCTACCAATAATGCTATTAATGCTATTAATAATGTTATTAATGCTATTATTAATGCTATTAATGCTAATAATAATGCTGTTAATGCTAATAATAATGCTAATAATGCTATTAATACTGCTATTAATGCTACTACTAATGCTATTAATCATGTTATTAATGCTATTTTTAATGCTATTAATGCTAATAATGCTATTAATGCTAATAATTATGCTATTAATGCTAATAATGCTAATAATAATGCTATTTGTGCTATTATTAATGCTATTAAGGCTAATAATCATGCTATTTATGCTATTCAAAATGCTATTAATGCTAATAATATTGCTATTAATGCTCTTTATGCTAATACTAATGCTATTAATGCAATTATTTATGCTATTAATTCTATTATTTATGCTATTAATGCTATTAATAATGCTATTAATGCTAATATTAATGCTATTAAGGCTAATAATCATGCTATTAATGCTATTCTTAATGCTATTAATGCTAATAATATTGCTATTAATTTTATTAATGCTATTATTTATGCTATTAATGCTATTATTTATGCTATTAATGCTATTAATAATGCTATTAATGCTATTAATAATGCTATTCTTGCAATTAATAATGCTATTAATGCTATTAATAATGCTATTAATGCTATTAATGCTAATATTAATGCTATTAATGGTAATATTAATGCTATTAATGCTATTACTGCTAATAATAATTCTATAAATGCTACTAATTATGCTATTAATGCTAATATTAATGCTAATAATGCTAATAATAATGCTATTAATGATATTATTAATACTATTAAGGCTAATAATCATGCTATTAAGGCTATTAATAATGCTATTAATGCTATTATTAATGCTAATACTGCTATTAATAATGCTATTAGTGCTAATAATTATGCTATTAATGGTAATATTAATGCTAATAATGCTAATAATAATGCTAATAATGCTATTATTAATGCTATTAAGACTAATAATCATGCTATTCATGCTATTAATAATGCTATTAATGTTATTAATGCTAATATTAATGCTATTAATTCTATTATTAATGCTATTAATGCTATTAATAATGCTATTAATGCTAATAATAATGCTATTACTGCTAATAATAATGCTATTAATGCTAATAATTATGCTATTAATGCTAATATTAATGCTAATAATGCTAATAATAATCCTATTAATGCTATTAATAATGCTATTAAGGCTAATAATCATGCTATTTATGCTATTCAAAATGCTATTAATGCTAATAATATTGCTATTAATGCTCTTTATGCTAATACTAATTCTATTATTCCGATTATTTATGCTATTAATTCTATTATTTATGCTATTAATGCTAATAATAATGCTATTAATGTTATTAATAATGTTATTAATGCTATTAATGCTAATATTAATGCTATTAATGCTATTAAGGCTAATAATCATGCTATTAATGCTATTAATAATGCTATTAATACTATTTTTAATTCTATTAATGCTATTAATAATGTTATTAATGCTAATAATGCTATTACTCCTCATAATAATGCTATTAAGGCTATTATTAATGCTATTTATGGTAATAATGCTATTAATACTAATAATAATACTATTATTAGTACTATTATTGCTATTAATAATGCTATTAATGCTAATAATAATGCTGTTAATGCTAATAATTATGCTATTAATGGTAATAATAATGCTATTAATGCAAATAATATTGCTATTAATGCTATTATTAATGCTATTAATGCTAATACTAATGCTATTAATGCTATTATTTATGCTATTAATGCTATCATTTATGCTATTAATGCTATTATTAATGCTATTAATGCACATACTAATGCTATTAATGCTATTCATAATGCTATTACTCCTATTAATACTGCTCTTAATGCTATTAATACTGTTATTAATGCTATTAATACTGTTATTAATGCTCATAATACTGCTAATAATGCTATTAATACTGCTATTACTGCTAATAATAATGCTATTGCCAATATTATTGCTATTGATGATGCGATTATTATTTAAAAATCTTTAAAAAAACAATAAACATATTCTAGACACCCGATTCATTTGTATCAGGCTAACAGCTATAACTACTATAATCAAATTAATGCACGTTCTAGAATCCCGATGCATTTGCATCGGGCTCACAGCTAGTCTATAATATTGGTTATTGCTATACTGGTAAAGTTATTTGTAATGCTTGTCAAGAAAATTCTAAGAACTAACTGCAAATGTTTTTCAGGTAAATACAAAATGAAAAACTATAAAGATACAGATACTAAAGCACTGCGTATTCAAGTGCTCCTGACTTATGTCACTACCCCAGGACGCAAGTGTGTGCTGTGCAACAAAAAGACTTTGGTGGAACTTTCTAACTGCACTTATTGTGGAAATCCTCTGGATTCATCTCCACAACCAAAGATACAAGAAAATGAGAACTACAACGTTGTGTGAAACATTCAATAATGGACTTATGATATCCCACAGTCTAAAATGTATCATATGTTTTTTCCACAGTTTTTTCCTTAAATTCATAAACCCCTCAAATTACCCAATATACTAATCTTTAGGTTAGGGGGTGTTGAGGGATGGAATAGGCCGGCTAACAGGGTCTTCCTGAATGATCGCGCTCCATAATATGCGTAGGAAGTAGCCTTGCGTATTGTGTAGTAGGGCGGGCTCTGCGGACCTAGGGGTAGGCAGGGATAGGTCAAGAATAGAAATGATAAAAAGAGGGGACTGTTAAAGACGACATCATGGGTACTGTGTAGCTTCCGCCATATTGTATCCAAAGAAGCCATTTTTGATTCATTTATCATGTCTATTCTGACTAACTAGCTGTAATTATTTGTTCAGTGAAGAGGAGCACAGCTAAGTACATTCTTGTTTTTGTCCTTGGTTTCTAGATAAAGACTACCAAGCTATATGTAAGCCAGAGTGTACCAGTTCTTATCTTCTGTAACTCTCTTAAAGGTCACTAATTAATCATCTCAAAACTGTCTATACTGCATATTCATCATATTTGTCATAGTATGATGTAACCTATTTTTTATAAACTTCTGTAAACGTATATAAGCTGATACAAACAATAAACGATAGGGCTATTCATTTGAAGACCGAGTTTGTGTCATCAATTGAGTTATAGCCATTACCAGGTATACCTGTGTAGAGCTCTTTATCAGATCAGTCTACTCTGGTTAGGTGTTTTTAATACATCTTTCACAGTCTTGATTGCCACTACTGATAATTTTCTGGGCTGGGATACCAATACTATCAATCTCTTGGACTGGTTTGGCACTATCAACAAACTAACTGGTTGGATCACCATTACTGGAAAATTAATGGGCTTTGTGGCATCCACAGGCAAACTACTGAGCTGGTAATATATATAAAGAATATTCTGGCACACTTAGAACCCAAAATATAGGGTTACATTTAAAGTAGATATGAGGAGTCTCAAATAAGTTCACAAAAAAAGTTTTTAATCTTTGCCTTTGTTTACAGAACAGAGAATTCTAATATTCAACATTTCGGCTTTCACGGCCTTGATCACGATATTCTTTCATGGATGTATACAATAAAACAAAAGAATAAAAAGACATCAGAGGTAATACAGAATCAATCAAAAATAAGATGCTTAAACATTCATGTGACTTATAATCATCTCACAATGAAAACAATATATACTGGGATATCAATCAAGTATGTATAGCCATATAACAAAAAAGACTAAGTCTCAATCCTATATCCAGTAGTGATAATAAAATAATAAACAAAGTATAAAATTACCTCTATGGGTTAAATGTATGATAATAAGGTAAGAGAGCATATGATGTAGGTTCCAAATGGTGGGCTCACTGGCTAAAAGGAAATCAATAAAGCATTCAAGTAAGGGAATAACTGTGTCCAGCCTGTTTGGATTAACGTAGTGTAGTATGGTAATTTATCAGTATAATACAATGTGCCAAGTGGCCATATTAAGGATAGACTTTACCCATACAAGTCACAGGTGTCAAAATAACAAAAAAAGGCACTATGAGTTCCATAGTATCTAGGATATGAGTGAATAGGCTAAGTGACACTTACTAAATTAACCAAAAGGGCTGTATATAGGTCCAACCATGGACTTTAGAGCACGAGCCTTGAGCCACCAGAACCTGTATGTAGAATGTACAATATCCTTAAGTGCAGTGCTGCAAAAGTGAACAAAACACCAGGTGAAATCAATCACTATACCTGTGAGGAGAATCGGGAGACGCTGATGTGAGCGGTGCGGTGTGCGGCCATGGGCGCCGCCATCTTAAGTCATGTGATGCCGTGACGTGTGACGTAATCGCGTGCGTGTGCATGCGCGGAGCAGTAGGAGGCGGGCCCCCGGACAGAGATACTATGGAACTCATAGTGCCTTTTTTGTTATTTTGACACCTGTGACATGTATGGGTATAGTCTATCCTTAATATAGCCACTTGGCACATTGTATTATACTGATAAGTTACCATACTACACTACGTTAATCCAAACAGGCTGGACACAGTTATTCCCTTACTTGAATGCTTTATTGATTTCCTTTTAGCCAGTGAGCCCACCATTTGGAACCTACATCATATGCTCTCTTACCTTATTATCATACATTTAACCCATAGAGGTAATTTTATACTTTGTTTATTATTTTATTATCACTACTGGATATAGGATTGAGACTTAGTCTTTTTTGTTATATGGCTATACATACTTGATTATACTTGATTGATATCCCAGTATATATTGTTTTCATTGTGAGATGATTATAAGTCACATGAATGTTTAAGCATCTTATTTTTGATTGATTCTGTATTATCTCTGATGTCTTTTTATTCTTTTGTTTTATTGTATACATCCATGAAAGAATATTGTGATCAAGGCTGTGAAAGCCGAAACGTTTAATATTAGAATTCTCTGTTCTGTAAACAAAGGCAAAGATTAAAAACATTTTTTTGTGAACTTATTTGAGACTCCTCATATCTACTTTAAATATAACCCTATATTTTGGGTTCTAAGTGTGCCAGAATATTCTTTATATGTAGTTTATTATTTTTCTGAGCACCTACCTAAGGGTGTTGAGCAGACATAATCTTATACAATTACTAGTATTTTTGATCTAGCTCACACCCATAAATGTCCTTCCAAACATTTTCATTTAATCAAGAGGATGCCTCAACCATTCTATCTAGAGTGAGTTCTACTTCACCTTTTCTCACCATACCTCCGGATGAACTCAAGACTAAAGAACATGAGAAGGATCTACGCCGAAGAGTCGCACTGGAACTACATTCATCCACGTTAGCTGAATATTATAGGGTCCAGAGGATCCCTAGGGGCCTTAGAGTCTCTTTAAGACCAACTCTCTTTCAAGAGAATCAAGAATACTGTAATAAGTTTGAACAAATTTTGAACAAATGTTCCATGGATCTTATGTTACTCACCATCGATTACATTCAAGATGAATTGATTGAACTGGACCGAAAGATTGCCGTTAATGAAGAACAACTATCTCAAACCATCAAGGATTACAAAACCTATATAAGGACCCCTAACAGCAGTAAAAATGACAACCAGTTGTCACTGTACAAAACCTGTGTCAATTTATACTGCTGTTCAGAGGGTCCTTATCAGATCTAATATTTTTATGTGCACCAAATGTATCGTTCTGAATTGTATCCTGTACTTTGTGATTTTGTATAATGATTTTATGGGTCTATTAACTAAAAAATTTTGAATAACTTTTGCACATAATAACCCTCTGTTCTCCTATGTCAGATCTCAGGTGGGTCTGACAACATAGTATACAACATCTCCTCCACTATGCTTCCTCCATCAGAAACGCGTCTACTACAAAAAGGTCTGTCCTTTTGTCCGGTACCACCTTTTAACTCTTTCTTACTAGAACAAGAGTTATTTAGATTTTTTCGGACAATAAGACTAAAGGCTCATTTTACATCTGTACCATTGACACCGTCTACGCTTGCCTCAACACAAAGTACATGCATATTTAATCTCAGGGACCTAGGCCTCCATTCTAAAAGTACATTTATGCCCCCTAAAAATTTACATCCAGCTGAAACATTTATTCACTTGGTCCAGCGGGATATCGCTCAATTTACTAATAAAATCTCCACAGGAGAACTACATTTAAAACATAATCTTAGAGTGGAAGAATCCAGGGCTCTCAGAGACCTAGCATGTAATAAATCTATTATCATTAAACCTGCCGACAAAGGGGGCTCTATTGTAGTAATGGACCGAGTACAATATGTCAACGAAATTCATAACCAGCTTAGGGATCAAGACACATACTGTCGCCTAGCTAGAAATCCCACTACAGAAGTTACCAATAAAATTACATCTTTTATTGACTGTTACCGTATTAACGGTATTATTGATCAACGGCTAGCTGAGTTTTTACTCAACAAAAACCCGGTCATACCTATCTTTTACATTCTGCCAAAAATCCATAAGGATTTACAACATCCGCCTGGGAGGCCCATTATAGCCTCGACAGATTCTATCCTTTCACCCTTGGCTAAAACATTGGATAGGATATTAACTCCATTACTACCCAAAATCAAGTCATATATTAAAGACACCAATGAGTTTCTACGAAAAATTAATGGTATCAATTCACTTTCAGACAACTCCTTGCTGGTGATAATGGATGTAAATAGTCTGTACACCTCAATCCCACACTTGGGTGGTGTTCAGGCTAAAGGAAGTTTTCTGACTTCTAATGCTTCTTTTTCAGCTCTTGCCAAACAGTTTTGTATAGATGCATTAGATCTAGTCTTACAAAATAATTTCTTCTTATTTGAGGATACTTATTATTTGCAGAAGAGAGGGACTGCAATGGGCTCACATGTAGCGCCCCCGTACGCAAACATCTACATGTCGGAGTTTGAGGAAAATCATGTCTACGAACATCCATTTTTTATATCTCATGTCGATCTATGGATAAGATTCATAGATAACATTTTCTTTATTTGGAGAGGTAGTGAAGAAGACTTACAAATATTCTTTCATGATTTAAACCACTACATTGTGGGCCTTACATTCACTTTCCATGTAGATAAGCTATCCATTAATTTTCTAGATACCCAGGTCACTCGCACAGAGAGTGGTACACTAATGACAGATTTATATCGGAAACCAACTGATAGAAACAGCTTGCTGTTATACAGCAGCTGTCATCCAAAACATCTAAAAGAATCGCTTCCCAGATCCCAATTTACAAGGGTGAATCAGATTGTTTCTGATCTATCTACTAGAAATCTGAGAATGGATGAAATGAAGCAAAATTTATCAATAGAGGTTATCCTTTAAGGACCTTAAACACCATTCCATCCACACGACCGCGGGTGTCGAGTTCTAACAGACTGGCCTTTGTACAAACGTATCATCCATTCAGCAATTTGATAAATTCATGTATCCGAAAACATTGGGATATTCTAAGCCGAGCATATCCTCTAGTAACAGAATTCAAATCACCTCCACTATTATGTAACAAAAGACCTAGGAACCTACGGGATCACCTGGTCAAAGCCGATCTTGGCTCAAGATTACCGAAACTAACACAAGGCACACTGGGCACTTCTAGAAAAGGCACCTTTCCCAGTTTACATTGCACCCAGTGTAGCCATGTAGCGAGGGGTGAAATTTTCTATCATCCTCGCTCAGGTAAAAAATTTTCAATACGTGAGTTTTTCACGTGCGACTCCTCTTATGTAGTCTACTATATAAAATGCCCGTGCAGTCTCGGATATGTTGGGGAGACTACCCAGCATGTCCGAGACCGCATCAGTCAACACAAATCTACCATTAGATGCAAAAGGAATCTACTACCTATACCTGCCCATTTCAATTCATGTGGACACAGTGTGTCACAGCTAAAATTTCAAGTTATTGACCATGTACGCCCCGCTAGACGAGGGGGCGATAGTGTCAAGCGGTTAAAAGAATGCAAGAGCTACTGGATTCATGTTTTGGATACACTAGAGCCGAGAGGTCTCAATAGAGAGTACGAGGTCACCTTTTAAACTACTTACCATTCTATCATATGATGACTCGCTCTCATGTTGAACCTCTCATCTCTTTTTAATATGTACATACATATGTATATATTCCCATATATGTTCTTTTTTCCATTCTGAAGGGGTTCTGGCTGACATGTCTATCTATTTTGTTTTATTTTATGTCATTATTATAAAATATGATGAAATATTATGAAAGATTACATATACATATATTTTTCATCTTCCCTAGGTGATTATAACTTTATGTTCTATGTTGATTTTCTTTAATAATGACTTGTTACTGATTTGTCTTGTATTTTCCATTTTAGATCCCAGAGTCATGATCTAAACCACTCCCCCAGTGATGCATACTGTCTAACAAGGCTTCCTAGTTCTGTCCAGGACCGTGACATCAGCTTTACTATCACCAGAGGTCGGAAATCTCCGGCTCTGTCCAGGGGCCCGCCTCCTACTGCTCCGCGCATGCGCATGCACGCGATTACGTCACACATCACGGCGTCACATGACTTAAGATGGCGGCGCCCATGGCCGCACACCGCACGCTCACATCAGCGTCTCCCGATTCTCCTCACAGGTATAGTGATTGATTTCACCTGGTGTTTTGTTCACTTTTGCAGCACTGCACTTAATGATATTGTACATTCTACATACAGGTTCTGGTGGCTCAAGGCTCGTGCTTTAAAGTCCATGGTTGGACCTATATACAGCCCTTTTGGTTAATTTAGTAAGTGTCACTTAGCCTATTCACTCATATCCTAGATACTATGGAACTCATAGTGCCTTTTTTGTTATTTTGACACCTGTGACATGTATGGGTATAGTCTATCCTTAATATAGCCACTTGGCACATTGTATTATACTGATAAGTTACCATACTACACTACGTTAATCCAAACAGACTGGACACAGTTATTCCCTTACTTGAATGCTTTATTGATTTCCTTTTAGCCAGTGAGCCCACCATTTGGAACCTACATCATATGCTCTCTTGCCTTATTATCATACATTTAACCCATAGAGGTAATTTTATACTTTGTTTATTATTTTATTATCACTACTGGATATAGGATTGAGACTTAGTCTTTTTTGTTATATGGCTATACATACTTGATTGATATCCCAGTATATATTGTTTTTATTGTGAGATGATTATAAGTCACATGAATGTTTAAGCATCTTATTTTTGATTGATTCTGTATTATCTCTGATGTCTTTTTATTCTTTTGTTTTATTGTATACATCCATGAAAGAATATTGTGATCAAGGCTGTGAAAGCCGTAATGTTGAATATTAGAATTCTCTGTTCTGTAAACAAAGGCAAAGATTAAAAACATTTTTTTGTGAACTTATTTGAGACTCCTCATATCTACTTTAAATATAACCCTATATTTTGGGTTCTAAGTGTGCCAGAATATTCTTTATATATAGTTTATTATTTTTCTGTGCACCTACCTAAGGGTGTTGAGCAGACGATAATCTTATACAATTACTGAGCTGATAAGCCACAACTAGGGAACCATTGGTTTGGGTTGTAACCACTTGTGAACTGTTTGGCTAGGTTCCCTCCGCCTGGAAACTACTTGGCTGAGGCAAAACCGATGGCAAATATTAAGCTGGCTTGTGACCACTGGCTAACCTCCTAACTGGATTCCTATTGCTAATGAGCTACTGGACTGGGTCACTAATGTTGGTGTACTACTTAGCGAACCATCCACTGCCAGTAGACTCCTGTGCTGGATTGCATCTCTCTATTATCTCTTGCACTGGGTCAACACCACCAGCAAACACCCAGGCTGTGTCTCCACCACTGGGAAGCTACAAAACTGAATAACAATAAGAGGCAAATTAGTGCAATGGATATATAGAAAGGGACAGAGAATTAAATTCTGTCGGTCTAGAGGCACCTGTGATTGCCTATACAAGATGTAACAATTTAAAGGATTTGATGGTAAAAAATAGGATCAGTATTAATAAACCAGTAATGTGGTTAGAGAAAAGAAGACCTATTTTGGAACTATAAATGCAAAAATTGTAGATTTTGTCAGTATCATGAAGTTATCAATCCTCTAACGATAGGGGATAGGTGACATAGGGTCACCTCTTTTATAAGTTGTAAAACTTCTTGGGTGGTCTATGCGATCTTTTGCCCGTGTCGACGTTACTACATCGGGAAGACGATAAGGACACTATACAAAAGATTTAATGAACACTACAAATCGATAAAGACAAGTATAGGGAGCCCCAAGCTTATACAGCACATAAATGAGGCACATGATGGGAATGCAGATGTTTTGACATTTGTAGGTTTGGAGCATGTCCAACCCTCGATTAGAGGGGGACACACACATAAGTCACTGTTGAGAAAGGAAAGCAGGTGGATAATCGAGACTAGAGCTTGTGGGCCACTAGGGTTGAATGAAAAAAATGACCTGGCAGTTTTCTTATAGATTGCCAGGAAAGTGATATATACATATTAATATTACATAGTTTGTCATCTTCTAATCTTGAGATATGCACTTTGTGAGTATAGATTTAATTACAGTCTATTCTAAAAAATACTGAAAAAATCTAAAAAAATCTTAAAAACTAAAGATCTATATGATCAATAAATATGCACATAAAATCCCGCTGTATACCTGGTTTCCGCTAACACATTGCAGTTTTAGTAATGTGCGCTGATACTAGAGATACTTCGGGCAATCTGATGAAAAAACCTGCGCCTCTTTTGGCTGTATACTTAACCATCTAAGTGATGCCGAGCTCGCTTGCGAGCTGAGTCCTACTCTTGTTGTGAGAAATCAATAATTATTAATTGTTGTATGTAATACTTTGATTATGAATGTATTTACTCCATACCGTGTTACATTTCAATGTATTTATAATATAATAGATGTTGTGTTTGTTTTTGCACATTTCAACTACGGGCGGTAGTGACGTCATGCCGGGTGTAATTTAATCCGGACATGACGACAGACGCCGTAGAGGACCCGTAGAAGCGGCACACGACCGCGAAATGGTGAACCGTCGTCCGCCTCCCCTGCACCCCCTCCCTGCTATGTTGTTCAGTCGTACGGACTGCACAAAGGAATAAAAGAAGAAAAACTCAACTGTGGTGAGTGCGGCATCATTTTTCTTGTTTGATATATGGATATATATTGTAGATGAAACAGCAATATGTTAATTCATTAGTAGTTATCCTTCCTTTACTTGTACAAATATGACTAGGATGAATGTACTCCCTTGCCCTACTCCGTTTACTTGTAATTCTGATCATTGTTTACATCAATAAAAACATTTTTCGCTTTCTTCTTCTCCTTTCCCTTACCTCTTCTTATTTATAAGAATTTATTTCATGATATACTGGTTTTTCCAAGTACTGTATAGTGGCAATGCTCGTTCTAGTTTAGTCAAGATGGTTTTGAAAACTATTGGAAAATTTAAATTTTATATAAATAAATCTTACTTGAAATTGCAACCTACTTATCATAATACACCACAGCTCAGACAGACAATGACATCACAATGGTTGATGACATCACAGGTTCAATAAATTCCACTGTGAAAGCTCAGAATCTCAGTCTTCAAAGACACCGGCAAGCGACTGAACCTCCTTTGTAATCAGCCTGTTTTTCAGTTTATTTTATTAGGATTTTACCTCTGGAAAGATCACGTGGAAGGAAAGAAATATGAAGAGAAAAAGACGAAAGAACATATCGCAAAATGGTTTTGGAGGGAAGTAACCATTAACTTGTTGTGCTTGATTTCCAGCATCAGCAATGTAATGGGCTGGAATGCCATTGGTATTGAAGTATTAGGCTGGATTGTTAACACAGGTAAACCACCAGGGTAGATTGCCTTTACTAGTGAATTACTGGGATGGGTTTCCACCACCAGTACAATACTGGTTTTGATTGCCACTACTGATCATTTTCTGGGCTGGGATACTAATACTATCAATCTCTTGGACTTGTTTGGCACTATCAACGAACTAACTGGTTGGATCACCATTACTGGAAAATTAATGGGCTTTGTGGCATCCACAGGCAAACTACTAAGCTGATTAGCCACAACTAGGGAACTATTGGTTTGGGTTGTAACCACTTGTGAACTGTTTGACTGGGTTCTTACCGCCAGTGAACTGCTTGGCTGGGGCAAAACTAATGGCAAAATATTAAGTTGGCTTGTGACCACTGGCTAACCTCCTAACTGGGTTCCTATTGCTAATGAGCTACTGGGCTGGGTCACTAATGTTGGTGTACTACTTAGCTAGCCAGCCACTGCCAGTACACTCCTGTGCTGGATTGCTACTCTCTATTATCTCTAGCACTGGGTCAACACCACCAGCAAACACCCAGGCTGCGTCTCCACAACTGGAAAGCTATGAAACTGGATCACAATCAGAGGCAAATTAGTGCACTGGATATATATTGTAGATGAGATAGCAATATGTGAATTCATTAGTAGTTATCCTTCCTGTACTTGCACAAATATGACTAGGATTATTATTATTTATTTATATAGCGCCATTAGGTTCCATGGCGCTTTACATGAGGATAAGGGAGACCAGAACAAGTGCACTAAATCTAGGTGATCAGGACGTACAGGTACAGGAGGGGAAGGGACCCTGTCCACGAGGGCTCACAGTCTACGAGGGGCGGGTGGGGATACAATAGGCTGGGGAATGTCATGTATGGGGCGGTCGCCTGGGTCTCATGGCTGGTTGTAGGCTTGACGGAATAGGTGAGTCTTCAGGTGACACTTGAAGCTTATCAGGGTAGGCGAGTGTCTGACGTGTTCGGGCAGGGAGTTCCAGAGTAAGGCAGATGCCCGGGAGAAGTCCTGGACTCGGTTGTGCGAAGAGTTGATGAGAGGAGAGCAGAGGAGGAGTTCTTTGGAGGAGCGGAGGTTGCGTGAGGGTAGGTATCGAGAGACCAGGTCGGAGATGTATGGTGGGGCCAGGTTGTGTATGGCTTTGTACGCCATGGTTAGTGTTTTGAATTGGGATCTCTTGGAGGCGGGGAGCCAGTGAAGGGCTTGGCAGAGGGGGGAGACAGGGGAATAGCGGGAGGACAGGTAGATTAGTCGGGCAGCGGAATTGAGGATAGACTGGAGTGGTGTGAGGGAGTTAGCCGGGAAGCCATTGCGAAGAAGGTTGCATTAGTCAAGGCGGGAGATGATAAGAGCATGAATGAGTGTTTTAGTGGAGTCGTGGGTGAGGAAGGAGCGGATCCGCGAGATGTTCTTGAGCTGGAGCCGGAGGGATGTGGTGAGGGCCTCGATGTGGGGCTTGAAGGATAGGGAGGAGTCAAGGATTACCCAGAGGCACTTGGCTTGGGGGACTGGGGAGAGGGGGCAGTCGTTGATGCAGATGGATAGACTGGGAGGTGGGGTGGAATTTCTTGGGGGGAAGACTATGAATTTAGTTTTGTCCATGTTGAGTTTAAGGAAGAGAGCAGAGGATGAGATGGCGGAAAGGCATTGTGGGATTTTGGAAAGTAGGGAGGTGATGTCAGGGCCGGACAGGCAGATTTGGGTGTCGTCGGCGTAGAGGTTGTACTGGAGGCCGTGGGACTCAATGATAGCGGTCCCAGGACCGAACCTTGGGGGACTCCTACAGAAAGGGGGTAGGGTGAGGAGGAGGTGTGGTAGTAGGAGACGCTGAAGGTCCGGTCCACTAGGTATGAGGAGATCCAGGAGAGGGCAAGGTGGGTGATGCCGAGGGATTCCAGGATCTGGAGAAGAAGGGTGTGGTCAACCATGTCGAAGGTAGCAGACAGGTCAAGGAGGAGGGGGATGGAGTAGTGGTGTTTGTTCTTGACGGTCAGTAAGTCATTGGTGACTTTGGTCAGGGCTGTTTCGGTGGAATGGAGGGGTCGGAAGCCGGACTGTAGGCAGTCGAAGTGGGAGCACGAGGAGAGGTGAGAGGACAGTTCGGAGTGGACGTGCTGTTCAAGTACCTTAGAGGCGAATGGGAGAAGAGATATGGGGCGATAGTTATAGACAGAGGTAGGGTCAAGTGAGGTTTTTTTCGGATGGGCGTGATTAGGGCGTGTTTGAAGGCCGAGGGGAAGGCACCAGTTCTAAGTGAAAGGTTAGGCTGGTTTCACATTACGGATTTTTCAGATCCGATGCTGTCCGATCAAAGTCGGACAGCATCGGATCCGAATTTGGCCCCATGCAGCCCTATGGGCATCGGACCGAATCGGATGTGCACTAAATGCCATCCGATTTGGTCTGATCCGATTCTGTCCGATTTTATTATCGGTGCAAAAATCGGAGCCTGCTCCGATTTTTGCACCGAAAATAAAATCTGAAAGAATCGGATCGGACCAAATCGGATGGCATTTAGTGCACATCCGATTTGACCCGATCCCTATAACATGGGGCCCTATGGAGAAGGGTCCGAGGAAACATCTGATGTCTCCTCGGACCCGATTTTACTGTACTGAGCATGCTCAGTACAGTAAAACTGCTCCTACTGGGAGCACAAGGGTTAAAAAAAAAAAAAAAAACCTTATGCTCACCTCCCCACGAGCCCCCGCCGTCTCCAGCCATCTACCTGAAGGCTCCCGGTGGCTCCCGCAGGCTCCCGGTGTCAGCAGAGGTCTTCTTCTGCAGTTCAGGACCTGCGGTGATGTCACAGTCATGTGGCCGCAGGTTACCATGGTGAACCCGCGGTCACGTGACTGTGACATCACCGCAGGTCCTGAACAGCAGAGGAAGACCTCTGCAGCCACCGGGAGCCTGCGGGAGCCACCGGGAGCCTTCAGGAAGACGGCTGGAGATGGCGGGGGCTCGTGGGGAGGTGAGCATAAGGTTTTTTTGTTTTTTTTTTCAGCCCGGAGGCAATGATTTTATGCCAGAATCGGATGACTATTTGGCATCCGATTCCAGGCATCAGAAGGGAGCCGATGCTGTCCGAATTTATCGGACAGCATCAGCTCCCTTCAAAATCGTAATGTGAAGGTAGCCTTAAAGAGGTGGGTGAGGGCTGGGATGAAAATGAAGGTGTGGTTTGGAATGAGGTGGGATGGGAGCGGGTCGTGGGCGCTGGTGGTGAGGTGTGATTTTGACAGGAGGGAGGAGAGTTGGTCTTCAGTTATGGGAGGGAAGTGGCTGATGGAGGAGGAGGGCAGTGTAGGTGGGAGGGGAGTTGTGGGGATAGTGGACCGAAGCTGTTTCTGATCTTGTCGATCTTCTCCTTGAAGAAGGTCGCAAAGTCTTCAGCAGAGATGAGGGGAGAAGGGGGAGGAGCAGGCGGGCGATGTAAGGAGTTGAATGTTTTGAAGAGCTGTTTGGGGTTGCGGGACAGAGAGGTTATTAGGGATGAGAAGAACACTTGCTTGGCAGTAGCAAGTGCCGTCTTGAAGTCAGTGATGGATTGCTTGAACAGAGCAAAGTGATCGAAGGTGTGGGACTTTTTACATCTCTTCTCGACGACCCTGGACGACCGTCTCAGGTTTTTAGTGAGGGTGGTGTGCCAGGGTTGCCTGTTAATGCGTGGAGCATGGAGAGTGAGGGGGGCGGTTAGGTCGAGAGCGTTATTGTGGTGTTGTATAGGGTGGTGGCAATGTCAATGTCGTCAGCGGAGGGTATGTCGGTGAGAGGGAGGAGGGATTCAGAGAATAAAGGAAGATCAAGATCTTTTAGGTTTCGGCGAGGGTGATCAAGTTTGCGGAGAGGGGGTAGTGTACTCCCTTGCCCTACTTCGTTTACTTGCAATTCCGATCATTGTTTACATCAATGAAATCATTTTTCCCTTTCTTCTTCTCCTTTCCCTTACCTCTTCTTATTTATAAGAATTTATTTTATGATATACTGTTTTTTTCAAGTACTGTATAATGGCAATGCTCGTTCTACTGTAGTCAAGATGGTTTTGAAAACTATTGGAAAATTAAAATTTAATATAAATTTATCTTACTTTAAATTGTAAGCTACTTATCATAATACACCATAGCTCAGACAATGACATCATAATGGTTGATGATATCACAGGGTCAATAAATTCCACTGTGAAAGCTCAGAATCTCAGTCTTCAGAGACACCGGCAAGCGACTGAACCTCCTTTGTAATCAGCCTGTTTTTCAGTTTATTTTATTAGGATTTTACCTCTGGAAAAATCACGTGGAAGGAAAGAAATATGAAGATGAAAAGACGAAAGAACATATCGCAAAATGGTTTAGGAGGGAAGTAACCATCAACCTCTTGTGCTTGATTTCCAGCATCAGCAATGTAATGGGCTGGAATGCCATTGGTATTGAAGTATTCGGCTGGATTGTTAACACAGGTAAACCACCGGGGTAGATTGCCTTTACTAGTGAAATTACTGGGATGGGTTTCCACCACCCGTACCATACTTGTCTGCATTGCCACCACTAGTAAAAAAAAACTGGTCTGGATTTCCCCCACCAGTACAATACTGGTTTTGATTGCCACAACTGATAATTTTCTGGGCTGGGATACCAATACTATCAATCTCCTGGACTGGTTTGGCACTATCAACGAACTAACTGGTTGGATCACCATTACTGGAAAATTAATGGGCTTTGTGGCATCCACACGCAAACTACCGAGCTGGTAAGCCACAACTAGGGAACCATTGGTTTGGGTTGTAACCACTTGTGAACTGTTTGGCTAGGTTCCCTCCGCCTGTGATGCAAAACCGATGGCGAAATATTAAGCTGGCTTGTGACCACTGGCTAACCTCCTAACTGGATCCCTATTGCTAATGAGCTACTGGGCTGGGTCACTAATGTTGGTGTACTACTTAGCGAACCATCCACTGCCAGTAGACTCCTGTGCTGGATTGCAACTCTCTATTATCTCTTGCGCTGGGTCAACACCGCCAGCAAACACCCAGGCTGTGTCTCCACCACTGGGAAGCTACAAAACTGAATTACAATAAGAGGCAAATTAGTGCAATGGATATATATTGTAGATGAAATAGCAATATGTTAATTCATTAGTAGTTATCCTTCCTTTACTTGTACGAATATGACTAGGATGAATGTACTCCCTTGCCCTACTCCGTTTACTTGTAATTCTGATCATTGTTTACATCAATGAAAACATTTTTCGCTTTCTTCTTCTCCTTTCCCTTACCTCTTCTTATTTATAAGAATTTATTTCATGATATACTGGTTTTTCCAAGTACTGTATAGTGGCAATGCTCGTTCTACTGTAGTCAAGATGGTTTTGAAAACTATTGGAAAATTAAAATTTAATATAAATTTATCTTACTTGAAATTGTAAGCTACTTATCATAATACACCACAGCTCAGACAATGACATCATAATGGTTGATGATATCACAGGGTCAATAAATTCCACTGTGAAAGCTCAGAATCTCAGTCTTCAGAGACACCAGCAAGCGACTTCACCTCCTTTCCAATCAGTCTGTTTTTCAGTTTATTTTATTAGGATTTTACCTCTGGAAAGATCACGTGGAAGGAAAGAAATATGAAGAGAAAAAGACGAAAGATCATATCGCAAAATGGTTTTGGAGGGAAGTAACCATTAACCTGTTGTGCTTGATTTCCAGCATCAGCAATGTAATGGGCTGGAATGCCATTGGTATTGAAGTACTCAGCTGGATTATTAACACAGGTAAACCACCGGGGTAGATTGGCTTTACTAGTGAATTACTGGGATGGGTTTCCACCACCAGTACCATACTTGTCTGTATTGCCACCACTAGTAAAAAAAAACTGTCCTAGATTTCCTCCACCAGTACAATACTGGTTTTGATTACCACTACTGATAATTTTCTAAGCTGGGAAACCAATACTCCGGGGCGTAACTACAATAGGTGCAGGAGTTGCGATCGCACCTGGGCCCTGCAGCCTAGGGGGACCCAAAAAGTCCCTTTGGCCCGTAGAAAAAGTCTAATACTACTAAAGATTGAAATAATTGGGGGCCCCGTTGGAGCTTTCGCATCGGGGCCCCAAGGCCTGAAGTGACGCCACTGCCAATACTATCAATCTCTTGGACTGGGTTGGCACTATTAACGAACTAACTGGTTGGATCACCATTATTGGAAAAGTAATGGGCTTTGTGGCATCCACAGGCAAACTACTAAGCTGATTAGCCACAACTAGGGAACTATTGGTTTGGGTTGTAACCACTTGTGAACTGTTTGACTGGGTTCTTACCGCCAGTGAACTGCTTGGCTGGGGCAAAACTGATGGCAAAATATTAAGTTGGCTTGTGACCACTGGCTAACCTCCTAACTGGGTTCCTATTGCTAATAAGCTACTGGGCTGGGTCACTAATGTTGGTGTACTACTTAGCTAGCCAGCCACTGCCAGTACACTCCTGTGCTGGATTGCTACTCTCTATTATCTCTAGCACTGGTCAACACCACCAGCAAACACCCAGGCTGGGTCTCCACAACTGGAAAGCTATGAAACTGGATCATAATCAGAGGCAAATTAGTGCACTGGATATATATTGTAGATGAGATAGCAATATGTAAATTCATTAGTAGTTATCCTTCCTGTACTTGCACAAATATGACTAGGATGAATGTACTCCCTTGCCCTACTTCGTTTACTTGCAATTCCGATCATTGTTTACATCAATAAAATCATTTTTCCCTTTCTTCTTCTCCTTTCCCTTACCTCTTCTTATTTATAAGAATTTATTTCATGATATACTGGTTTTTTCAAGTACTGTATAGTGGCAATGCTCGTTCTAGTTTAGTCAAGATGGTTTTGAAAACTATTGGAAAATTAAAATTTTATATAAATAAATCTTACCGTATATACTCGTGTATAAGCCGACCCGTGTATAAGCCGACCCCCCTACTTTTGCCCCCAAAACCTGGGAAAATCTATTGACTCGCGTATAAGCTGAGGGTGGACCCCAGCACAGGTATACAGCCCCCAGAAGTGGTATACAGGCCCCAGCAGTATGATATACAGCAGCCCCCAGTGGTATATACAGCAGCTCCCAGTGGTATATACAACAGCCACAGTGGTATATACAGCAGCCCCATTGGTATATACAGCAGCCCCCAGTGGTATATACAGCAGCCCCAGTGGTATTGCAGCCCCTATATACAGCAGCCCCAGTGGTATTGCAGCCCCAGTGGTGTATACAGCACCAGTGGTATAGCCGTGTATGCAGCCCTATATACAGCAGCCCCAGTGGTATTGCAGCCCCAGTGGTGTATTCAGCAGCCCCTATATACAGCAGCCCCAGTGGTATTGCAGCCCCAGTGGTATTGCAGCCCCTATATACAGCAGCCCCAGTGGTATTGCAGCCCCAGTGGTTATACAGCAGCCCCTATATACAGCAGCCCCAGTGGTATTGCAGCCCCAGTGGGTATTAGCAGCCCCTATATACAGCAGCCCCATGTGGTACACTGTCCCCCCAGTGTAATTGCAGCCCCTATATACACATTACCCACACTGGCTGCAGCACCGTCCCCCCTGTGTAAGCCCCCTGCTGATACTACCATCCCGTCTCGCAGCACTCCCGCGTCCTCTCTGCTCCGGTCCTCCGCGATCCCGTCCTCTGTCTCCGCTCCACGTCTGCATCCGGGTCCCGCGCGTCGCAGAAGCGATGACGTCATCGCTTCTGCGACCCGGCCGGTCACATGATACAGCCGGGGAACGGAGCATAGAGGACGGGATCGCGGAGGACCGGAGAAGAGAGGACCGGCGCGGAGGTGCTGCTGAAGACCAGGGATGGTAAGTAATCAGCAGGGGGGCCTTACAACAGGGGGGGACGTGTGCCAGCATTTGTGTGGGGCATTATCTACAGATATGCACTGCTCCCCCTGGCGCTGATTGACAGGGGGATGCAGTGCATATGTAATGAGCGGCCCCACGTGACGGGGCCCCTCATACAGCAGCCTCCCCCCGCCTCCTCCTGCCTCCCCAGCCCGACACAGCCCCCACCCCACTCACCCCTGTATAGTGACTCGTGTATAAGCCGAGGGGGGACTTTTCAGCCCAATTTTTGGGCTGAAAAACTCGGCTTATACACGAGTATATACGGTACTTGAAATTGTAACCTACTTATCATAATACACCACAGCTCAGACAGACAATGACATCGCAATGGTTGATAACATCACAGGTTCAATAAATTCCACTGTGAAAGCTCAGAATCTCAGTCTTCAGAGACACCGGCAAGCGACTGAACCTCCTTTGTAATCATCCTGTTTTTCAGTTTATTTTATTAGGATTTTACCTCTGGAAAGATCACGTGGAAGAAAAGAAATATAAAGAGAAAAAGATGAAAGAACATATCGCAAAATGGTTTTGGAGGGAAGTAACCATTAACCTGTTGTGCTTGATTTCCAGCATCAGCAATGTACCGTATATACTCGTGTATAAGCCGACCCATGTATAAGCCGACCCCCCTACTTTTGCCCCCAAAACCTGGGAAAACCTATTGACTCGTGTATAAGCCGAGGGTGGACCCCAGCAAAGGTATACAGCCCCCAGCAGTGTGGTATACAGCAGCCCCAGAGGTATATACAGCAGCAGCCCCAGTGGTATATACAGCAGCAGCCCCAGTGGTTAGTATACAGCAGCCCCAGAGGTGTATACAGCAGCCCCAGTGGTAGTATACAGCAGTCCCAGAGGTATATACAGCCCCAGTGGTACTATACAGCAGCCCCAGTGGTAGTATACAGCAGCCCCAGTGGTAATATACAGCAGCCCCAGAGGTAGTATACAGCAGCCCCAGAGGTATATACAGCCCCAGAGGTATATACAGCAGCCCTAGTGGTGTATACAGCAGCCCCAGTGGTATATACAGCAGCCCTAGTGGTGTATACAGCAGCCCCAGAGGTATATACAGCAGCCCCAGAGGTATATACAGCAGCCCCAGTGGTAGTATACAGCAGCCCCAGTGGTGTATACAGCAGCAGACCCAGGGGTGTATACAGCAGCCCTTAGGTAGTATACAACAGCCCCAGTGGTGTATACAGCAGCAGCCCCAGGGCTGTATACAGCAGCAGCCCCAGGGGTGTATACAGCAGCAGCCCCAGGGCTGTATACAGCAGCAGCCCCAGGGGTGTATACAGCAGCAGCCCCAGGGCTGTATACAGCAGCAACCCCGGAGGTATACAGGCCCCCCCATCAAGATCCAGGGCCCCCCCTTGCGCGGCAAACCTGTAAAGTAAAATCATACTTATCAGTGTCCTGTCGCGCCGTCCCCACTGCCGACATGACGATCCCGGGCTTAATTCCGTGGCTTGCGGTTTCCTGTGGTCGCGGGCAATGATGTCATTGCCCGCGACCACAGGAAGGCGGAAGACGCGGAATGAAGCCCGGGATCGTCATGTCGGCAGCGGGGACGGCGTGACAGGACACTGATAAGTATGATTTTAATTTACAGGTTTGCCGCTCAAGGGGGGGGGGCTCTGGATCTTGATGGGGCGCCTGTATACCTCCGGGGGAAGCCTTATACTCGCGTATAAGCCGAGGGGGGACTTTTCAGCCCAGATTTTGGGCTGAAAAACTCGGCTTATACGCGAGTATATACGGTAATGGGCTGGAATGCCATTGGTATTGAAGTACTCAGCTGGATTGTTAACACAGGTAAACCACCGGGGTAGATTGCCTTTACTAGTGAATTACTGGGATGGGTTTCCACCACCATTACCATACTTGTCTGTATTGCCACCACTAGTAAAAAAAAAACAGGTCTGGATTTCCTCCACCAGTACAATACTGGTTTTGATTGCCACTACTGATAATTTTCTAAGCTGGGATACCAATACTCCAGGGCGTAACTACAATAGGTGCAGGGGTTGCGATCGCACCCGGGCCCTGCAGCCTAGGGGGACCCAAAAAGTCCCTTTGGCCGGTAGAAAAAGTCTAATACTACTAAAGATTGAAATAATTGGGGGCCCCGTTGGAGCTTTCGCATCGGGGCCCCAAGGCCTGAAGTTACACCACTGCCAATACTATCAATCTCTTGCACTGGGTTGGCACTATCAACGAAGTAACTGGTTGGATCACCATTACTGGGAAATTAATGGGCTTTGTGGCATCCACAGGCTAACTACTAAGCTGATTAGCCACAACTAGGGAACTATTGGTTTGGGTTGTAACCACGTGTGAACTGTTTGAAAGGGTTCTTACCGCCAGTGAACTGCTTGGCTGGGGCAAAACTGATGGCAAAATATTAAGTTGGCTAACCTCCTAACTGGGTTCTTATTGCTAATGAGCTACTGGGCTGGGTCACTAATGTTGGTGTACTACTTAGCTAGCCAGCCACTGCCAGTACACTCCTGTGCTGGATTGCTACTCTCTATTATCTCTTGCGCTGGGTCAACACCACCAGCAAACACCCAGGCTGGGTCTCCACAACTGGAAAGCTGTGAAACTGGATCACAATCAGAGGCAAATTAGTGCACTGGATATATATTGTAGATGAGATAGCAATATGTGAATTCATTAGTAGTTATCCTTCCTGTACTTGCACAAATATGACTAGGATTATTATCATTATTATTATTATTATTATTATTTATATAGCGCCATTAGGTTCCATGTCGCTTTACATGAGGATAAGGGAGACAAGAACAAGTGCACTAAATCTAGGCGATCAGGACGTACAGGTACAGGAGGGGCAGGGACCCTGTCCACGAGGGCTCACAGTCTACGAGGGGCGGGTGGGGATACAATAGGCTGGGGGAATGTCAGGTATGGGGCGGTCACCTGGGTCTCATGGCAGGTTGTAGGCTTGACGGAATAGGTGAGTCTTCAGGTAACACTTGAAGCTTCTCAGGGTAGGTGAGTGTCTGACATGTTAGGTCAGGGAGTTCCAGAGTAAGGCAGATGCCCGGGAGAAGTCCTGGACTCGGTTGTGCGAAGAGTTGATGAGAGGGGAGCAGAGGAGGAGTTCTTGGGAGGAGCGGAGGTTGCGTGAGGGTAGGTATCGGGAGACCAGGTCGGAGATGTATGGTGGGGCCAGGTTGTGTATGGCTTTGTACACCATGGTTAGTGTTTTGAATTGGGATCTTTTGGAGGCGGGGAGCCAGTGAAGGGCTTGGCAGAGGGGGGAGACAGGGGAGTAGCGGGAGGACAGGTAGATTAGTCGGGCAGCGAAATTGAGGATAGACTGGAGAGGTGTGAGGGAGTTAGCCGGGAGGCCATTGAGAAGAAGGTTGCAGTAGTCAAGGCGGGAGATGATAAGAGCATGAATGAGTGTTTTAGTGGAGTCGTGGGTGAGGAAGGAGCGGATCCGCGAGATGTTCTTGAGCTGGAGCCGGAGGGATGTGGTGAGGGCCTCGATGTGGGGCTTGAAGGATAGGGAGGAGTCAAGGATTACCCCGAGGCAGTTGGCTTGGGGGACTGGGGAGAGGGTGCAGTCGTTGATGCAGATGGATAGGTTTGGAGGTGGGGTGGAATTTCTTGGGGGGAAGACTATGAATTCAGTTTTGTCCATGTTGAGTTTAAGGAATCGAGCTGAGAAGGATGAGATGGCGGAAAGGTATTGTGGGATTTTGGAGAGTAGGGAGGTGATGTCGGGGCCAGACAGGTAGATTTGGGTGTCGTCGGCGTAGAGGTGGTACTGGAGGCCGTGGGACTCAATAAGTTGCCCTAGGCCGAGAGTGTATATGGAGAAAAGTAGGGGTCCCAAGACCGAACCTTGGTGGACTCCTACAGAAAGGGGGTAGGGTGAGGAGGAGGTGTGGGAGTGGGAGACGCTGAAGGTCCGGTCCGCTAGGTATGAGGAGATCCAGGAGAGGGCAAGGTGGGTGATGCCGAGGGTTTCCAGGATCTGGAGAAGAAGGGTGTGGTCAACCGTGTCGAAGGCAGCAGACAGGTCAAGGAGGAGGAGGATGGAGTAGTGGTGTTTGTTCTTGGCGGTCAGTAGGTCATTGGTGACTTTGGTCAGGGCTGTTTCGGTGGAATGGAGGGGTCGGAAGCCGGACTGTAGGTGGTCGAAGTGGGAGCACGAGGAGGGGTGAGAAGACAGTTCGGAGTGGACGTGCTGTTCAAGTAGCTTAGAGGCGAATGGGAGAAGAGATATGGGGCGATATTTAGAGACAGAGGTAGGGTCAAGTGAGGGTTTTTTTAGGATGGGAGTGATTAGGGCATGTTTGAAGGCCGAGGGGAAGGCACCAGTTTTAAGTGAAAGGTTAAAGGGGTGGGTGAGGGCTGGGTTGAAAATGGAGGTGTGGTTTGGAATGAGGTGGGATGGGCGCGGGTCGTGGGCGCTGGTGGTGAGGTGTGATTTTGACAGGAGGGAGGAGAGTTGGTCTTCAGTTATGTGGGGGAAGTGGCTGATGGAGGAGGAGGGCAGTGTAGGTGGGAGGGGGAGTTGTGGGGATAGTGGACCGAAGCTGTTTCTGATCTTGTCGATCTTCTCCTTGAAGAAGGTCGCAAAGTCTTCAGCAGAGATGAGGGGAGAAGGGGGAGGAGCAGGCGGGCGAAGTAAGGAGTTGAAAGTTTTGAAGAGCTGTTTGGGGTTGCGGGACAGAGAGGTTATTAGGGATGAGAAGAACACTTGCTTGGCAGTAGCAACTGCCGTCTTGAAGTCAGTGATGGATTGCTTGAACAGAGCAAAGTGCTCGAAGGTGTGGGTCTTTTTCCATCTCCTCTCGGTGACCCTGGACGACCGTCTCAGGTTTTTAGTGAGGGTGGTGTGCCAGGGTTGCCTGTTAATACGTGGTGGATGGAGAGTGAGGGGGGCGGTTAGGTGAGAGCGTTTGTTATTGTGGTGTTGTATAGGGTGGTGGCAATGTCAATGTCGTCAGCGGAGGGTATGTCGGTGAGAGGGAGGAGGGATTCAGAGAATAAAGGAAGATCAAGATCTTTTAGGTTTCGGCGAGGGTGATCAAGTTTGCGGAGAGGGGGTAGTGTACTCCCTTGCCCTACTTCGTTTACTTGCAATTCCGATCATTGTTTACATCAATAAAATCATTTTTCCCTTTCTTCTTCTCCTTTCCCTTACCTCTTCTTATTTATATGAATTTATTTTATGATATACTGTTTTTTTCAAGTACTGTATAATGGCAATGCTCGTTCTACTGTAGTCAAGATGGTTTTGAAAACTATTGGAAAATTAAAATTTAATATAAATTTATCTTACTTGAAATTGTAACCTACTTATCATAATACACCACAGCTCAGACAATGACATCATAATGGTTGATGATATCACAGGGTCAATAAATTCCACTGTGAAAGCTCAGAATCTCAGTCTTCATAGACACCGGCAAGCGACTGCACCTCCTTTCCAATCAGCCTGTTCTTCAGTTTATTTTATTAGGATTTTACTTCTGGAAAGATCACGTGGAAGGAAAGAAATATGAAGAGAAAAAGACGAAAGAACATATCGCAAAATGGTTTAGGAGGGAAGTAACCATCAACCTCTTGTGCTTGATTTCCAGCATCAGCAATGTAATGGGCTGGAATGCCATTGGTATTGAAGTATTTGGCTGGATTGTTAACACAGGTAAACCACCGGGGTAGATTGCCTTTACTAGTGAATTACTGGGATGGGTTTCCACCACCCGTACCATACTTGTCTGTATTGCCACCACTAGTAAAAAAAAAACTGGTCTGGATTTCCCCCACCAGTACAATACTGGTTTTGGACTGGTTTGGCACTATCAACGAACTAACTGGTTGGATCACCAGTACTGGAAGATTAATGGGCTTTGTGGCATCCACAGGCAAACTACTGTGCTGGTAAGCCACAACTAGGGAACCATTGGTTTGGGTTGTAACCACTTGTGAACTGTGTGGGTAGGTTCCCTCCGCCTGTGAGGCAAAACCGATGGCGAAATATTAAGCTGGCTTGTGACCACTGGCTAACCTCCTAACTGGATCCCTATTGCTAATGAGCTACTGGGCTGGGTCACTAATGTTGCTGTACTACTTAGCGAACCATCCACTGCCAGTAGACTCCTGTGCTGGATTGCAACTCTCTATTATCTCTTGCGCTGGGTCAACACCGCCAGCAAACACCCAGGCTGTGTCTCCACCACTGGGAAGCTACAAAACTGAATTACAATAAGAGGCAAATTAGTGCAATGGATATATATTGTAGATGAAATAGCAATATGTTAATTCATTAGTAGTTATCCTTCCTTTACTTGTACAAATGACTAGGATGAATGTACTCCCTTGCCCTACTCCATTTACTTGTAATTCTGATCATTGTTTACATCAATAAAAACATTTTTCGCTTTCTTCTTCTCCTTTCCCTTACCTCTTCTTATTTATAAGAATTTATTTCATGATATACTGGTTTTTCCAAGTACTGTATAGTGGCAATGCTCATTCTAGTTTAGTCAAGATGGTTTTGAAAACTATTGGAAAATTAAAATTTTATATAAATAAATCTTACTTGAAATTGTAACCTACTTATCATAATACACCACAGCTCAGACAGACAATGACATCACAATGGTTGATAACATCACAGGTTCAATAAATTCCACTGTGAAAGCTCAGAATCTCAGTCTTCAAAGACACGGCAAGCGACTGAACCTCCTTTGTAATCAGCCTGTTTTTCAGTTTATTTTATTAGGATTTTACCTCTGGAAAGATCACATGGATGGAAAGAAATATAAAGAGAAAAAGACGAAAGAACATATCGCAAAATGGTTTTGGAGGGAAGTAACCATTAACCTGTTGTGCTTGATTTCCAGGATCAGCAATGTAATGGGCTGGAATGCCATTGGTATTGAAGTACTCAGCTGCATTGTTAACACAGGTAAACCACCGGGGTAGATTGCCTTTACTAGTGAATTACTGGGATGGGTTTCCACCACCATTACCATACTTGTCTGTATTGCCACCACTAGTAAAAAAAAAACTGGTCTGGATTTCCTCCACCAGTACAATACTGGTTTTGATTGCCACTACTGATAATTTTCTAAGCTGGGATACCAATACTCGGGGCGTAACTACAATAGGTGCAGGGGTTGCGATCGCACCCGGGCCCTGCAGCCTAGGGGGACCAAAAAGTCCCTTTGGCCCGTAGAAAAAGTCTAATACTACTAAAGATTGAAATAATTGGGGGCCCCGTTGGAGCTTTCCCATCGGGGACCCAAGGCCTGAAGTTACGCCACTGCCAATACTATCAATCTCTTTGACTGGGTTGGCACTATCAATGAACTAATTGGTTGGATCACCATTACTGGAAAATTAATGGGCTTTGTGGCATCCACAGGCAAACTACTAAGCTAATTAGCCACAGCTAGGAAACTATTGGTTAGGGTTGAAACCACTTGTGAACTGTTTGACTCTGTTCTTACCGCCAGTGAACTGCTTGGCTGGGGCAAAACTGATGGCAAAATATTAAGTTGGTTTGTGACCACTGGCTAACTTTCTAACTGGGTTCCTATTGCTAATGAACTACTGGGCTGGGTCCAGGGCCGTATTTGGAGTTTCTGCTGCCCTAGGCACTGTCAGCAGCCGCCTTCCCCCCCCCCCCCGTCATGGCTCCTCCCCCCCATTGCGGCCCCTCCCCCATCACAGCTCCTCCCCCCTGTTGCAGCCCCTCCCCCCGTCACGGACAATCTTCCCCCCAGATATTATTCTTATATTATGTCACAATACCGGGATTGAGGATCTTCTATTTCGAGGTCAGGGGCTCTCTGATGCGCTGTCGCTGCCTGTGTCGTTGTCTTCCTCTTTTGACACTGCAGTGCGGTGGACAAGAGAGCATTAACTGGTTAATAACAAGTATGGAGTGTACTAACTGAGCCATAAACCCTCCCCATACCATGTCCAGCAGACATTGTAGGATTACTATATGGATTTTATTATTAGGGTACGGTCCCACTGGCGTGAAACTCGGATGAGTGCAATGTGTGATTTCATCGCATTGCACTCGGACCAATGTTATTCGATGTCTGAGAGCAGTAGCGAGTGTCAGACGCTTTTTTCTCATCCAGATTCAGGATGAGAAAAAAGTCCCGACATGCTGCGACAGTATGTGATTCATGTGCGAGACTCGCCAATGCAAGTCTATGAGTCCGACAAAATCACGGACCGCACACGGACCATCCGAGAGGCATCAGTTTTTTTCACGGATACATTATCATTCTGCAGCTGAGAACACTGTAAAATATTCCTGTAAATGATTCTACAGTAATAGCTGCTGAGGAAAGACAGATTGCACACGGATGTGATCTGAGAGAAATGTCGGACACTCGCACAGCAGTTGGATGCCAAATGGACCAAAAAAACGATGACACTCGTCCGACTCTCCTGGATGAGAAACTGACCGATTTTAAGGCGGCGGGAGACAGTGTAGCACCATGTCCTCAACTCTGTGCTGTGCATAGACAGTGTAGCATCATGTCCTCAGCTCCGTGCTGTGCGCAGACAGTGTACCACCATGTCCCCAGCTCCATGCTGTGCACAGTGTACCACCCTGTCCCCAGCTCCGTGCTGTGCACAGTGTACCACCATGTCCCCAGCTCCGTGCTGTGCACAGTGTACCACCATGTCCCCAGCTCCGTGCTGTGCACAGTGTACCACCATGTCCCCAGCTCCGTGCTGTGCACAGTGTACCACCATGTCCGCAGCTCCGTGCTGTGCATACAGTGTACCACCATGTCCGCAGCTCCCTGCTGTGCACAGACAGTGTACCACCATGTACACAGCTCCGTGCTGTGCACAGACAGTGTACCACCATGTCCTCAGCTCTATGCTGGTGCTGTGCACAGTGTACCACCATATCCTCAGCTCCGTGCTGTGCACAGTGTACCACCATATCCTCAGCTCCGTGCTGTGCACAGACAGTGTACCACCATCTCCCCAGCTCTGTGCTGTGCACAGACAGTGTATGGTACACTGTCTGTGCACAGCACAAAGCTGAGGACATGGTGGTACACTGTGCACAGCACGGAGCTGGTGGTACACTGTTCACAGCACAGAGCTGAGGACATGGTGGTACACTGTGCACAGCACGGAGCTGGTGGTACACTGTGCACAGCACAGAGCTGAGGACGTCCCAGAAGAGACAGACAGGCCACAGACGGACAGCAGGACAACACTGAGCCCACCTGGAAGAACAACAACCCCCAGCACCCAACACACTGCCCAGAAATCATATAGGACAGGCAGGAGAACTACAACTCCCAGCATGCCACATCCTGCCAACACAGGAAGGTAGTGGCAGCTGCATGGAGGCAGACACACAGTACAGCCGCCATTATCACCACACACAGCGCCAGCCACAGCCTCAGTCCTCCTGCATCCCCGTTCTTCTCTCCTCTGTTCCTCCTGCTGCTCCTGTAATATAAGAAACAAAAACAATGTTGCGCCAAACTGCTGACCCGCACAACTAGTTTATGCACTGATTTGTTACCCCAAAGGGTTTCCACATCAGCCGGTGTGCTGCAAGCAGGGATGAGCGTGTTTCCAATATGCACACGCTGCTGATTCTCGTGCTTGTTCCAAAGAAGTGGTGATTGACGTCTGATGCGTCCTGGGTGCCCAGCTGCTGAATACCACGCTTCCCAATGGGAGGATACGTGTGCGTTCAAATAAAGATGTCGTATTAGATTAGCGCTACAAACCACTCCAGGCGATCGTTCTGTATAAATTACCTTAAAGCTTTATTCAATCGATGTAGAATGCCCAGTCTCCACAACGCGTTTCGGCGCTAATTGCGCCTTTCTCAAGTGTCACTTGAGAAAGGCGCAATTAGCGCCGAAACGCGTTGTGGAGACTGGGCATTCTACATCGATTGAATAAAGCTTTAAGGTAATTTATACAGAACGATCGCCTGGAGTGGTTTGTAGCGCTAATCTAATACCACATCTTTATTTGAACGCACACGTATCCTGCTGCTCCTGTCTTCCTGCACCTCCGTCCTCCTCTCCTCTCTCCTCCTCTCCTCTGCCCCTCCTGCTGCTTCTCCTCTATCCTCCTGCACCCCCATCCTCCTCTCCTCTGTCCTCCAGCACCCCCGTCCTCCTCTCCTCTGTCCTCCAGCACCCCCGTCCTCCTCTCCTCTGTCCTCCAGCACCCCCGTCCTCCTCTCCTCTGTCCTCCTGCACCCCCGTCCTCCTCTCCTCTATCCTCCTGCACCCCCGTCCTGCTCTCCTCTGTCCTCCTGTACGCCCGTCCTGCTCTCCTCTGTCCCTCCTGCTGCGCCTCTTGCACCCCCGTCCTCCTCTTCCCTGTCCCTCCTGCTGCTCGGCTGTCCTCCTTCACCCCGTCCTCCTCTCCTGTCCCTCCTGCTGCTTCTCTTGCACCCCCGTCCTCCTCTTCCCTGTCCCTCCTGCTGCTCGGCTGTCCTCCTGCACCCCATCCTCCTCTCCTCTGTCCTCCTGCACCCCCGTCCTCCTCTCCTCTGTCCTCCTGCACCCCCGTCCTCCTCTCCTCTGTCCTCCTGCACCCACGTCCTCCTCTCCTCTGTCCCTCCTGCTGCTCCTCTTGCACCCCCCTTCTCCTGTCCTTTCTCCCTCCTGCTGCTCCTCTGTCCTCCTGCACCCCTGTCCTCCTCTCCGCTGTCCCTCTGCACCCCACAACTCACACACAGAGACGTTACACACAGATATAACTCGCACACAGAGACACAACTCATAGAGACACAACTCACACAGAAGACACAACTCACACAGAAGACACACACAATTCACACACAGAAGACACAACTCACACAGAAGACACAACTCACACAGAAGACACATACAGCTCACACACAGAAGACACACAACTCACACAGAAGACACACAACTCACACAGAAGACACACAACTCACACAGAAGACACACAACTCACACAGAAGACACATACAACTCACACAGAAGACACACAACTCACACAGAAGACACACAACTCACACAGAAGACACATACAACTCACACAGAAGACACATACAACTCACACAGAAGACACATACAACTCACACACAGAAGACACAACTCATACAGAAGACACAACTCACACAGAAGACACAACTCACACAGAACACAGGTTATTTTTCGGACGAAGTACCTTCGCGTCCGCGCTGCTGTCAGAACCATATACCACCGACTCAGGATGTCTAGGTATTAATGAAGTTTTATTTCATTATTTCCAACGCGTTTCGGAGCCACTTGCCGAGCTCCTTCCTCAGGGAATATCAAGATCACACTGACCACATTCCTATTTATCTTAAAAAAGGCGCCAATACATAATTGCTATGACATCAGCTTACAGGGAGGGTCACAAAGATACGTCACAATGTTTGTCAACAAAGCTGCGTAGAAAAAATCAATCCCAAAGAAAAAACAGTCATATTCCCTATATTTTACACAACAATCTAAACATATATGTCATGTAGTTGTTATGACATGTAGATGATTCAAAGGATAGAAAAAAAAAGAAAAATAAGAAAAATAACAGAAACATGTATTGCGCCGAGTGGCACCGCTCTGACTAGAACTCAAAAAAAGGAGGAAAACCTCTATGTTCAAATCCTATGTGCTATGCTTGGGTGCTATACTTGCGCATCTACTATTGTGTTATTTGTTCCTACATATTTTATTGTGGTTTCAGTGTTGGTGTACGTGATTCAAATATGTGTATCTCAAATATGCAGGAAAGGAAGAAGAAAAATAGGTAAATATATATAATAGTGAAAAAGAATCAGAAATATTTTGAAAACTGTGAAAACCTGGACGTCAAATATTATATAATAATAAGTATTCTGAACAATTTATTAGAGTGAGAAAAGTGATCTTATCGTTGGTTGTGTTTATCTGAGGGGAGAACAAACAAAGAAGTTCACTGTGGAGATGACAAAAACAAAACTCTCAGTATTGGAAAGAGAAAAAAACTTTTATATAAAAAACCTCTATACAAAAAACTTTTATATAAAAACTTTTATATAAAAAAACTTTTATATAAAAAAAATATATTTTTATATAAAAAAAATATATCTCTTTAATGATTTAAAAATCTATATCTATATATAAAAAAATGTATTAATAATTGTATAAATAAATTTTATTCCATTAAAAACATTTAATATAGTTGGTTTGTGTATTATGAAATGTAATAATATGTGAATATATGTCTCAAAAACCATCAGCTAAGTGGGACTGCAATGGGCTCGAAGGTGGCATGTTCCTATGCTAATTTATTCATGGGCCAGTTCGAAAAAATCCATATTTATGGGAACACCTATGCTGAAGGTCTAAAACTATATAAAAGATACATAGATGACATCATAATCATATGGGACACTGAAATAGCCGAAATTGATAACTTTCTGGTGGAACTACAGAATAATATATGGGGGATTACATTCGAGCCCCATATTAATAGTGAAAATATCAATTTTCTGGATCTCACTCTATACCTTAAAAATGATAAGATTATGACTAAAACATATTTTAAAGAAACAGATAAAAATAGCTATGTGCATTTTATGAGCGGACATTACAATAAGTGGATACGCAACATCCCCATAAACCAGTACAAAAGGATAAGAAAGAATTGTTCTGATGCAAAAGTATTTTCAGAACAATCATCCTTATTGAAAAACAGGTTTGAACAGAAGAAATACCCCAAAGAATTGATTTCCAATGCCTTCAATCTGTGTAAAGGGATCACACAAGAAAGCTTAATAAAGGGGAATAATGAAAAGAAAAACAATAACAATGATTTTTCGTTTAATTTCATTACAACATATAACAAGAAGAATAGAGAAATTAAAAATATCCTATTAAAACATTGGCCGTTACTACAACATGACATGGTATTAAGCAGAATTATACCAACAAAACCAAGCATAACCTATAGGCGCGCTCCCAATATCAAAAGTATGCTAGCACCGAGCAGATTAAGAGCAGGCAAGAAGGAAAATATCCCAGAACGAACAATAGCAAAGGGATCCAAGAAATGTGGGAACAAAAGATGTCTATGTTGCAGAATAATTTTGACATGTGATTCCTTCAGATCCACAACAACTAAAGAAGTCTTTTCCATCACATACAACTGAGATTGTAACTCTACCTTTGTAATCTATTTGTTAGAATGCCCATGTGGCATCCAATATGTGGGTAGGACAACTCAAAAATTACACTGCCGTATGAATAAACATAGATCAAACATCAAAATTGGATTCAAACAACATGGGGTTTCAGATCACTTCAATACAGTACATGCAAGGGATTACACAAAGCTCAAACTAATTGCTATTGATCATGTCCCTGAACATATCCACAATAGAATAAATGCCCTAAATAAGAAGGAACGTTTTTGGATATATAAACTGAAAACCTTAAAGCCAAAAGGTCTCAATTTGGTAACAGAAATTATATCCTAATGAGTACCAAACAATTTACTTATCCAAAGCACTGTTATCTATTATATAATTGCCGTAGCGACTTCCGTCGGAGCGGCGCTGCTTCCGGTCGCTTAGTTAGCGAGTCCGAGCTGCTTCTCCTGGACTCTCCCCGTGGCCGCGTAGCGGCCAAGGCGACTCACGAAGCAATGCCCGCAAAGCGGGCATTGCGAGTCGTTGCAGCCTAGCGAAGCAATGCCCGCAAAGCGGGCATTGCGAGTCGCTACAACCGCTAACCAAGCCACCGAAGCCCATACTCCTGTAGTGTACACCGCTATAGTATACTACAGTCCCATGACCATAAGCGCCATGGGACTGTAGTATACCATCGCGCTGTACACTACAGACCCCTGCCGCTCTAAGCCACTACGCGTACACTAACCAAGCCACACAACCCCAAGCCCCTACCCACTGCCGCCCTAACCCCTAAGCCACTACCCCGACGCCGAAGCCCCTACCCCCTGCCGCACTACCCCGCCGCACCCACTACCCTCTGCCGCAAGCCCCTACCCCCTGCCGCCGTAAGCCACTACCCCGCATCCGCACCTAAACCCCTGCCGCTGCAAGCCCCTAACCCCTAAGCTGCACCTAATCCCCTACCCCTACCCCCTAAGCCGCCCCTACCCCTTAAGCCGCACCTAATCCCCTACCTCTACCCCCTAAGCCGCACCTAACCCCCTACCCCCCTAAGCCACTACCCCGCATCCGCACCTAAACCCCTGCCGCTGCAAGCCCTAACCCCTAAACTGCACCTAATCCCCTACCCCTACCCCCTAAGCCGCACCTAAACCCCTGCCGCCCTAACCCCCTACCCCCTAAGCCGCACCTAACCCCCTACTCCCTGCCGCCGTAAGCCACTACCTCGCATCCGCAAATAAACCCCTGCCGCCGCAAGCCCCTAACCCCTAAGCCGCACCTAACCCCTAAGCTGCACATAATCCCCTACCCCTACCCCTAAGCCGCACCTAATCCCCTACCTCTACCCCCTAAGCCGCACCTAACCCCCTACCCCCCTAAGCCACTACCCCGCATCCGCACCTAAACCCCTGCCGCTGCAAGCCCCTAACCCCTAAGCTGCACCTAATCCCCTACCCCTACCCCCTAAGCCGCACCTAAACCCCTGCCGCCCTAACCCCCTACCCCCTAAGCCGCACCTAACCCCCTACTCCCTGCCGCCGTAAGCCACTACCTCGCATCCGCAAATAAACCCCTGCCGCCGCAAGCCCCTAACCCCTAAGCCGCACCTAACCCCTAAGCTGCACATAATCCCCTACCCCTACCCCCTAAACCGCACCTAAACCCCTGCCGCCCTAAGCCCCTACCCCTTAAGCCGCACCTAATCCCCTACCTCTACCCCCTAAGCCGCACCTAACCCCCTACGCCCCTAAGCCACTACCCCGCATCCGCACCTAAACCCCTGCCGCTGCAAGCCCCTAACCCCTAAACTGCACCTAATCCCCTACCCCTACCCCTAAGCCGCACCTAAACCCCTGCCGCCCTAAGCCCCTACCCCCTAAGCCGCACCTAACCCCTACTCCCTGCCGCCGTAAGCCACTACCCCGCATCCGCAAATAAACCCCTGCCGCCGCAAGCCCCTAACCCCTAAGCCGCACCTAACCCCTAAGCTGCACATAATCCCCTACCCCCTAAACCGCACCTAAACCCCTGCCGCCCTAAGCCCCTACCCCTTAAGCCGCACCTAATCCCCTACCTCTACCCCCTAAGCCGCACCTAACCCCCTACCCCCCTAAGCCACTACCCCGCATCCACACCTAAACCCCTGCCGCTGCAAGCCCCTAACCCCTAAACTGCACCTAATCCCCTACCCCTACCCCCTAAGCCGCACCTAAACCCCTGCCGCCCTAAGCCCCTACCCCCTAAGCCGCACCTAACCCCCTACCCCCCTAAGCCACTACCCCGCATCCGCACCTAAACCCCTGCCGCCGCAAGCCCCTAACCCCTAAGCTGCACCTAATCCCCTACCCCTACCCCCTAAGCCGCACCTAAACCCCTGCCGCCCTAAGCCCCTACCCTCTAAGCCTCGCCGCTTTCCCTAACACCTAAGGCCCTACCCGTCCCCGTCGATCACTTACATGCCTTCAAGTCATCTGATCGTCCGTCCGGCCAGGCGTCCTCTTCCTCCGGTCCCGGGGGTCTTCTCTCTTCTTTCCGCCTCTTCGTCCGTCTCCGGGGATCTTCTGTCTTCTTTCCGCCAACTTCCAGCTCCGACGTCCTCTTCAACTCACATTAAGATACAATGGACGATCAATCCGCCATTGTATCTCAATGAAATGTGAAGGGCTCTTCTGATTGGTCGCTGACCTCAGCCAATCAGAAGAGCCCGTCATTCAGTTCTCATTCAGGTCCGTCTTTTTTCCCATTGACATACATTAGCGGTGTGTCGGCGATTTTATGGCCGGCCACCTGGTTCTATTTGTCGGCCCTAAAATCGCGGACACACCGCTAATGCATGTCTATGGGCAAGTCAGCTCGAATTCTGATTGGTCGCCGTTCAATCCGAAATCGGGCTGACTGCCCATAGAGATGCATTAGCGGTGTGTCCGCGATTTTAGGGCCGACAAATAGAACCAGGTGGTCGGCCATAAAATCGCCGACACACCGCTAATGCATTTCAATGGGAAAAAACAAAGGCGGACCTCAATGAGAACTGCCGTCTCTGCCTAAATAATAAATTAAATAATAAAAAAAATAATTAAAAAAGAATTAAAAAATAATAAAAAAAAATAATTAAAAATAATAAAAAATTCAATAAAAATAATAATAAAAAAATAAAATATATGCTAATAAGATCAGCCCTTTGCGGACCTGAATGAGAACTGCGTCTCAGCCTAAATAATAAATTAAATAATAAAAAAAATAATTAAAAAAGAATTAAAAAATAATAAAAAAAAATAATTAAAAATAATAAAAAATTCAATAAAAATAATAATAAAAAAATAAAATATATGCTAATAAGATCAGCCCTTTGCGGACCTGAATGAGAACTGCGTCTCAGCCTAAATAATAAATTAAATAATAAAAAAAATAATTAAAAAAGAATTAAAAAAATAAAAAAAAAAAAATTAAAAATAATAAAAAATTCAATAAAAATAATAATAAAAAAATAAAATATATGCTAATAAGATCAGCCCTTTGCGGACCTGAATGAGAACTGCGTCTCAGCCTAAATAATAAATTAAATAATAAAAAAAATAATTAAAAAAGAATTAAAAAATAATAAAAAAAAATAATTAAAAATAATAAAAAATTCAATAAAAATAATAATAAAAAAATAAAATATATGCTAATAAGATCAGCCCTTTGCGGACCTGAATGAGAACTGCGTCTCAGCCTAAATAATAAATTAAATAATAAAAAAAATAATTAAAAAAGAATTAAAAAATAATAAAAAAAAATAATTAAAAATAATAAAAAATTCAATAAAAATAATAATATAAAAATAAAATATATGCTAATAAGATCAGCCCTTTGCGGACCTGAATGAGAACTGCCTCTCAGCCTAAATAATAAATTAAATAATAAAAAAAATAATTAAAAAAGAATTAAAAAATAATAAAAAAATTAATTAAAAATAATAAAAAATTCAATAAAAATAATAATAAAAAAATAAAATATATGCTAATAAGATCAGCCCTTTAGCGCACCTGAATGACAACTGCCTCTCAGCCTAAATAATAAATTTAATAATACAAAAATAATTAAAAAATAATTAAAAAATAATAAAAAAATAAATAAAACATAATTAAAAAATAAATAACAAATAATAAATAATAATTTTAAAAAAAAATGCTAATAATAATATTACTGCTAATAATAATGCTATTAATGCTAATAATTATGTTATTAATGCTATTATTAATGCTAATAATCCTATTATTAATTCTATTAATGCTAATAATAATGCTATTAATGCTATTAATAATGTTATTAATGCTATTATTAATGCTAATAATCCTATTATTAATGCTATTTATGCTACTAATAATTATATTAATGCTATTAATAATGTTATTAATCCTATTAATAATGCTAATAATGCTAATAATAATGCTATTAATGCTATTAATAATGTTATTAATGCTATTAATAATGCTAATAATGCTATTATTAATGCTATTAATGCTAATAATAATCCTATTAATGCTATTAATAATGCTATTCATGCTATTAATAATACTATTAATGCTATTAATGCTAATAATAATGCTATTAATGCTATTAATAATGTTATTAATGCTATTATTAATTCTATTAATTTTAATAATAATGCTATTAATAATGTTATTAATGCTATTAATAATGCTAATAATCCTATTATTAATGCTATTTATGCTAATAATAATGCTATTAATGCTATTAATAATGTTATTAATGCTATTTATAATGCTAATAATGCTATTATTAATGCTATTAATGCTAATAATAATGCTATTAATGCTATTAATAATGTTATTAATGCTATTATTAATGCTAATAATGCTATTATTAATTCTATTAATGCTAATAATAATGCTATTAATGCTATTAATAATGCTATTAATGCTATTATTAATGCTAATAATGCTATTATTAATGCTATTAATGTCAATATTTATCCTATTAATGGTATTATTAATGCTATTAATGCTAATAATAATGCTATTTAATGCTATTAATGCTAATAATATATGCTTATTAATGCTATTAAATAATGTTTATTAATGCTATTTATTTAATGCTATTAATGCTATTATTAATGCTATTTATGCTAATAATTTATGCTATTAATGCTATTATATAATGCTATTAATGCTATTTATATAATGCTTTTTTTAATCTATTATATTATGCTATTAATGCTATTAATCCTATTTATTTATGCTATTAATGCTATTTAATGCTAATATTTTATCTATTTATGTATTATTAATGCTATTAATGCTATTAATAATGCTATTAATGCTAATAATATATGCATATTAATGCTATTAATAATGCTATTAATGCTATTAATGCTAATTATGCTATTATTAATCTATTAATGCTAATTAAAAATGCTATTAATGCTATTAATAATGTTATATAATGTATTATTAATGCTAATAAATCCTATTAATAATGCTATTTATGCTAATTATTAATGCTATTAATGCTATTAATAATGCTAATTAATGCTATTATAATGCTATTAATCTTATTATTATGCTATTAATGCTATTAATGCTATATATTTATCCTATTAAAGTATTATATTAATGCTGATTAATGCTTAAATTTTAATGCTATTTAATGTTATGCTATTAATAATGTTATTAATGCTATTATTAATGCTAATAATGCTATTATTAATTCTATTAATGCTAATAATAATGCTATTAATGCTATTAATAATGTTATTAATGCTATTATTAATGCTAATTAATCTATTATATAATGCTTATTATGCATAATATATAATGCTATTTATGCTATTAATTAATTTATCTATATGTATTAATAATGCTATTAATGCTATTAATAATGCTATTAATGCTATATGATGCTATTAATGCTATTAGATATAATGTTATTAATGCTATTAATAATGCTAATAATGCTATTATTAATGCTATTAATGCTAATAATATCCTATTAATGCTATTAATAATGCTATTCATGCTATTAATAATCTATTATCATCTTATTAATGCTATATAATGCTATTAATGCTATTAATTGTTTAAGTATATTTAATCTAATTATTTTATGCTATTAATGCTATATTAATGCTATTAATGTCAATATTAATCTATTAATGTATTATTAATGCTATTTAATATAATCAATAATGCTATTAATGCTATTAATGCTAATAATAATGCTATTAATGCTATTAATAATGTTATTAATGCTATTATTAATGCTAATAATGCTATTATTAATGCTATTTATGCTAATAATATGCTATTAATGCTATTAATAATGCTATTAATGCTATTAATAATGCTATTAATCCTATTATTTATGCTATTAATGCTATTAATCTAATATTTATGCTATTAAAGTATTATTAATGCTAATATTATCCTATTAATGGTATTATTAATGCTATTAATGCTAATAATAATGCTATTAATGCTAATAATAATGCTATTAATGCTATTAATAATGCTATTAATGCTATTATTAATGCTAATTATGCTATTATTAATTCTATTAATGCTAATAATAATGCTATTAATGCTATTAATAATGTTATTAATGCTATTATTAATGCTAATAATCCTATTATTAATGCTATTTATGCTAATTATAATGCTATTAATGCTATTAATAATGCTATTAATGCTATTAATAATGCTATTAATCCTATTATTTATGCTATTAATGCTATTAATGCTAATATTTATCCTATTAATGGTATTATTAATGCTGTTAATGCTAATTATAATGCTATTAATGCTAATAATAATGCTATTAATAATGTTATTAATGCTATTATTTATGCTAATAATGCTATTATTAATTCTATTAATTTTAATAATAATGCTATTAATGCTATTAATAATGTTATTAATGCTATTATTAATGCTAATAATGCTATTTATGCTAATAATAATGCTATTAATGCTATTAATAATGCTATTAATGCTCTTATTTATGCTATTAATGCTATTAATGCTAATATTTATCCTATTAATGGTATTATTAATGCTATTAATGCTAATAATAATGCTATTAATGCTATTAATGCTAATAATAATGCTATTAATGCTATTAATAATGTTATTAATGCTATTATTAATGCTAATAATGCTATTATTAATCCTATTAATGCTAATAATAATGCTATTAATGCTATTAATAATGCTATTAATGCTATTAATAATGTTATTAATGCTATTATTAATACTAATAATGCTATTATTAATGCTATTAATGCTAATAATAATGCTATTAATGCTATTAATAATGCTATTAATGCTATTAATTATGCTATTAATGCTAATATTTATCCTATTAATGCTATTAATGCTAATAATAATTCTATTAATGCTAATAATAATGCTATTAATGCTATTAATGCTATTAATTATGCTATTAATGCTATTAATGCTAATAATAATGCTATTAATTCTATTAATAATGCTATTAATGCTATTAATACTGTTATTAATGCTATTATTAATGCTAATAATCCTATTATTAATGCTATTAATGCTAATAATAATGATATTAATGCTATTAATAATGTTATTAATGCTATTATTAATGCTAATAATGCTATTATTAATGCTATTAATGCTAATAATAATGCTATCAATGCTATTAATAATGTTATTAATGCTATTATTAATGCTAATAATGCTATTAATAATGCTATTAATGCTAATAATAATGCTATTAATGCTATTAATACTGTTATTAATGCTCATAATACTGCTAATAATGCTATTAATACTGCTATTACTGCTAATAATAATGCTATGGCTTATATTATTGCTATTGATGATGCGATTATTATTTAAAAAACTTTAAAAAAACAATAAACATATTTTAGATACCCGATGCATTTGCATCAGGCTAACAGCTATAACTACTATAATCAAATTAATGCACGCTCTAGAATCCCGATGCATTTGCATCGGGCTCACAGCTAGTCACTTATAATCATCATTCATTAGTATCTACTGAATATTTCCATCATCAGCATATAATTTACAACATAGACATAGCACAATATACCATTGTATAAATTCTCGGTATTTGATTGAAATTATAACAGCATGTGAAGTTGGATATACACCCTGTTGCACGATGTGTATGATTTTATACTTTGTGCCTTCAATAATTTTATACTTTGTGCCTTCTATATCGTGTATAATTCTATATTTCGTGTCTTCTATGTCTTGTGCCGAGTGGCATTGTGCTGAGCCCTTGCTTGGGCTGAAATAGGAGTAAACATAGGTCTATGTAAAGTACACAGCATAAATGATTTCAGGTGGAAACTGTATTGCAAACTCCTCTCCACCTTTAGAAATACATTCTACACTTGTCCCTTGTCATAACATGTCACTGATTATATATATATTTTTCTGGCTACACAAGATTCATAAAAAGTTGTTGCTGTATTCTATTGTTCGGCATATGTGGTATATCGGCCTTATGATGAGGACACACACTAGAGCTTACTTCTTCAATTAGAGACGCGTGCCAACCGATGTATCTAGTTCTAGGCGCGCGCGATGTTGATACATTCTAACTACTGACACAAGTACTACGTGTGCCTCCGATTGAAATTTGTATTGAAGGCACATGATTGAGCTGTTTAGCCAAACACCAACAGGCAGCGTGTTTCGACTTCAGAATACTAACATATTGAGGAAGATGTGCAATTACCGGCATCTTCTGGGTTTGAAACTGCAGCATGGATGCAGCCCTAGCATCACTTTGGATTTCAAATACCTTCATCAATCCACTGCGGTAATATTTAATCACATAACCTATACCTACCTATTCCTCATTTTCTATGCCCTGTTTACATAGTTTTTAAATAATGGGTACTTTCAATTGTCGTATCAATCTCACCTCCCCAAATGAAAAGGTTTTTTTCTGACCTCTAGGGTAGTTTGGACTGTTAAGCCATAACACACTATAGTTGTTAGAGGATCCAGACAGACCAGCACTGGTTCGGATCCTGTTGTAATCCATATGAAATCAAGTCTTTCTGTTTTAAAATATATCACAGAGTTCTTATAGAAAAATTTTTATATTGATTTTTATGATTTAAAAAAAAAAAAAATTCTTTGTTCTTGATCCATATATATATATATATATATGTTCTTAATATATTTTTGAGACATATATTCACATATTATTACATTTCATAATACACAAACCAACTATATTAAATGTTTTTAATGGAATAAAATTTATTTATACAATTATTAATACATTTTTTATATATAGATATAGATTTTTAAATCATTAAAGAGATATATTTTTTTATATAAAAATATATTTTTTTATATAAAAGTTTTTTTATATAAAAGTTTTTTATATAAAAGTTTTTTGTATAGAGGTTTTTTATATAAAAGTTTTTTTCTCTTTCCAATACTGAGAGTTTTGTTTTTGTCATCTCCACAGTGAACTTCTTTGTTTGTTCTCCCCTAAGATAAACACAACCAACGATAAGATCACTTTTCTCACTCTAATAAATTGTTCAGAATACTTATTATTATATAATATTTGACATCCAGGTTTTCACAGTTTTCAAAATATTTCTGATTCTTTTTCACTATTATATATATTTACCTATTTTTCTTCTTCCTTTCCTGCATATTTGAGATACGCATATTTGAATCACGTACACCAACACTGAAACCACAATAAAATATGTAGGAACAAATAACACAATAGTAGATGCGCAAGTATAGCACCCAAGCATAGCACATAGGATTTGAACATAGAGGTTTTCCTCCTTTTTTTGAGTTCTAGTCAGAGCGGTGCCACTCGGCGCAATACATGTTTCTGTTATTTTTCTTATTTTTCTTTTTTTTTCTATCCTTTGAATCATCTACATGTCATAACAAATACATGACATATATATTTAGATTGTTGTGTAAAATATAGGGGAATATGACTGTTTTTTCTTTGGGATTGATTTTTACTACGCAGCTTTGTTGACAAACATTGTGACGTATCTTTGTGACCCTCCCTGTAAGCTGATGTCATAGAAATTATGTATTGGCGCCTTTTTTAAGATAAATTGGAATGTGGTCAGTGTGATCTTGATATTCCCTGAGGAAGGAGCTCGGCAAGTGGCTCCGAAACGCGTTGGAAATAAGGAACTAAAACTTCATTAATACCTAGACATCCTGAGTCGGTGGTATATGGTTCTGACAGCAGCGCGGACGCGAAGGTACTTCGTCCGAAAAATAACCTGTGATTTGAGCACCGCATCCTGTGGAAGTATGGTCCCTGCAGCAGCTGTTTTTTTCCTGAGCGATTACGCTGGTTGTGTGCTACACAACCACATCAGGTGAGCAATACCAATATTGACAATATATATCTGTCTATAAAAGATAAGACCCTATTTTGCGCATTCTCAACCCTCTAGATACAACTCACACAGAAGACACATACAACTCACACACAGAAGACACAACTCACACAGAAGACACATACAGCTCACACACAGAAGACACACAACTCACACAGAAGACACACAACTCACACAGAAGACACATACAACTCACACAGAAGACACAACTCACACAGAAGACACACAACTCACACAGAAGACACATACAACTCACACAGAAGACACATACAACTCACACACAGAAGACACATACAACTCACACACAGAAGACACATACAACTCACACACAGAAGAACACAACTCACACACGAAAGACACAACTCACACAGAAGACACAACTCACACAGAAGACCACAACTCACACAGAAGACACAACTCACACAGAAGACACAACAACTACACACAGAAGACACATACACAACTCACACACAGAAGACACATACACAACTCACACACAGAAGACACACAACTCACCAAACACACATAAAGACACACAACCAACACAACACATTTTACAGATACCTCACACATACACTTCTTTCTGCTGCAGGAAGGGGCTACATATCCAGCTTCCCCTGCTCCCACCAGCTGTCCCCGGGCAGCCCCTCCCCCACTCACTCCTTCTCTCTGCCTGCACAGCACAGGCACAGCAGGAGGTCTGTCACCTTTTTACCCGGAGGTTGGAGCTGCTTCTCCTTATCCTCCAGCATGTCGCTCCTCTAATCCTCGTCGGCTCTCACTTCTTCCCGCGCAGTGCAGGAGGGCAAGAGCACGGGCCAATGAGCGGGCCTGATGACGACGGGGGGAAGGGGGGCCGGGGATGTATGAGGGGGCGGGGCATACGACCTGGCCAATGAAGGCATGAGCGGGCCTGATGACGATCGGGGGGGGGGGGAGGTGGATGAGGGGGCTGGGCTTACGACCCGACCGACACAGGCAGGAAAAAAAGATAAAAAAATTAAAAAAAGAACTTCCGGTTCCGGCGCCTCCATGTGCAGCCTCGTCTAAGGGCTGCTCCGCTCCCCGCCTCAGCAAATCCGCCGACATCCAGCCTCCAGCTTGGCATCGGACACCGAAAGCTATAGTGGCGGCTGCAGCAGCACTGGGAGCGTCCATCACGATCGCGATGGATCGCTTTGTCACAAGGAGTCGGGAGGGAGAGAGGACAGCGGCACACCATGAGGAAACCGGTAATGGCGGGCAGGGCGGACATAGCGTGCAAAGCGCGCAGACAGACTTAATAGAAGGAGGGATGAGGAAGCCCGGGACCGGAGCTAGCGAGACTAGTGAGAATGGTGTGGAGGAGGAGAGGAGACCAGCACAAACAGCCGCAGTGACTCCACAGGGAACATTTCCAGAGCAACTGAAACATGCAGCAGCTGCCATGAATAATCAACCCCGGAGCTGCCCCCCTACGGACAAGGAAGCTATAGACAGCGCCGGACTGGGGTGACTGGGGCCCACCAGGAAAATTGACTCCAGGGGCCCACCCACCCGGGGCCCACCCACCCGGGCCCACCCATTCTTCAGCTATATGCAAATATCTGTTATGCGTTATACCTATTATAGTGTAGCGTGGACAGCGTGGACTGTAAAACACAGACGGCTCCTGCACACCACTGTGCGCTCACCATTACTGCGATGTATCATAATTGTAGTTTGCATTAATTTGGATTTTTTGGTGAAAACAAGTTATCAGCGATGCACAGGCAGGGGACTGGCTGGCAGATCTTGCCCTGGGGGGTAGTTGACTTTTTCTAGCCGGTGGCCAACTGAAGACCGGGGGGATGGGTGCTACCACTACAGAGGCCAACTGAAGAGCATGTGGGTGCTGGCGCTGCTTCACTAGCCTGCCAGCTGCCTGCTGCCGCGCAATCCCAGGTCACAGTTAGCCTCCACGCTGACGCCCGCGTCCTGCCTGCTGCGTCCCGGGTCCCACGCGGCGGCTCTCACTGAGGGGGCGGCTCTAAACTAGGACTAAATCACTGGCCTGGGGGGCAAATACCTCCCTGCAACCTGAGCCAGTCAGCCCCTGTGCACAGGTTAGGAATGTGATTACTTATTTATTGGTGGAGTCCGCACCATCAGAAGAATGTGGCACTTTGAGTATTTGGTGAGTTTTGTACCTCAGTATTTGTAAGGCCGACTTCACACCACGGTGTGATCAGTTCCGGGGCTGTCCGATGTGAATCAGACAGCCCTGGACCCAATTTTGACATAATGCAGCGATATGGTCCTGAACAGGGCCGGATGGCGCTATTTGCCATCCGGTTTTGTCCCTGTCCTGCAGCATCAGGCTGCAAATGATTTTTGCCCTGGACACAAAAACGGAGCTTGCATCATTTTTGTGTCCGGGGCGAAAAATTTAAGCAAACCAGATCCTACCGGATTCTTCCGGTTCCAGCACGATCCGGCACCCCCTAACATGATTCGGCACCCCCTAACATGAGAGTCTATGGGGCACCGGATCGTGCCGGACCTGACAGAGAGTCTGTCAGGTTGCCATACGCCAGCTGCTGCAGTTCAGCGTGAGCTCCTCTGAACTTCAGCACCAGGAGCTGCCCCCTGTGAAGATGTTCAGCACCATTTCAGTAGGGGACAGCTCCTGAAGCTGCACTCTGCAGAATCTGGCTACAAACAGGACCGGAGAGCATATTAACCCTCCGCTTCTACCTGTCAGGCTGTGTCCAGTGCCTCCTGCAAAGCACTGGACACAGCCTGACAGGGGAAAAAACGTGGTGTGAAGCCGGCCTAAGACAAAACTAGGAGTAAAGCAAGCAGAGGTAATCCTGGATTTGTCTTATAAATACTGAAGTCACCAAATGCTTAACTTTCTTTCTCTGGCAAACCTCTGCATGATGGTGCTGAACCTCTTGACAGGGGACAGCTCCTGGTGCTGAAGTTCAGCGACGCTCATGTTGAACTCCAGCAGCCGGCGTCCAGGAACCTGACAGACTCTGTCAGGTCCGGCGCGATCTGGCGCCCCATTGACTCTCATGTTAGGGGGCGCCGGATCGCACTTGATCTGGGAGAATCTGGCAGGATCCAGTTTGCTTAAATTTTTCACCCCGGACACAAAAATGCTGCATGCTCCGTTTTTGTGTCCAGGGCAAAAATCGTTTGCAGCCTGATGCTGCCAGACAGGGACAAAACCGGATGACAAATAGCTGCCATCCAGCCCTGTCCGGCACCATAGGGCTGCATTGTGTGAAAATCGGGTCCGGGGCCGTCGGGTTCACACCGGACAGCCCCAGACCTGATCACACCGTGGTGTGAAGCTGGCCTAATACCATATACAAGGAACAAATCCCGCCAAGCCATGACCAGAGCACATAATGGCACCAGATAGTGACCGATAATGAAAATGTAAAAAGCTCTGTATATAGTAGAGTTAGTGTAAAGCTAATGTAGAGATTACCAGTGACATTATACACAGGAGCTCTGTATATAGTGTCAGTGTACAGGTAATATAATGATCACCAAGGACATTATACACAGGAGCTCTGTGTATAGTGTCAGTGTGTGTGTATGGGTAATAAACAAACTCACCAGTGATGTCTCTAGGTGAAGTTCTTTATCTGTTGCCGACCGATATCACATCTTCTATGTAGGACCTATCTCTGCAGAAAATAACATAGTTATCTACAACTAATCACTTCCAGAGCAAAATCCACACTTTTGCCACGATTTCTACACCACATGAAATGACAAAAAAAAACGACATAGTGCCGCACTACACAGTAATATTGCTCCAGTGTCATTCTGTGCCTGCTCATCTCTGTCAGCAGACATATTTGTCTGATGGCAAAGATGCAGCAGAGCTGAGGTCAGAAGACCTGTGGATTAAGTCAGAGCGAGGTATTTTTTTTAATTAAAGATGGAGTCCCTAAATGTGTTTTGTGTTTGATTTGCATTAAACATTTATTTTCTCTGTGTTGTGTTTTTTTTTTCCTGTTTACTAGAAATTCATGGTGGCCATGTCTAATTTGGCCTGACGACATGAATTTCAGGCTTAGTACGAGCTGATAATACAAACCTGCTACTAACCCCATTATTACCCAGCGTGCCACCCCCCACCAGGGCCATGGAAGAGCTGGAGAAAGCGTCTGGACATGATGCTATGATGAAGGCACCATTTTCAGGGGTGGCTGGGGCTGCGATTTTCAGCGTGGGGGGCCAAGAACGCTTGGGCCTTACCATGCTGAGAATCCCAGCCCCCAGCTGCCTTGCTTTATCTGGCTGGCGATCAACATATGGCGGGAGCATACGCATATTTTTTCAAAAAAAAAAGTGAAATAATTTTAAAACAAATATTAGGCTTCTCTGTCTTTTGATCGCCAGACAAGGTAAAGCCAGGCAGCTTGGGGTGGCAGCCCGTAGCTGTCTGCTTTATCTGCGCTGAGAATCAAAAAATCTGCAGAGCGCTACGTCATGTTTTTTTTTGTATTTATTTTCACACTTCTATATGTGTGACTGGCCCAACAGCTAATCACAGACACTGACACAGAGAATGGGCATCTGTGATTGGCTGCTTGAGTAACCTGAATGCAGCCCATACATAGTACCGTACTAGAATGTATGGGCTGGTTGTAGATTACTCGAACAGCCAATCACAGATGCCCATCCTCTTTGACCGCATCTGTGATTGGCTGTTGTGGTCTGTCACATATAGAAGTGTGAAAATAAATAATTTTTAAAAACATGACATAGCGCTCTGCAGAATTTTTGATTCTCACCACAGATAAAGCGGACAGCTATGGCCTGCCACCCCCAGCTGCCTGGCTTTACCTTGGATGGTGATCAAAAGTCAGGAATGCCCAATTTTTTTTTATAAATCATTAAAAAAAAAAACGAGTGGGCTCCCACCATATTTTGATTGGCAGCTGGGGGCTGGGATTCTCAGCATGGTAAGGCCCATGCATTCTGGGCCCCGGATGCTGAAAACGGCAGCCCACAGCCACCCCTGGAATTAGCGCAGTCATCATAGCTCCATTTCCAGGCGCTTTATTTGGCTCTTCCAGTGGCCCTGGTGGGGGATGGCATGCTGGGTAATAAAGGGGTTAGTACCAGCTTTGTATTATCAGTTGGTACTAACCCTGAAATTCATGGCATCACGCCAAACTAGACATGGCTACCATGAATTTCTAGTAAACAGAAAAAAAACACAACACAGAGAAAATAAATGTTTAATAAAACTCAAACACATTTAGGGACTCCATCTTTAATAAATAAAAAAAAATTCAATGCTCTGATGTAATCCACAAGTCTTCTGTCTTCAGCTCTGCTACATCTTTGCAATCAGACAATATGTCTGCTGACAGAGATGAGCAGGCACAGAATAACAGTAGAACACACCTGTAAGTGATAGAAGCGCTCAGCTTGCCTCCAGCCGCCGACCGTGTTTCCTGTGCATTGCAAATAATGCATACTTTCAAACGCATGGCTATTTTTGCAAGCGTTAGAATGCATTTTTGCAATGCAAGTCTACGGTACATTGCTTTTGTGCTGATTTACAACGGATCCGTTGCAACGCACAGCATAAACGCAATGTTAACAGCTGCGAAGAGGGGAGACAGAGCCCTGGATAACGCCTAGTCAGTCTACTGATGGTACTATAATGCGCATTGCCCAGTATGTCCTTCCAGCCTTTGTGGCACTATTATGCCCATTGCCCAGTATGTACTGCCTGCCTCTGTGGTACTATCATGCTAGTAACTACCACCAGTGACTGTCAGGACATGCTGGGTGGGCATGATAGTACCACAGATGCTGGCAGGACATATTGGGCAATGGGCATGCATGATAGTACCACCAGAGGCTGGCATAACATGCTGGCCAATGGCCATGATAATCATGGCCATTGCCCAGTAGTATGTCCTGCCAGCCTCAGCTAAGGGTCCCATGCAGTTACCTTCTCATTCGTTCTGCTGCTGGCTGGGAGTCCTGTACAGTGCAGCATGTAGTGTGAATGCCGCACTATGGAGATGCTGCTTCTACTACTGCCACATGGAGGCAAGGCTCAGGGCCACATAGAGATTACAGGGGCCGCATAAGGGGTGGATATGGGTCCCGATCAGGGGCGTACATAGAGATCAATGGGCACTCTCAGGGGCGTGCATAAAGATCATGGGAGCAAATCATAGGCGTACATAGATAACATGGGGCACAGTCAGGGGCGTGTATACAAATCATGGGGCCCACTCAGGGATCGCACAGAGATCATGGGGCCCACTCAGATGCGTACATAGAGATCATCAAGGGGCCCACTCAGAGGTGTACATACAGATTACGGGGCCCACTCAGAGGCGCACATAGAGATCATGGGGCCCACTCAGATGCGTACATAGAGATCATCATGGGACCCACTCAGAGGTGCACATAGAGATCATGGAGCCCACTCAGATGCGTACATAGAGATCATCATGGGGCCCACACATAGGCGTACATACAGATTACGGGGCCCACTCAGAGGCGCACATAGAGATCATGGGGCCCACTCAGATGCATACATAGAGACCATCATGGGGCCTACACAAAGGCGTACATACAGATTACGGGGCCCACTTAGGGGCGCACATAGAGATCATGGGGCCCACTCAGATGCATACATAGAGATCATCATGGGGCCCACACAGAGGCGTACATACAGATTACGGGGCCCACTCAGGGGCGCACATAGAGATCATGGGGCCCACTCAATGCATAGAGATCATCATGGGGCCCACACAGAGGCGTACATACAGATTACGGGGCCCACACAGAGGTGCACATACAGATTACGGGGCCCACTCAGGGCGCACATAGAGATCATGGGGCCCACTCAGATGCATACATAGAGATCATCATGGGGCCCACACAGAGGCGTACATACAGATTACAGGGCCCACTCAGGGGCGCACAGAGATCATGGGGCCCACTCAGATGCATAGAGATCATCATGGGGCCCACACAGAGGCGTACATACAGATTACGGGGCCCACACAGAGGTGCACATACAGATTACGGGGCCCACTCAGGGGCGCACATAGAGATTATGGGGCCCACTCAGATGCATACATAGAGATCATCATGGGGCCCACACAGAGGCGTACATACAGATTACGGGGCCCACTCAGGGGCGCACATAGAGACCATGGGGCCCACTCAGATGCATACATAGAGATCATCATGGGGCCCACACAGAGGCGTACATACAGATTACGGGGCCCACTCAGGGGCGCACATAGAGATTATGGGGCCTACACAGAGGTGCACATAGAGATCATCATGGGGCCCACACATAGGCGCCCATAGAGACTATGGGGCCCACACATAGGCGCACATAGAGATTATGGGGCCCACACATAGGCGCACATAGAGATTATGGGGCCCACACATAGGCGCACATAGAGATTATGGGGCCCACACATAGGCGCACATAGAGATTATGGGGCCCACACATAGGCGCACATAGAGATTATGGGGCCCACACATAGGCGCACATAGAGATTATGGGGCCCACACATAGACGCACATAGAGATTATGGGGCCCACACATAGGCGCACATAGAGATTATGGGGCCCACACATAGAGATCATGGGGCTCCGTGAGGTTAGGCTCTCACTGCGCCCCAGTATGGTGCCATCAGAGAGCTCCCACAGTGTTTGCTTCATGCCTGTGATGCCCTGTGGGACCACCCTGAGGGCACCATGCTGGGGGCAGTAGTAGAAGCAGCAGCAGCATCTGCTCACACTAAATGCTGCACAGCACCACAGGCCCCCAGCAGGTGAGACTGGATGGTGGAGGCTGCAGCACAGTCTGGGACCCCCAGACCCCAGGCTGATGGCTGAGGAGCCCATCTCTTATGGAAGAATGGGCTCCTCAGTCACTCAGTTACCAGGACAGGATGACCTAACACCCGCCCCCCCTAACCCAAGCCTCCTTCCCCTGGCCCCCCCGCCTTTATAATCAACCTGGGCCTGTGGCTGTCTGCAGGGGCGACGGCGGGTCCCTCTCCTCAGCGACGCTGCCGGCACCTGCACAGTGAGTGTGCACACGGCCTGGATGGAGGCAGTCATCGTAGGCTGAGGCTGTCTCCATCTGTGCACGCGCCGGCAGTGTCGCGCTGCGCAGAGGAGGCTGGGCCGCACCGCAACAGCAGGCAAAGCACGGAGAGCTCTCTCCGTGCTTTGCTGCTGCAAGACAAGACCATAATCACTAATCATATCGGCAGTGCGCCGATATGATTAGTGATAGAACCGGAGGGGGGCCTCACACTGTCGCACATCTACCTGCAGGGCCCAGGGGGGGGGTATGGGGGCGTGGCTAAGTGGGCGGGGCTAAAAAGTGTCGGGGCCCCCCGGGGGATCTCCCGATCTCCCGCCGGGCCAGTCCGCCCCTGAACCTGGGCCTGTGGCTGTCTGCAGGGGCGACAGGCGGGTCCCTCTCCTCAGCGACGCTGCCGGCACCTGCACAGTGAGTGTGCACACGGCCTGGATGGAGGCAGTCATCGTAGGCTGAGGCTGTCTCCATCTGCGCACGCGCCGGCAGTGTCGCGCTGCGCAGAGGAGGCTGGGCCGCACCGCAACAGCAGGCAAAGCACGGAGAGCTCTCTCCGTGCTTTGCTGCTGCAAGACAAGACCATAATCACTAATCATATCGGCAGTGCGCCGATATGATTAGTGATAGAACCGGAGGGGGGCCTCACACTGTCGCACATCTACCTGCAGGGCCCAGGGGGGGGTATGGGGGGCGTGGCTAAGTGGGCAGGGCTAAAAAGTGTGGGGGCCCCCCCGGGGGATCTCCCGATCTCCCGCCGGGCCAGTCCGCCCCTGGCTATAGATGAAAGACAGGGTCCAGGGACAGGAGAGAGACTATAGATGGCAGATGGGGAGCCCCTCATTTTGACTATAAGGCACTGGCAAAAGAACTTGCAATTCACCTGGCTGATGACTTTAAATCAGCAGTGGCTGAGATGGTGACAGCCACAACAAAAGATTTAACAGCCAAAGTAGAGACACATGATCAGCAACTTACTGAAGCTGAATCAAGAATCAGTGCAGCAGAAGATAGAATACAGGAGTTGGAGGAGCAGATAATGTCTCTACAACAACACTCTGAATATGCACATGCAAAATTAGAGGACATTGAAAACAGAGCAAGGAGGAGCAACCTCAAAATAGTGGGACTCCCTGAATCCATCCCTGCGAACCAATTAGAGGAAATCTTTGAGGTGGATCTTCCCAAAGCTTTGGGTCTCACCCATAGATGCAAGACGGAGCTCTCCCACAGAATTGGCCAGATGAGGGAGTCACAGGAAAAGAGGGTGACATCAGGATCTACCGTCTCCACCACTTCCAAAGAGTCTACTAAAGCTAGACATGCCATAGCGAAGTACCTTAACCACCGAGACAAGGAGGAAATACTGCGCGCTTACAAGGCCAAAAAGCATCCTCTATTAATACATGGTCACAGAGCTCTGGTATTTGCGGATTACTCTATAGAAGTTACGCGCCGCAGGAGGTCCTTCAGTGAAGCGTGCTCGATACTTCATAGAAGAAATATTCGATTCCAGCTAAATTTTCCAGCGATATTAAGGTTCAGGTCCAGAGAGGGAGTCATGTTGACCTTCTCTGACCCTGACAAAGCAATGGCAGCTATCCGTGACAACACGAGTTCTCCAGGATCTACGGCATCTTCGTCACCACCTCGCCATCCCACCGGATCGCCTGTGAAATTCAATTCTACTATAGATCTGGACTCCGAGACTGACAGAGGCTCTGTAAGATCTTATAGACTAAGATCAAACTCCCTGATAGACGAGGGGGCGGGGAAGAAACCACCATTAGAGACTCCACGACAACAAAGACAACCGGGATCCCATTGGCAGAAGAAGAGATGAGAGAGGAGTGAGAGACCATTGACATTAAGCAACAACTGTAATGCCTATTTGCTGGACAAAACGGACATAAATGCGACGAAATTGTTAAGAGAAGAGAGATATACAGGAAAAGCGGGAGGAGATATGTATCAATGTCTTGTTTCTTTCTCATTCAGCTCTTCTCTCTATTGCCTTTACGTTTTCTCAGGTTTCGTATTTTTTCTTGATAAGATGTGCAAAACTTGGTAAGGTAACATAGAGAATTAAATAGCCTCCTTAATGTTAAATGCTTAATAACAGGAGAACTGAATATACAACTGCCGAGGGGTTAATACTACTTATATTCCTATAATGGCGAACATAGTGTTATTGTTATTATAAGTTTAAGATGATGGCTATATTTTATTTCTGATGTGACGGGGATGAAAGCACTGAGCGACAAGGGGAAAAAAAGGGCTCCTAAAGGAACACCAGGTTGGGGACCACTTTGATATAACCTAACATGTTTATTAAGTTAGAAGGAGGGCTGAGGCGGGGCGGAGTTATGTTTGTCGACTGCACTCGAGGGAAGAAGTGAAGTGTTCTTCTTGGACAGATGGATGGAGTTGGTGTATTAGTGAAAGGGGGGGGAGGGACAAGGGGGGGTAAAAAATTGGGAATTATCTACAAACCTGTGTTCAACAAAATGTGCATCTCCTGTACTTTATCTTTCTTACTTCGGTGTACACCTGAGCTTTCAACATATGTGTGGACTGTGATCAAAAAGAAAGTAGAGGCCCCGTGTGGGGAGGATTCTGATGGTTAGGTGGGTCTCCTGGAACGTTAAGGGGTTGCGCTCCACAGCAAAGCGCATGATAGTTCTTCGCCATCTCAAAAAATTGCACATAGATATTGCTTTGCTCCAGGAGACTCACCTGACATCGGAAGACTTCTTCCGCCTTAAAAAGCTGTGGGTGGGGGAGGTCCTTGGGTCTAGTGCAGTGGATAGGAAGGCGGGAGTCTTGATCTTAATACACAGGTCCTTGGCCCACTCAATTATCTCTACCTCAAGTGATAGCGAGGGTAGATTGTTTCAAATGACGATACAAATACAAAACGATGTCTTCAACGTCTATAATGTATATGCACCGAATGCAAATCAGAGGCCCTTCTTCCTACATTTACAGAACAAAATACTTCAAGATCCGGGGGCTAATAAAATAATGGGAGGTGCCTTCAATACAGTGATGAGAGTAGAAGAGGACAGACGCTCCCCAACATATACGAGGAAGGGAAATCAGGATGAGAGGGGCTTGAGGGCAGAAAGTACCCTAGAATCATTGGCGAAACTTGCGGGGCTGTCGGACACATGGAGAGTGGCTAACCCCTTGGGTAGAGAATTTACTCACTTTTCACATCCCCATGGATCATGGTCCAGAATTGATATGCTTTTTGGGTCCACTAAGATACTACAAAGAATGATAAATATTAAAATTGAAGATATGGTAATTTCGGACCATAGTCCATTGGTTTTAGAGATTAAAGATAATTATGAAAAAGGAACCGATTATCTGTGGAGGTTTCCTGACACATTCACTAAAGAAGAAAATTTCACCAAATTATTGGGAAAATGGTGGACGCACTACAGTGTAGATAACTTGGGCCATAGATCTGATCCGGGATTATTCTGGGAGACTGCAAAAACAGTCATGAGAGGTCATATAATGGCATACAGCATGGGGATCAAAAGAAGGGCTAGGGAGAAGTTTGTGGAAACTAGTGCGAAGGTGAGAACCGCTTATTTACAATATAAAGACACCATGGCGACTCCTGACAGAGAGATATGGATGCAAGCTAAGAAAGAATTTGATGAATGGGCAAGAAAACGGGAGAATATATTTAAAAACAGATTAGAGCTGGAATTGCATAAATTTGGGGATAAGGGTGGGAGACTGTTGGCAAGATTAGCCCGAGGCAGATATACCTCTTCCCCTATCCAATCAATAAAAGATAAGCAGGGTAACATATGGAATGACCCTAAGAATATTGTAAAAACTTTGGGCAGGTTCTATGCTTCTCTATATAAAGAAAATACATTAACTAACCCAGAAAAGCCTTCCTGGCTAAGTAAAATCAAAATGCCATCCATCGCCCAAGACGATATCAATGACTTAAATAATCCAATTACGATTGGAGAAATTGAAGCGGCAATAAAGAATCTAAACCCTGGTAAGGCCCCAGGACCAGATGGCTATAATGGAGCCTTTTACAAAGCAATGAGAGAACAGATCTCCCCGATCCTTTGTGACTTATATAATGAAATATTACGGGGATCGCCTATCCCAGACAGGATGAATTTAGCGTACATTAAATTATTCCCTAAACCAGATAAAACGCCCACCGACCCAGCAAGCTATAGGCCAATATCCCTGATAAATCAGGATCTGAAACTTTTGTCTAAGATACTGGCTGATAGATTGGCAATGATTTTACCCAAAATAATATCTACACATCAGGCAGGATTCATTAAGGGACGATCGACAACTACAAACATCCAAAAGGCGATGCTTTTGATGGATATTATGGGGAAAAAAGTGAAACTGAAAGAGGGAAACCCAGCCATGATCACCTTGGACGCTGAGAAAGCATTTGATAATGTCAGGTGGTCATGGCTGGGTACAGTCTTGGATATGGTGGGTCTTACGGGTCCCTTTCGGCACTATATACAGACTCTCTATAGCACTCCTAAAGCCTGCGTGAGTATACCAGGTTTCCTGTCCGACTCCTTCACCCTCCAGAAGGGAACGAGACAGGGATGTCCTTTGTCCCCCCTTCTCTTTAATTTGGCAATAGAGCCTCTGGTACTATATCTGGAGGAATGTAATCCTTACGCAGGCTTCACAGTGGGAGCTAGGGAGATTAAACTATCATTATTTGCGGATGATGTCATCCTATATGTCCAACACCCTGAAAGAGATCTTCCAAAAATCCTGTCAGATATAGAGATGATAGGCAAACAAACTGGATTTTCCCTAAACAAAACCAAATGCGAAATTATGTTTATAGACCCGGGGAATAGGATGCAGGGAAAACAATATCTTTGCGGCCTACCAATAAGGAAAGATAGTATTAAATACTGATACACCTAGCAGAAACTGAAATGACATACAAACTGAATTTTTTGCCAATCATACAGCAGATAGAACAGGAATTGGCAAGATGGGTGGGACTACCACTCTCTCTGTTGGGACGTGGCCATTTACTAAAAATGGTCAGCTTTGCTAGATTGCTTTACCCCCTTCAAACTATCCCCATGCTGTTGAGACATAGTGACATAAATAGAATTAATAAAGCTTTCTCTAAATTTTTATGGAGAGGTAGGAGACCCCGTTTAGCCTATGCAACCTTGATTCAGTCCAAGCAAGAGGGAGGACTACAGCTCCCAGATGTTCGGGGATACAATCTAGCGTGTATCCTACGCAATGTCCTTGATTGGATCAGAGGCACCAACAGATTCTCAGATACCACTTTAGAGGGGGAATGGCCAGACCTTGGGATTTAGTAGCCTTATTACACTCACCAATGTCCTTCCTGCCCCCTAATTTAAAGAACACGGTAATATATAAGGACACTATAGCGACGTGGAAGGAGGTCAGGAGAAAACTCAAGTTAGCATGGAAAATTTCGAAACTGCTTAACCCCTGGAGCTGTCCGTCTTTTCCTCTGGGACGTGAAAACTCATTGTTTAAAATATGGAGAAACAAAGGTATCAAGACGTTGGGAGATCTCATGAATCTGGAGGAAAAAAGGTGGATGTCAGAGACAGAGGTCTTGCATACGTATAATTTATCCCAATTCCACGCTTTGCAATATCGTCAGTTGAGGCATCATCTCCTATCACATTTGCGAGATATATCAGGGGAAATAGAGAACTCCTTGTGGTCTGAACTGATATCTATGAATAAAGATGAGGTATCTATTACTTCACTATACGCCAAATTAAAACAGGTTCTTAGACCGCAAGGAAAGAGGGGCCAATTTAACAAATGGCGAAAGCATTTCACAGACCCGGAGCTCTCACAGAAAATCCTTGAGGGGTGGGGCACGATCAGACAACATGTTATTAATGAGAGATGGAAAGATTCACAATTTAGGATCATGCACGGCACCATTCAGGGCTTTAACATTCCTAACTCTAAGACCTATCAGGAAAGAGGGGTCCATTGCCCCAAATGCAAAACACTCATGTCTGATTTGGAACACGGTCTGTGGTCCTGTGCCGAGACTCAGAAGTACTGGAGAACAATAGATGCATGGACTAGAAAGATTTGTGGAGATATGGGAGAGCTAGACCCGATGAGATGGATTTTTCATTTCCACCCAACTTCCCAAATGATAAAGCAACCCCATGTATTATGGCACTACATCGCGCTGGTAGCAAAGAGGCTCTTACTCCAGTACTGGCTCAATGACAGGCCTCCAGACCTTGTCCAAGTGAAAATGACGTTGCACCACACACTGTTACTTGAATCCATAGATACGCTTCGCAATCGAGTAAATTGGCCAAAAAATTCTTTTTCAAATGGAGACGTTTCATTGAAAATGAGTTCACGGATGTAGAAATTGGAAATTTTATGCTGCCCTTCCGATCATCGACATGGTATGCCCTGGAAGAGTTAGAGGGTACATTGGGTAGGCTAAGGTGTTAGGTATAGGAGATGTAATAATCTTTGGTACTAGGTTGGTAATATTTGAAATATTTTCTTTATTTGATTGGATATTGGTTAATATATGTGGATAATTTCATACGGGATGGGGGGAGGGAGGGATATGGGGACAATACTACATATGTACAATACGATTGTCTTTGATTATATTTCACTGATTACACGTTTCTTGTAGAGGCTCCATTTGTTGATAATTGTTTCTTTTCTGATTCGACAGTATTTCTATGACTAAAACCCAATAAAAATGATGATTAAAAAAAAAAGGAAATGACGCTGAGACGCCACCCCCTATGTATGGCTCCGCTCTAGGCACGTGCCTACGAGTGCCTAATGCAAATACGGCCCTGGCTGGGTCACTAATGTTGGTGTATTACTTAGCTAGCCAGCCACTGCCAGTACACTCCTGTGCTGGATTGCTACTCTCTTTATCTCTAGCACTGGGTCAACACCACCAGCAAACACCCAGGCTGGGTCTCCACAACTGGAAAGCTATGAAACTGGATCACAATCAGAGGCAAATTAGTGCACTGGATATATATTGTAGATGAGATAGCAATATGTGAATTCATTAGTAGTTATCCTTCCTGTACTTCCACAAATATGACTAGGATGAATGCACTCCCTTGCCCTACTTCGTTTACTTGCAATTCCGATCATTGTTTACATCAATAAAAACATTTTTCGCTTTCTTCTTCTCCTTTCCCTTACCTCTTCTTATTTATAAGAATTTATTTCATGATATACTGGTTTTTCCAAGTACTGTATAGTGGCAATGCTCGTTCTAGTTTAGTCAAGATGGTTTTGAAAACTATTGTAAAATTAAAATTTTTATAAATAAATCTTACTTGAATTGTAACCTACTTATCATAATACACCACAGCTCAGACAGACAATGACATCACAATGGTTGATGACATCACAGGGTCAATAAATTCCACTGTGAAAGCTCAGAATCTTAGTCTTCAGAGACACCGGCAAGCGACAGCACCTCCTTTGTAATCAGCCTGTTTTTCAGTTTATTTTATTAGGATTTTACCTCTGGAAAGATCACGTGGAAGGAAAGAAATATGAAGAGAAAAAGACGAAAGAACATATCGCAAAATGGTTTTAGAGGGAAGTAACCATTAACCTGTTGTGCTTGATTTCCAGCATCAGCAATGTAATGGGCTGGAATGCCATTGGTATTTAAGTACTCAGCTGGATTGTTAACACAGGTAAACCACCGGGGTAGATTGCCTTTACTAGTGAATTACTGGGATGGGTTTCCACCACCAGTACCATACTTGTCTGTATTGCCACCACTAGTAAAAAAACTGTCCTAGATTTCCTCCATTAGTACAATACTGGTTTTGATTGCCACTACTGATAATTTTCTAAGCTGGGATACCAAAACTCCGTGGCGTAACTAGAATAGGTGCAGGGGTTGCGATCGCACCCGGGCCCTGCAGCCTAGGGGGACCCAAAAAGTCCCTTTGGCCCGTAGAAAAAGTCTAATACTACTAAAGATTGAAATAATTGGGGGCCCCGTTGGAGCTTTCGCATCGGGGCCCCAAGGCCTGAAGTTACGCCACTGCCAATTCTATCAATCTCTTGGACTGGGTTGGCACTATCAACGAGCTAACTGGTTGGATCACCATTACTAGGAAATTAATGGGCTTTGTGGCATCCACAGGCAAACTACTAACCTGATTAGCCACAACTAGGGAACTATTGGTTTGGGTTGTAACCACTTGTGAACTGTTTGACTGGGCTCTTACCGCCAGTGAACTGCTTGGCTGGGGCAAAACTGATGGCAAAATATTAAGTTGGCTTGTGACCACTGGCTAACCTCCTAACTGGGTTCTTCTTGCTAATGAGCTACTGGGCTGGGTCACTAATGTTGGTGTACTACTTAGCTAGCCAGCCACTGCCAGTACACTCCTGTGCTGGATTGCTACTCTCTATTATCTCTAGCACTGGGTCAACACCACCAGCAAACACCAAGGCTGGGTCTCGACAACTGGAAAGCTATGAAACTGGATCACAATCAGAGGCAAATTAGTGCAATGGATATATATTGTAGATGAGATAGCACTATGTGACTTCATTAGTAGTTATCCTTCCTGTACTTGCACAAATACGACTAGGATGAATGTACTCCTTGCCCTACTTCGTTTACTTGCAATTCCGATCATTGTTTACATCAATAAAATCATTTTTCCCTTTCTTCTTCTCCTTTCCCTTACCTCTTCTTATTTATAAGAATTTATTTTATGATATACTGTTTTTTTCAAGTACTGTATAATGGCAATGCTCGTTCTACTGTAGTCAAGATGGTTTTGAAAAAAATTGGAAAATTAAAATTTAATATAAATTTATCTTACTTGAAATTGTAACCTACTTATCATAATACACCACAGCTCAGACAATGACATCATAATGGTTGATGATATCACAGGGTCAATAAATTCCACTGTGAAAGCTCAGAATCTCAGTCTTCATAGACACCGGCAAGCGACTGCACCTCCTTTCCAATCAGCCTGTTTTTCAGTTTATTTTATTAGGATTTTACCTCTGGAAAGATCACGTGGAAGGAAAGAAATATGAAGAGAAAAAGACGAAAGAACATATCGCAAAATGGTTTAGGAGGGAAGTAACCATCAACCTCTTGTGCTTGATTTCCAGCATCAGCAATGTAATGGGCTGGAATGCCATTGGTGTTGAATTATTCGGCTGGATTGTTAACACAGGTAAACCACCGGGGTAGATTGCCTTTACTAGTGAATTACTGGGATGGATTTCCTCCACCAGTACCATACTTGTCTCTATTGCCACCACTAGTGAAAAAAAAACTGGTCTGGATTTCCCCCACCAGTACAATACTGGTTTTGATTGTCACTACTGATAATTTCCTCGGCTGGGATACCAATACCATTAATCTCTTGGACTAGTTTGGCACTATCAACGAACTAACTGGTTTAATCACCATTACTGTAAAATTAATGGGCTTTGTGGCATCCACAGGCAAACTACTGAGCTGGTAAGCCACAACTAGGGAACCATTGGTTTGGGTTGTAACCACTTGTGAACTGTTTGGCTAGGTTCCTTCCGCCTGTGAACTACTTGGCTGAGGCAAAACCGATGGCGAAATATTAAGCTGGCTTGTGACCACTGGCTAACCTCCTAACTGGATCCCTATTGCTAATGAGCTACTGCGCTGGGTCACTAATGTTGGTGTACTACTTAGCGAACCATCCACTGCCAGTAGACTCCTGTGCTGGATTGAAACTCTCTATTATCTCTTGCGCTGGTCAACACCGCCAGCAAACACCCAGGCTGTGTCTGCACCACTGGGAAGCTACAAAACTGAATTACAATAAGAGGCAAATTAGTGCAATGGATATATATTGTAGATGAAATAGCAATATGTTAATTTATTAGTAGTTATCCTTCCTTTACTTGTACAAATATGACTAGGATGAATGTACTCCCTTGCCCTACTCCGTTTACTTGTAATTCTGATCATTGTTTACATCAATAAAAACATTTTTCCCTTTCTTCTTCTCCTTTCCCTTACCTCTTCTTATTTATAAGAATTTATTTCATGATATACTGGTTTTTCCAAGTACTGTATAATGGCAATGCTCGTTCTAGTTTAGTCAAGATGGTTTTGAGGGGGCGTGACCTGAGAGCTCATGGTGTCGGTCGCATAAGTCGGGAGCTCCGCAGCCACAGGTTTTGAAGCGGCTCTGAACGACTGGTGCCTGCCTCACTGCCATACAGAAATGGACCTCCCGACTCCCCTGACACCCAGGATGCCGAGGGGACAGCCGAAATTCCAGGGGGGGAACTCTAAGGTATCGGAGTTCTTTAATAAGGAACCCGCCACCCCCCGCTCCAAGATGGCGCCGATGGCAGTCTCTCACTCTCTCTCCCCACACGCTCGTGCTGACTCAGGGGTAGATGTGGAGCACACAGCATCGGAGGACGCTCTGCTCACTGAGAGGAAGATGCGGAAGCTCCTATCCTCGCTGCAGACTGCGATCCACGCTGACATGCAGGGTATGCTGGCTGATCTCAGGAGGGAGGTGGGAAGCCTGGGAGACAGGACTGATCGTTTAGAGAGGAAAATGGCGGAGTTCACCTCGGCGCACAACAACATAGCTGACTCTGTGGACACTATGGAGAGGCAAATGGAGGCACATCAGAACAAGCTCTGGGACTTAAATAAGGGGTATAGCTGAGGAGGTACCTGACTCTGAACTTTCTACACTGATTGAGTCCTTCATAGCCGCTGTCCTCCCAGACCACCCTCCTGGTCCTGTAGGTGTTGAAGGGGTGCACCGCATACCCAGACCCTCACATGTCAATTCCTCCCTCCCACGAGATGTGTTAATTACTATGAGAGACTGCAGGCTCAGGGATCAGTTTATGATTGCTCTCAGACGCCGTCCGGAGCTTCCACAACAATTTGCTTCCCTGGCTGCCTATCCAGATTTATCAGTGGGAACAGTAGCGAAGCGGTGGGAGTTTGCACCTATGTGCAGGATCCTCCGTGAAGTCGGTATCCCATATAGCTGGGGTACGCCAGTGAAAGTCCGCTTTACATATAAAGGAGACCGCCACATTTTTCAATCCCCGATGCTGTTGGACATTGCGTTGAAGTCCTGGGGCTTGTCTACACTGCGTGAGGGCCCCCTGAAATCCCCTGATGTCAGTACGGGCAAGTCTCCTAATAGTTCGTCCCCCGCAAGAAGAACGGATCCGGAGTGGAAGACGGCTCGTTGAGGCTGATACCTTTTTTTTCTCTCTTTGATTGTACAAGATCTGTGGCTGTGGTGGGAATTCCTACAAATAGCCCTGGCCGGCAGGGCCTGACTGTTTGTTGTATGGTTCGGTTTGGCCTTGCTGTTGGGGGACTCCTCGAGGTCTCCTCCAGGAGTATCCCCACCCTCACTTAGCAAGCATTGCTTACCTGTGTTGTTTACATTTGTGTTCTGTTGTTTCTATGAGCCTTTCTTTTTTTCCCCTTCCTCCTGCTTTCTACCTGTACTCCCTGATGTCGTCCCCCTCTGTGAGCCTAAGACGTGCCGAAAGTATCCAGTATGACCCGACATGAGTGTTAAACTATTGTCGTTGAATGTAAACGGCTTAAACTCCCCGGCCAAACGCTCCTTTTTTTGGGCTGAAGCTATTACAAGCAAAGCGGATGTGGTGTTTGTCCAGGAATCTAATTTACTGCGAGAAGACAATATTCGGGTGCGGCACCGCGCGTTTAATAGAGCCTTTTATGCGAATAGTCCTGCCAAAAAAGCTGGTGTTTGTATTTTCGTTAAATCCTCTGTGCCCTTCCAACTTATTACGGAAATTGCTGACCCTCTGGGCAGATATTTACTATTAGTTTGCAAACTTTTTAACTCTGTTTTCACACTCCTGAATGTGTATGTGACTAATGTATCCCAAGTTAAACATACCCGTGAGGTTATGAAAAAGGCCAAGGCCCATGTCCAGAGTAGTTTGATAGTGGGAGGGGATTTTAACGTTGTCATGTCACGTCAGATGGATTGCTCGGTGGGGGCTAGGCCTTCTAGAGGGGAGCTTGGGGCATTATGCAGATCCTTGCACTTGCATGACGTATGGCGCTGCGTGCACGCCGGGGAGAGGGATTTCACATTTTTCTCCAGCAGACACCGTAGTTATTCACGATTGGACTATTTCCTTGTCGACAGTGCAACATTGTCTGCCTGTTCGGCAGCGGAGATAGGATCAATCATGTGGTCCGACCATGCCCCGGTGGTACTGGTGGTGTCCCTGGCGGGCAGGTCTAGGCCCACTGGCTCCTGGAGACTTAATCTGAACCTTCTTTCTGATGCCCGGCTGGTCTCGGAGGTTAGAGCGGAATTATTGGAGTTTTTCAGGCTTAATGACAACTCAGAGGTCTCCGACGCCATATTATGGGAGGCGCATAAGGCCTGCATTAGAGGGGTGTTTATCCAAAAAGCTGCGCGCCAAAATAAGGATAGGAATAGATTGAGAGAGGCACTCCTAGAGAATTTGCACGAGTTGGAAACCCGGAACAATGAAGCCCCGTCCCCGACGCTTTCTAGACAGCTTTTCCAGACCAGGACACAGCTGCGGGCTTTCCTACTCTCCCAACACGAGCAATGTCTAAGGAAATCTAAACTAACCTTCTATACTATGGGAGACCATGCGGGGAAAATATTGGCTAAACGTATAAAAAAGAAGGAGATCTCCTCTCAGATATCTGCCCTGAGGGACAGATCCGGCAAACTCCAGGATAGCCCCCTCGCCATAGTGGAGGCTTTTGGCCAATATTATTCCCGGCTATATAATATCAAAGAGTATGAGGGGGTTCCCGTCCCATCACCTACAGACATCCATGATTTTCTTGAGGACCTGGCACTCCCCGGATTGATCCAGGCACAGCTGGAGGAGCTAAACTCCCCTATCACTCCCACCGAAATATTACAGGTAATCACTACCACCAAAAGACATTCTGCTCCGGGGCCAGATGGGCTTCCAAATGACTACTACTGTTTGTTCTCCCAAGAGCTAGCACCTTATCTAGCTAGAACATATGCATTCTGGCAGTCGACGGGAAAAATTTCTCCTCGGCTGCTAGAGGCTACCATAGTGACCATTCCGAGGCCTGGAAAACCTGCGGAGGAGCCTGGTAGTTATAGACCTATTTCATTGCTTAATTGCAATGTAAAAATATTCTCCAAATTACTAGCAACCCGACTTTGTCGGGTTACCCCCTCTTTGATTCATGCGGACCAGGTGGGGTTTGTTGGGGGGAGGCAGACCAAGGACGGTACATTGCGTATTATTAATTTGATTAAAGCAGCGGAGATGGCCGGGGTCCCTGGTGTACTCCTGTCCTTGGATGCAGAAAAGGCGTTTGACAGGGTGCACTGGGGATACCTGGCTGCTGTGCTGGAGACATTTGGCTTTAGAGGCCCTATTCTCTCGGCCATTCTGGCCCTATATTTGAATCCTAATGCCAGGGTACTCTCATCGGGATTCCTCTCCTCTAACTTTTCCCAGTCCAATGGCACCCGCCAAGGGTGCCCATAATCTCCCATAATCTTTTCCCTTATCATTGAACCTCTGGCTGAGGCCGTCAGGAAAAATCCGGATGTGTCAGGTTTCTGTATAGGTGGCTCTGTCCACAAGATAGAGCTATATGCAGATGATATAATCATTGCCTGTACGTATGTAGAGAACTCCCTAAGGGCAGTCATGTCCATCCTGGAGCGGTTTTCCGCCCTGTCCCTGTATAAATTGAATGCGGGCAAGTCATTGAACATAGGAGTTCCGTGGCGGAAGGAACGGATCCCATATTTGGGTATCGTCCTTTCTGACTCGGCCAAGTTAGTTTCCATTAACGTGAACAATCTTTTGGAGTCGTTAGCTAGAGAGATAGCTCTGCATCCTCTGGGGGGACTGTCTTGGGTGGCCCGTATCCAGGCTTTCAAAATGTTCTTACTCCCAAAAATCCTTTACACCTTTAGGAACCTGCCCCTGACAATACCACTGGCACGTCTTCAGAAACTGGTCCATCGATATATATGGGCGCGCAAAAGAGGTAGGGTTGCAGGGAACATAATGTTTCTGCCATACGCCCGTGGTGGCATGGGAGTCCCTAATATAGCAGCCTATCACCGGGCTTCCCTTCTGCAGGAGGCTAGGGTCTGGTGGGCGCCGGAGGACCCGCCGAGGTGGCTGGAGATGGAGCAGGGGGTGCTTGGGCAAGGTTCTCTCCGTCTTCTGTTGGAGGCAGAGTGTCTGGCACCCACTGGGATGGCCTTGCCCTTTCCCACGATGGAATCTTTGATACGCTGCTGGAGGGAGGTGTGGGAAAGTGGATCTGCTTGCCTCCTGAGCAGCTTCAGGTTCTGTCCCTCGGGTGTCACATCCAGTTTCTGAATCTCTCCCCGTGGGTAAAAGCGGGGATCCAGACATGTGCTGATATACTAAGGAAGGGTAGGCTGCTCCCTTTCTCAGAGCTTTTGCTCAAATTCCCCGGTATAGGGGCCACTCACTATCAACACCTGCAAATTTCGCACTTTCTCAGTGGTGTGATCTTCCCGCGCAAGAATCAGCTCCTATCTGAGGCTTCCTACTATCAAAGATATATAACGGCAGACTCTAAGAGGAAAGGGCTTGCAGGCATCTACAGGCAAATAAATGAGGAGCTATTTCCGGGTAAACCAAGTTATATGAGACAATGGGAGGAGGATTTGGGTTTTGTGGGCCGGGTGGAGGACTGGTATGGGGGACTGCACGAGGTTCAACTGGCGTCTGGGTGTGTGAATCTACTGGAGATTCTAAAAAAGATACATTTGAGATGGTATTACACGCCGATGAGGCTGGCTTGTTTTTCCCGGGACCGTTCTCTCTGCTGGCGCCAATGTGGGCACAGAGGTTCTTTGGCCCACATGTGGTGGCATTGCCCTAGAATCGCTCCCTTTTGGGCTGTCTGCTCTGCTGCGGACGGTCATGGGTTTGAACACCCAGCTCTCACCTCAATTGGCGATACTTCATGTCGGGCTCCACCTTTATCCTCGAGATCACAGAACACTGGTATCTAATATACTTACGGCCGCTCGGCTTTCCCTTGCCGCTAAGTGGAAGGACAACTCTCCCCCTACATTAGGAGAAGTTACTGACAGAGTGAATACCATCTTTCATCATGAGTTTTACTTGGCTCTTGACAATCCTATTAGAACCCTACGAAGGAAAATTGGTTGGGTTGGGCCTCCCATCCCGCAGCGGTCCCTTTAATGCACTGATAGATTCTAGAGGGTGGATATCCTGTAACGGCATATTGTTTGGAAAAGTAGTTTGCACGGTGGGGCTCATTATACTCCTTTCTCTTTCCTGTTTCTAATCCCACCCCCCACCCCCCTCTTATCTTTTTTTCTTTTTTTCTTTTTTTCTCTTTTGACCTTTGTCTATGATGTTTGATCCAACAGGTTGTTGGGATATTGTTCTCAAAATGTGTATTGTGTATTGCAAAATCAATAAAAAATGTATTGGATTAAAAAAAAAAAGATAGTTTTGAAAACGATTGGACAATTACAATTTTATATAAATAAATATTACTTGAAATTGTAACCTACTTACATAATACACCACAGCTCAGACAGACAATGACATCACAATGGTTGATGACATCACAGGTTCAATAAATTCCACTGTGAAAGCTCAGAATCTCAGTCTTCAGAGACACCGGCAAGCGACTGAACCTCCTTTGTAATCAGCCTGTTTTTCAGTTTATTTTATTAGGATTTTACCTCTGGAAAGATCACGTGGAAGGAAAGAAATATGAAGAGAAAAAGACGAAAGAACATATCGCAAAATGGTTTTGGAGGGAAGTAACCATTAACCTGTTGTGCTTGATTTCCAGCATCAGCAATGTAATGGGCTGGAATGCCATTGGTATTGAAGTACTCAGCTGGATTGTTAACACAGGAAAACCACCGGGTTAGATTGCCTTTACTAGTAAATTACTGGGATGGGTTTCCACCACCAGTACCATACTTGTCTGTATTGCCACCACTAGTAAAAAAAACTGTCCTAGATTTCCTCCACCAGTACAATACTGGTTTTGATTGCCACTACTGATAATTTTCTAAGCTGGGATACCAATACTCCGGGGCGTAACTACAATAGGTGCAGGGGTTGCGATCGCACCCGGGCCCTGCAGCCTAGGGGGACCCAAAAAGTCCCTTTGGCCCGTAGAAAAAGTCTAATACTACTAAAGATTGAAATAATTGGGGGCCCCGTTGGAGCTTTCGCATCGGGGCCCCAAGGCCTGAAGTTACGCCACTGCCAATACTATCAATCTCTTGGACTGGGTTGGCACTATCAATGAACTAACTGGTTGGATCACCATTACTGGAAAATTAATGGGCTTTGTGGCATCCACAGGCAAACTACTAAGCTGATTAGCCACAACTAGGGAACTATTGGTTTGGGTTGTAACCACTTGTGAACTGTTTGACTGGGTTCTTACCGCCGGTGAACTGCTTGGCTGGGGCAAAACTGATGGCAAAATATTAAGTTGGCTTGTGACCACTGGCTAACCTCCTAACTGGGTTCCTATTGCTAATGAGCTACTGGGCTGGGTCACTAATGTTGGTATACTACTTAGCTAGCCAGCCACTGCCAGTACACTCCTGTGCTGGATTGCTACTCTCTATTATCTCTAGCACTGGGTCAACACCACCAGCAAACAACTGGATCACAATCAGAGGCAAATTAGTGCACTGGATATATATTGTAGACTAGTAAAAAGGCCCGATGCAATTGCATCGGGAGCGTGGTGAAATGAATTGTGTGCATCCTTAGATGTGCTAACAGGAACAGTAAACATGTGACACGCTTTGCGCTTGTGATAAAAGCATAGTTTTTATGTACATTTGTAAAATAAGGGCAAAGCATCATACTATAAGGTAATAGTGACAGAAAAATCATCTACATAAGTTTATTGAGTATATTCAGGTAGCTCTGTGGGTAGCAGAGTATACAGTGAGCTGCGTGGGTAGCAGAGTACACAGCCGGCTGCGTGGGTAACAAAGAATATACAGGTGTGTCTGTGGGTCGCAGAGTATACAGGCAGCTGCGTGGGTAGCAGAGTATACAGGCGGTTGCGTGGGTAGCGGAGTATATACAGGCGGCTCTGTGGGTCGCAGAGTATACAGACGGCTCTGTGAATAGCAGAGTATACAGGTGGCTGCCTGTGTAGGAGATTATATAGAGGCAGCTCTGTGTGTAGCTGAGTATACAGCGGGCTGCGTGGGTTCCAGAGTGTATCCTGGCGGCTCCGTGGGTAGCAGAGTATACAGGCAGCTGTGTGGGTATCAGAGTCTATACGGGCGGCTCCGTGGGTTGCAGAGTATATACAGGCAGCTCTGTGGGTAGCACAGTATACAGCCGGCTGCGAGGGTTGCAGAGTATATACAGGTGTCTCTGTGGGTGGCAGAGTATACAGGCAGCTGCGTTGGTAGCAGAGTATATATAGGTAGCTCTGTGGGTAGCAGAGTATACAGTCAGCTGCGTGGGTAGCAGAGTATACAGGCAGCTGCGTGGGTAGCAGAGTATGTACAGGCAGCTCTGTGAGTAGCAGAGTAAAGAGTCAGCTGCGTGGGTAGCAGAGTATATACAGGCAGCTCTGTGAGTAGCAGAGTATACAGGCGGCTGCGTGGGTAGCAGAGTATATACAGGTGTCTCTGTGGGTCACAGAGTATATAGGTAGCTGCGTGGGTACCAGAGTATATACAGGTAGCTCTGTGGGTAGCAGAGTATACAGTCAGCTGCGTGGGTAGCAGAGTATATACAGGTAGTTCTGTGGGTAACAGCTTTGTGGGCATGATGGTGACCTTAATGGGCGTCCTGGTGGGTGGAGAGGTGATGTGACATAATGGCTGTCACCACCGACTTCTTGTATGTGAGTTGCGTACTTCCAGAGTGGAGGAAATGGGGGCGTGTCCTTGCTGTGAGGTAAATATCGTGAAGGCGCATGCACAGTGATGGATGGTTACTGCGCTCGTGCGACTGTGAATGGCGTCGTAACTGTGGCTGGCGTGACTGCGGCTTACAGTGGGGCGGGAGCGCGCCATCGCTCTTGGGGCTGTGAATGGTGACGTAACCGTTGGGGACGTGACTGCGGCTGGGGGTGGCGCAGAAGTGCGCCAGCGCTCGCGGGTCTGAGTCTGTGAATAGCGGCTTGCGAAGGCGCTGCGCGCGATCGCTCAGGACGGTGCCGCGGTGCATGCCGGAATAGCAGCACAACATTGGTGATTATATATATAGATACCTACAGCGGTATGAGTGTGCAGCGATGCAGAAATCCAGGAGGGGGCCGGGGGACAGCGGGCAGGTGCAGGCAGGAGTGGGCCGGGGAAGAGCGGCCGGGTGCGGGCAGGTGGGGGCCGGGGAAGAGCGGTCGGGTGCGGGCAGGAGAAGGCTAGGGAACAGCGGGCGGGTGCGGGCAGGAGGGGGCTGGTGAAGAGCGGGCAGGAGAAGGCTAGGGAACAGCGGGCGGGTGCGGGCAAGAGGGGGGCCCCTCCTGGCCGCACTCAAGCGCTGTTCCCGGACGTCATCCTGCGTGCAGCAGAGTGCTTAGCAGAGTATACGGGGCTCATTGGTTAGCAGAGTATATGGGGGTTGAGTGCTTAGCAGACTTTACGGCGGCTCATTGGTTAGCAGAGTATACGGCGGCTCATTGGTTAGCAGAGTATAGAGGGGCTCAGTGGTTAGCAGAGTATACGGGGGCTCAGTGGTTAGCACAGTATATTCTGGCTCAGTAGTTAGCACTGTATACAGAGCCTCAGTGGTTAGCACTCTATAGTGGCTCAGTGGTTGGCACTGTATATTGTGGCTCAATAATTAGAACAGTAATGTGGCTCAATGGTTAGCACTGTATATGGTGGCTCAGTGGTTAGCACTGTATATGGTGGCTGAGTGGTTAGCACTGTATACGGTGGCAAAGTAGTTAGCACTGTATATGGGGGCTCAGTGGTCAGCGCAGGATGGGGGCAGAGTGGTCAGCGCAGGATGGTGGCAGAGTGGTCAGCGCAGGATGGGAGCAGAGTGGTCAGGGCAGAATGGGGGCAGAGTGGTCAGCGCAGGCTGGAGGCTCAGTGGTCAGCGCAGGCTGGAGGCTCAGTGGTCACCGCAGGATGGAGGCTCAGTGGTCAGCGCAGGATGGAGGCTCAGTGGTCAGCACAGGATGGAGGGTGAGTGGTCAGCGAAGGATGGAGGCTGAGTGGTCAGTGCAGGATGGAGGCTCAGTGGTCAGCACAGGATGGAGGGCGAGTGGTCAGCGCAAGATGGAGGGCGAGTGGTTAGCGCAGGATGAAGGCTGAGTGGTCAGCGCAGGATGGAGGGCGAGTGGTCAGGGCAGGATGGAGGCGGAGTGGTCAGCGCAGGATGGAGGTGGAGTGGTCAGCGCAGGATGGAGGCAGAGTGGTCAGCGCAGGATGGAGGCAGAGTGGTCAGCGCAGGATGGTGGCAGAGTGGTCAGCGCAGGATGGAGGCAGAGTGGTCAGCGCACGATGGAGTCTCAGTGGTCAGTGCAGGATTGAGGCTCAGTGGTGAGCACAGGATGGAGGCTCAGTGGTGAGCAGAGGATGGAGGGTGAGTGGTCAGCGCAGGATGGAGGGACAGTGGTCAGTACAGGATGGAGGCTCAGTGGGCAGCGCAGGATTGAATGGTCAGCGCAGGATGGAGGCTGTGGTCAGCGCAGGATGGAGGCTCAGTGGTTAGCACAGGATGGAGGCTCAGTGGTCAGCACAGGATGGAGGACCAGTGGTCAGCTCAGGATGGAGGCTCCGTGGTCAGCGCAGGATGGAGGCTCCGTGGTCAGCACAGGATGGAGGCTTGGTGGTCAGCGCAGGATGGAGGCAGAGTAGTCAGCGCAGGATGGAGGCAGAGTGGTCAGCGCAGGAAGGAGGGCCAGTGGTCAGCGCTGGATGGAGGGCCAGTGGCCAGCACAGGATGGAGGGCCAGTGGCCAGCGCAGGATGGAGGGACAGTGGTGAGCGCAGAATGGAGGCGCGGTGGTCAGCGCAGGATGGAGGCTAGGTGGTAAGTGGCGAGCGCAGGATGGAGGCTCGGTGGTTAAAGCAGGATGGAGGCTGGGTGGTCATCGCAGGATGGAGGCTGGGTTGTCATCGCAGGATGGAGGCTCAGTGGTTAGCGCAGGATGGAGGCTGAGTGGTCATCGCAGGATGGAGGCTGGGTGGTCATCGCAGGATGGAGGCTTGGTGGTCAGCGCAGGATGGAGGCTCGGTGGTCAGCGCAGGATGGAGGCTCGGTGGTCAGCGCAGGATGGAGGTGACTCACCGCAGGCCCGTGAACTCCGGTTTAGACAGGCTGTAGCTCCTTCCTCCTTGTCACGGGTGGGCCGCGCCTGCCGGTAGTGAGGCACGGTTGAGTGCAGATCAAAAGTTGAAGACGTCTTGTAGGAACAGATTAAAGGGGTTAATTTATTCGTGACGCCACCTATGAGTAGTTCAGTCAGTCCGACCGACGCTGCGGAACCTCCGGGGGATGGACAGCAGCATGATGGAACGCTCCACACAGGCTGAGCGGTGATCCCCGGAGGCTGGAGCTGCTTAAGATGTTGTGCGGCAGCTGCGGTTACCTTGTGTGCGGACGGATGCAATCATAAGGAAGCACGGACACTGAAAGTCTCTGTAACGGGTCTTTACTGTAACCAGCAGGCAGTACATGGTATACAGCTAACGGGTAGTAGACCGGGCGGGCTCAGCAGTGATAGGTGTCCCTCAGAGATCCGTAGTGTTCCTCCATTCTAGCTAAGTATTTGCCATTGTCGCCCAGGAATACCAGGTCGGGTACGGGGAGGCTGCTTCAATCCCTATCCAAGATGTACGTTATGGATGTTCTGGGGAGCCTTGGGTCCCTCGGTGGGTACACCGCTGGTTAGACGACTGGAATTTGGCTGGTGGTGGGGTGCTCCTGTAAAGCTGCTCCTCCACACTTCTGGTTCGCGTAGCAGAGGTGAACTGCTGCCAGCTTCAGTACCAGTGAACCGGCTGTGAGTTGGGCACGGGGGTCTTTTGGAACCCGTGGTTGGTGATGCCCGATCCCGGTTGTTGAGGCCTCAGGTGCTAACACCCGACCGGTGACGGCCCGGGGGCTGCACGAGGTGCAGAGCCCCCGCTCCTACTCCAAGTTCAAGTCTGTGTCTCTCTTGTCTAGACTAGACTCTTCTTACTGCTCTAGACTAACTGTACTTCTCCTACACTACCCTTACACTCCGCTCACCAGGACCTTGGATTGGCCCTCTATGTTAAGTGATGCATGTAGGGTTTTGGATCTCTCAGTTAACCATATGACTGCTGGGTCGGAGAATATTGCGTCTGCATTTATGGCTGCAATACCCTCCTGTGACGCACTCGTTGCGGGGCGCCACACTCCCCCTTGGTTAAATTCGCTTGTCCCCAAGTGTCATACTACCCACATTACAGAGGTTTTTTATATTTTATAACAGGTAATAAACACTTTTATTAATGACAGGTCATTATTTTGCATAAAAGTGAGGCAAGTAAGATAAACAGGTTAACACATTGCGCGGACTCGGCGGGTGGTCGGCTGTCCTTAGGTAAAAGTTCAGGCTGTAGCCGCCAAGTCGCGGTGTTATTTGCAAACAGAAAGAAGTCTTTGGGCAGAAAGTTCAAACAACAAAGTCACTTGTAGAGGGCAGGGTTCCGGACTCGTATAGCGAACCACCCGTCACAGCATACATATCGCTCATAGGTTACAATGTCCCCTCTATATAAGTCTCGGTTAGGATGCCCTCGCAGTAGGTGCGATTCCACATCACGGCGCCCCACAAACACTTCAGTACTCACACCCTCCTCCCTTACGAATCCCCACCCGGTGGATAAGTTAAAGGTGCTCACCCGTCCGGTTTTACGGAACTCATCAGGCAATGGAGGTTGGCGGCGGGCTTCAGCGCGGGCCTGCATGTTGGCGCGCAGCCGAGCGTGCCACTCCTCCCTTCGGATGCGACGTACCTCTTCGTCGGAGTGGTGCGGCGTGTGGATAAAGTTACTACGGCGTGCTGGTTGTTGAACGGCTTGAGTCTGGTGGGCAGTCTGGAGCGGAGCCCGGTTGAACGGAACCGGATAAGATGTTGCTGCGGCGGCACCCGACCAGCGTACCCGAGCAGATCGCCCGGCAGAAGGATCCTTGGTGTCTCCCCAGGCGAACCCGGTGTAGAGGTCCTCAGCTGGGCTATAGGTCTCATCGTCATCATCCTCGATCTCTCCCTCGATGACCACGTCGGGCTGCTCGGCTGACGGAGATGTTGGAATGGAATCCTCTGGGTCGATGGGTGGCTGTGCTGCAAAGTTCTCCTCGAGGTCGTCTTGCAGGGCTTCCAGGCTGCCTGCCTCTTCTTCTGTAGCAGCGGGAAGTGGTGTTTCAATACCGGTCACCAGGTAGGCCTCGGTAATTGCAGAGGAGACCTCCGGATCAGGGGAGAAATAGGCGACAGTTTCGGTAGTGATGAAACTAGTTGCGGGTTCCGCAAGTGGAACCAGGTAAGTATTCGGTTCTTCCTTGGAGCGAGTTGCAAGCTCCGGCTCAAACACGGTCGCTGTTCCAGGCTTTGGAGCGGGATAAGCGGTGGTCTCTACCGGAATGACACAGTCTATTGGTTCTGGAGACGAGGCTGGGCAAGTGGTCGGCGTGGGCGAGGCGGTGCTGAAACTTGAGATGTCGTCCGGTCCTGGAGTGGTTGCACCCGAGCGGCTCTGCTGCATCGCACGATGTAGTCTGCTGCATCGCACGATGTAGTCTGCTGCACAATCTCGCACTCCAACTGCGGATTGTCCATTCTACGGTTTCTAGGAGCCGTACCCGGAGGTCTTGTAGAGCTTCTTGCCAGAAGTCGGGGCTGCTGTCGATATTGAGGACGGGACCCGGACACGAATGGCCTATTGCTGCTCTGGCCTCGGCTTCCACTTCTTGCATCAGGTCTCTCAGTCTTAAGCTGGCCATGTTTCTTGGAGGAACCACACCCGTCTCTACCCGGTAGCTGTACTGGTGAAGAGCTGGTGAAGAACGGTCTGTCTGACACTCCCATTTCCTTTTGGCTTTTGTAGTCCAATTGTGGGAAAAAGTCTTTGGGGTCCGCCCCCATGGTTGATTCGAGCAATCAGGGCGGACAAAGAGTTTTGGCACCTTTGCCTTTAGCCCTCCCACGATGAGGGGCGGTGGCTCACCCCTGGGCTTGCACGTGGCAGATCCTTGTGGCGGGAACGCCATCTTGGCCCATGGTGAAAAGGCGGGAAAGTTCTTTTAGGGACGAACAAAGTCCAAATTGTAGACATTAAAGTAATTTTTAAGCACATTATACCCGTTAGGGAACGGGCCTGCTCGTATCCTGTTTGTGACGCCATTTTCTGACTCACCGTCGGCCCGTGGACTCCGGTTTAGACAGGCTGTAGTTCCTTCCTCCTTGTCACGGGTGGGCCGCGCCTGCCGGTAGTGAGGCACGGTTGAGTGCAAATCAAAAGTTGAAGACGTCTTGTAGGAACAGATTAAAGGGGTTAATTTATTCATGATGCCACCTATGAGTAGTTCGGTCAGTCCGACCGACGCTGCGGAACCTCCGGGGGATGGACAGCAGCATGATGGAACGCTCCCCACAGGCTGAGCGGTGATCCCCGGAGGCTGGAGTTGCTTAAGATGTTGTGCGGCAGCTGCGGTTACCTTGTGTGCGGACGGATGCAATCATAAGGAAGCACGGACACTGAAAGTCTCTGTAACGGGTCTTTACTGTAACCAGCAGGCAGTACATGGTATACAGCTAACGGGTAGTAGACCGGGCGGGCTCAGCAGTGATAGGTGTCCCTCAGAGATCCGTAGTGTTCCTCCATTCTAGCTAAGTATTTGCCATTGTCGCCCAGGAATACCAGGTCGGGTACGGGTAGGCTGCTTCAATCCCTATCCAAGATGTACGTTATGGATGTTCTGGGGAGCCTTGGGTCCCTCCGTGGGTACACCGCTGGTTAGACAACTGGAATTTGGCTGGTGGTGGGGTGCTCCTGTAAAGCTGCTCCTCCACACTTCTGGTTCGCGTAGCAGAGGTGAACTGCTGCCAGCTTCGGTACCAGTGAACCGGCTGTGAGTTGGGCATGGGGGTCTTTTGGAACCCGTGGTTGGTGATACCCGATCCCGGTTGTTGAGGCCTCAGGTGCTAACACCCGAACGGTGACGGCCTGGGGGCTGCACGAGGTGCAGAGCCCCCGCTCCTACTCCAAGTTCAAGTCTGTGTCTCTCTTGTCTAGACTAGACTCTTCTTACTGCTCTAGACTAACTGTACTTCTCCTACACTACCCTTACACTCCGCTCACCAGGACCTTGGATTGGCCCTCTATGTTAAGTGATGCATGTAGGGTTTTGGATCTCTCAGTTAACCATATGACTGCTGGGTCGGAGAATATTGCGTCTGCATTTATGGCTGCAATACCCTCCTGTGACGCACTCGTTGCGGGGCGCCACAGAGGCTCGGTGGTCAGCGCAGGATGGAGGCTCGGTGGTCAGTGCAGGATGAAGACTCGGTGGTCAGCGCAGGATGGAGTGGTCAGTAGACGAAGGAGGCTGAGTGGTGAGCGCAGGATGGAGGCAGAGTGGTGAGCGCAGGATGGAAAGCTCAGTGGTCAGCGCAGGATGGAGGCTCAGTGGTGAGCGCAGGATTGCGGCTCAGTGGTGAGCGCAGGATGGAGGCTCAGTGGTCAGCGCAGGATGGAGTGGTCAGCAGAGGATGGAGGCTCAGTGGTCAGCGCAGGATGGAGGCTGAGTGGTCAGCGAAGGATGGAGGGCCAGTGGTGAGGGCAGGAAGGAGGCTCAGTGGTCATCGCAGGATGGAGGGGCAGTGGTCAGCGCAGGATGGAGGCTCAGTGGTGAGCGCAGGATGGAGGCTCAGTGGTGAGCACAAGATGGAGGCTTAGTGGTCAGCGCAGGAAGGAGGCTCAGTGGTCAGCGCAGGATGGAGGGGCAGTGGTCAGCGCAGGATGGAGGGCCAGTGGGTGGTCAGCGCAGGACGGAGGGCCTGTGGGTGGTCAGCGCAGGATGGAGGGACAGTGGGTGGTCAGCGCAGGATGCAGGGAGAGTGGGTGGTCAGGTCAGGATGGAGGGAGAGTGGTTAGGTTGTTTCCCCCGCTTGCATCGGATGTCAGGCGCAGCCTGTGTTGACAGGGCAGCAAGTAATGAGCGGTCATGTGATATCTGTCACATGACAGCTCATAACCGGGTGAGACGGAGCAGCCGGAGAGAGGGGGACGGGTAGGGGTAATGGAGCGGTGGGGGGGCTGCAATGGAGGGGGGTTGCACCATGGAGAGGTGGGGGGGCCGCAAAGGAGGGGGGGTGGAGCGCAATGGAGCGGTGGTGGTGGAATGGAGCAGGGGAGAGGGCGATGGAGCGAGGAGGGGAGGGAATGGAGCAGCGGGTGGTGGTGGGAAAGTGGAGTCGGTGCGGCGACATGTAATTCCAAGATGGCGTCGAAATCTCGCGAGATTTTGGACGCCATCTTGGAAAGTACATGTCACCGCAAGGAGAGCATTGTGGTGTCGGGCGGGCGTTTTTTTGCGCTTCCGGCCAGCCAGTGTCAGCGGCTCGCGATGGCGCATGTGCGCCATCGCTCGCTGCACGTGATATCGGCACAGTGGCCGGAAGCACAAAACTAGTGATCATGTAGATAAATGAGATAGCAATATGTGAATTGATTAGTAGTTATCCTTCCTGTACTTGCACAAATATGACTAGGATGAATGTACTCCCTTGCCCTACTTCGTTTACTTGCAATTCCGATCATTGTTTACATCAATAAAATCATTTTTCCCTTTCTTCTTCTCCTTTCCCTTACCTCTTCTTATTTATAAGAATTTATTTTATGATATACTGTTTTTTTCAAGTACTGTATAATGGCAATGCTCGTTCTACTGTAGTCAAGATGGTTTTGAAAACTATTGGAAAATTAAAATTTAGTATAAATTTATCTTACTTGAAATTGTAACCTACTTATCATAATACACCACAGCTCAGACAATGACATCATAATGGTTGATGATATCACAGGGTCAATAAATTCCACTGTGAAAGCTCAGAATCTCAGTCTTCATAGACACCGGCAAGCGACTGCACCTTCTTTCCAATCAGCCTGTTTTTCAGTTTATTTTTATTAGGATTTTACCTCTGGAAGGATCACGTGGAATGAAAGAAATATGAAGAGACAAAGACGAAAGAACATATCGCAAAATGGTTTAGGAGGGAAGTAACCATCAACCTCTTGTGCTTGTGTGGCATCCCATGGGTTAATGTGCCACAATAACATCACATGGGTTCCCTCTCCACAACACACTGACTTACACTAGCACCTCTGGGCCAGGAGGGGGATCACAACCTGCTCTCTTAAATACTCCAGCTCATGAGGAAGTAGCTCAGAACAGCTCAGAACAGTTCAGGAGAACTGAGAGCAGAAGTTCAGCACGGATCAGTGCTGTGAAGAGCACAGTTAGAGCAGAGTTAGCTCAGTGCAGGCCTAGTGAGGGTCTGAGGAACAGGAGAACTACAGACTGAGGAACACGTCTGGGAGAATGAGAGCAACCATTACTCGCCCCAGAGAAGCGCACAGAACGGACACCGGATCCGGTACTGTGACTGACACACAGCATGGTGAATCCAGGAACAGTGGGGTTTCTAAATGCCCACAGTACCAGTGCAAAGCAACACGGCGGGGTCAGCACAGCACAGAGGACTCAAGTTGCCTAGCCAAGTGGTACCAGCAGAACACAGAGAGAGAGAGTGAGGAGTTCCAGCAGCTCAGCTAGAAGCAGCAGCTCAGGACACACACACAGCGCAGCACGAGGAAGCTGATGACCCGGACAGGGTGGGAGAAGAGCCTATCCCCATCACAGACTCCGTGGACTATAATCTGCAACAACATCCGCAGTAAAGCTTTGGAAAACAGCAAAACTGTGAGTCTGTGTATTGATTGCAACCTTTGCCCTACATCCAGCAGCAGAGAGATCCCACCAGCAGAGCTACAAGCCTGCCAGCTCTTCACACGGGTTAGAAGAAGCTGCAGCATCAGGAGAAAAGGAGAATTGCACCCTTTTACTACAAAACGTGAGTGTGTGTTCTTTAACCCCGTCTCCACTATCCATATCCATTATAGACTATACCATCACTGCCCCGGGGAATACAGTTCTACCCACTGGAACTATACCATCTATGCTGCTACTACATTAGTGATGAGCGAGTATGCTTGTGACTACTCGGTACTCGCACGAGTATCACTGTACTCGGGCTACTCGGCGAGTACCGAGTAATCTCGCGATACTCGTGCTGTACTCGGGGTCCTCATCCCTGCATGTTGGCGCTCATTAGAGACCCAGCCCACATGCAGGGATTGGCTGGCAGTCACTGCAATGCCACAGCCCTGTTAGTTGTGGCATTGTAGTGATTGGCCGGCTCGCACAGCGTGATCGAGCCTTTATAAGACCCGGACACGATGTGCTCTGCACACAGCCATCCAGAGAGTCAGTGTTAGGAGAATGTCTGCTGCTGCTTAAGGGACAGAACTGCGGCCCTCATAGGTAGATCCAGAGCAAGGCTGCATACTGCTGCTGACCACAACAGTCCTTTTCAGGACTAATCTAGGAGGATATAGGCAGGGTGTAATATCCATATCCAGCTTTCCAGTGACCAGAACAGTCCTGAGGAGACTGTTGGAGCTGACTAGCTGTATACAGGCAGGGTCTAATATCCATATCCAGATTTCCTGTGACCACTAGCTCTATACAGAAAGGCTCTAATATCCAGCTTTCCTGTGACCAGAACAGTCCTCAGGAGACTGTTGGAGCTGACTAGCAGTATACAGGCAGGGTCTAATATCCATATCCCGCTTTCCAGTGACCAGAACAGTCACCAGACTGTAGTAGTTGACTAGCTCTAGACAGGCAGGGTCTAATATCCAGCTTTACTGTAACCAGAACAGTCACCAGACTGTAGTAGTTGACTAGCTCTATACAGGCAGGCTCTAATAACCAGCTTTCCTGTGACCAGAACAGTCACCAGACTGTTGTAGTTGACTAGCTCTATACAGGCAGGCTCTAATATCCAGCTTTCCTGTGACCAGAACAGTCCTCAGGAGACTGTTGGAGCTGACTAGCTGTATACAGGCAGGGTCTAATATCCATATCCAGCTCTCCTGTGACCAGAACAGTCACCAGACTGTTGTAGTTGCCTAGCTCTATACAGGCAGGCTCTAATATCCAGCTTTCCTGTGACCAGAACAGTCACCAGACTGTTGTAGTTGACTAGCTCTATACAGGCAGGCTCTAATATCCAGCTTTCCTGTGACCAGAACAGTCCTCAGGAGACTGTTGGAGCTGACTAGCTGTATACAGACAGGGTCTAATATCCATATCCAGCTTTCCTGTGACCAGAACAGTCACCAGACTGTAGTAGTTGACTAGCTCTATACAAGCAGGCTCGAATATCCAGCTTTCCTGTGACCAGAAGAGTCACCAGACTGTTGTAGTTGCCTAGCTCTATACAGGCAGGCTCTAATATCCAGCTTTCCTGTGACCAGAACAGTCACCAGACTGTTGTAGTTGACTAGCTCTATACAGGCAGGCTCTAATATTCAGCTTTCCTGTGACCAGAACAGTCACCAGACTGTTATAGTTGACTAGCTCTATACAGGCAGGCTCTAATATCCAGATTTCCTGTGACCAGAAAAGTCCTCAGGAGACTGTTGGAGCTGACTAGCTGTATACAGGCAGGGTCTAATATCCATATCCAGCTTTCCTGTGACCAGAACAGTCACCAGACTGTAGTAGTTGACTAGCTCTATACAAGCAGGCTCTAATATCCAGCTTTCCTGTGACCAAAACAGTCACCAGACTGTTGTAGTTGACTAGCTCTATACAGGCAGGCTCTAATATCCAGCTTTCCTGTGACCAGAACAGTCACCAGACTGTAGTAGTTGACTAGCTCTATACAGGCAGGCTCTAATATCCAGCTTTCCTGTGACCAGAACAGTCAGAAGACTGTTGTAGTTGACTAACTCTATACAGTCAGGGTCTAATATCCAGCTTTCATGTGACCAGAACAGTCACCAGACTGTTGTAGCTGACTAGCTGTATACAGGCAGGGTCTAATATCCATATCCAGCTTTCCTGTTACCAGAATAGTTACCAGACTGTAGTAGTTGACTAGCTCTATACAGGCAGGCTCTAATATCCAGCTTTCCTGTGACCAGAACAGTCACCAGACTGTTGTAGTTGACTAGCTCTATACAGGCAGGCTCTAATATCCAGCTTTCCTGTGACCAGAACAGTCACCAGACTGTTGTAGTTGACTAGCTCTATACAGGCAGGCTCTAATATCCAGCTTTCCTGTGACCAGAACAGTCACCAGACTGTATGTAGTTGACTAGCTCTATACAGGCAGGCTCTAATATCCAGCTTTCCTGTGACCAAACAGTCACCAGACTGTTGTAGCTGACTAGCTGTATACAGGCAGGGTCTAATATCCATATCCAGCTTTCCTGTGACCAGAACAGTCCTCAGGAGACTGTTGGAGCTGACTAGCAGTATACAGGCAGGGTCTAATATCCATATCCCGCTTTCCGTGACCAGAACAGTCACCAGACTGTAGTAGTTGACTAGCTCTATACAGGCAGGCTCTAATATCCAGCTTTCCTGGACCAGAACAGTCACCAGACTGTTAGTAGTTGACTAGCTCTATACAGGCAGGCTCTAATATCCAGCTTTCCTGTGACCAGAACAGTCACCAGACTGTTGTAGTTGACTAGCTCTATACAGGCAGGCTCTAATACCAGCTTTCCTGTGACCAGAACAGTCACCAGACTGTTGTAGTTGACTAGCTCTATACAGGCAGGCTCTAATATCCAGCTTTCCTGTGACCAGAACAGTCACCAGACTGTTGTAGTTGACTAGCTCTATACAGGCAGGCTCTAATATCCAGCTTTCCTGTGACCAGAACAGTCCCAGAGACTGTTGTAGCTGACTAGCTGTATACAGCAGGGTCTAATATCCATACCAGCTTTCCTGTGACCAGAACAGTCACCAGACTGTAGTAGTTGACTAGCTCTATAAGCAGGCTCTAATATCCAGCTTTCCTGTGACCAGAAGAGTCACCAGACTGTTGTAGTTGCCTAGCTCTATACAGGCAGGCTCTAATATCCAGCTTTCCTGTGACCAGAACAGTCACCAGACTGTTGTAGTTGACTAGCTCTATACAGGCAGGCTCTAATATCCAGCTTTCCTGTGACCAGAACAGTCACCAGACTGTTATAGTTGACTAGCTCTATACAGGCAGGCTCTAATATCCAGCTTTCCTGTGACCAGAAAGTCCTCAGGAGACTGTTGGAGCTGACTAGCTGTATACAGGCAGGGTCTAATATCCATATCCAGCTTTCCTGTGACAAACAGTCACCAGACTGTAGTAGTTGACTAGCTCTATACAAGCAGGCTCTAATATCCAGCTTTCCTGTGACCAAAACAGTCACCAGACTGTTGTAGTTGACTAGCTCTATACAGGCAGGCTCTAATATCCAGCTTTCCTGTGACCAGAACAGTCACCAGACTGTAGTAGTTGACTAGCTCTATACAGGCAGGCTCTAATATCCAGCTTTCCTGTGACCAGAACAGTCCCCAGACTGTTGTAGTTGACTAGCTCTATACAGGCAGGTCTAATATCCAGCTTTCCATGTGACCAGAACAGTCACCAGACTGTTGTAGTTGACTAGCTCTATACAGGCAGGTCTAATATCCATCAGCTTTCCTGTGACCAGAACAGTCACCAGACTGTTGTAGTGACTAGCTTATACAGGCAAGGTCTAATATCCTATCCAGCTTTCCTGTGACCAGAACAGTCAAAGACTGTTGTAGTTGACTACTCTATACAGTCAGGGCTCTAATATCCAGCTTTCATGTGACCAGAACAGTCACTCAGACTGTTGTAGCTGACTAGCTGTATACAGGCAGGGTCTAATATCCATATCCAGCTTTCCTGTGACCAGAATAGTTACCAGACTGTAGTAGTTGACTAGCTCTATACAGGCAGGCTCTAATATCCAGCTTTCCTGTGACCAGAACAGTCACCAGACTGTTGTAGTTGACTAGCTCTATACAGGCAGGCTCTAATATCCAGCTTTCCTGTGACCAGAACAGTCCTCAGAAGACTGTTGGAGCTGACTAGCTGTATACAGGAAGGGTCTAATATCCATATCCAGCTTTCCTGTGACCAGAACAGTCACCAGACTGTAGTAGTTGACTAGCTCTATACAGGCAGGCTCTAATATCCAGCTTTCCTGTGACCAGAACAGTCACCAGACTGTTGTAGTTGACTAGCTCTATACAGGCAGGCTCTAATATCCAGCTTTCCTGTGACCAGAACATCATCCCCGGAGGTTCTGCAGCAGCGGCGGCCCCCTTACTGGCCGCATATAGTGGGTGGCGTCACGATAGACTATTCTCCCCTGTAAATACACTGTTTTATTTGCCAGGGCCCGGGACACGGTCCGGACCAGGACCACCCGTGACTTCCCCAAGAGCAGACACGGTCCGATACCGAGTACCCTCGTCCCGTGTGGGCTCGACACTTAATTTCCAGCATCAGCAATGTAATGGGCTGGAATGCCAATGGTATTGAAGTATTCGGCTGGATTGTTAACACAGGTAAACCACCGGGGTAGATTGCTTTTACTAGTGAATTACTGGGATGGGTTTCCACCACCCGTACTATACTTGTCTGTATTGCCACCACTAGTAAAAAAAAAAACTGGTCTGCATTTCCCCCACCAGTACAATACTGGTTTTGATTGCCACAACTGATAATTTTCTGGGCTGGGATACCAATACTATCAATCTCTTGGACTGGTTTGGCACTATCAACGAACTAACTGGTTGGATCACCATTACTGCAAAATTAATGGGCTGTGTGGCATCCACAGGGAAACTACTGAGCTGGTAAGCCACAATTAGGGAACCATTGGTTTGGGTTGTAACCACTTGTGAACTGTTTGGCTAGGTTCCCTTCGCCTGTGAACTACTTGGCTGAGGCAAAACCGATGGCGAAATATTAAGCTGGCTTGTGACCACTGGCTAACCTCCTAACTGGATCCATATTGCTAATGAGCTACTGGGCTGGGTCACTAATGTTGGTGTACTACTTAGCGAACCATTCACTGCAAGTAGACTCCTGTGCTGGATTGCAACTCTCTATTATCTCTTGCGCTGGGTCAACACCGCCAGGAAAACACCCAGGCTGTGTCTCCACCACTGGAAGCTACAAAACTGAATTACAATAAGAGGCAAATTAGTGCAATGGATATATATTGTAGATGAAATAGCAATATGTTAATTCATTAGTAGTTATCCTTCCTTTACTTGTACAAATATGACTAGGATGAATGTACTCCCTTGCCCTACTCTGTTTACTTGTAATTCTGATCATTGTTTACATCAATAAAAACATTTTTCGCTTTCTTCTTCTCCTTTCCCTTACCTCTTCTTATTTATAAGAATTTATTTAATGATGTACTGGTTTTTCCAAGTACTGTATAATGGCAATGCTCGTTCTACTGTAGTCAAGATGGTTTTGAAAACTATTGGAAAATTAAAATTTAATATAAATTTATCTTACTTGAAATTGTAACCTACTTATCATAATACACCACAGCTCAGACAATGACATCACAATGGTTGAAGACATCACAGATTCAATAAATTCCACTGTGAAAGCTCAGAATCTCAGTCTTCAGAGACACCGGCAAGCGACTGAACCTCCTTTGTAATTAGCCTGTTTTTCAGTTTATTTTATTAGGATTTTACCTCTGGAAAGATCACGTGGAAGGAAAGAAATATGAAGAGAAAAAAAAGAAAGAACATCGCAAAATGGTTTTGGAGGGAAGTAGCCATTAACCTGTTGTGCTTGATTTCCAGCATCAGCAATGTAATGGGCTGGAATGCCATTGGTATTGAAGTACTCAGCTGGATTGTTAACACAGGTAAACCACCGGGTAGATTGCCTTTACTAGTGAATTACTGGGATGGGTTTCCACCACCAGTACCATACTTGTCTGTATTGCCACCACTTGTAAAAAAAACTGTCCTAGATTTTCTCCACCAGTACAATACTGGTTTTGATTGCCACTACTGATAATTTCTAAGCTGGGATACCAATACTCCGGGGCATAACTACAATAGGTGCAGGGGTTGCGATCGCACCCGGGCCCTGCAGCCTAGGGGACCCAAACAGTCCCTTTGGTCCGTAGAAAAAGTCTAATACTACTAAAGATTGAAATAATTGGGGGCCCCGTTGGAACTTTTGCATCTGGCCCCAAGGCCTGAAGTTACACCACTGCCAATACTATCAATCTCTTGGACTGGGTTGGCACTATCAACAAACTAACTGGTTGGGTCACCATTACTGGAAAATTAATGGGCTTTGTGGCATCCACAGGCAAACTACTAAGCTGATTAGCCACAACTAGGGAACTATTGGTTTGGGTTGTAACCACTTGTGAACTGTTTGACTGGGTTCTTACCGCCAGTGAACTGCTTGGCTGGGGCAAAACTGATGGCAAAATATTAAGTTGGCTTGTGATCACTGGCTAACCTCCTAACTGGGTTCCTATTGCTAATGAGCTACTGGACTGGGTCACTAATGTTGGTGTACTACTTAGCTAGCCAGCCACTGCCATTACATTCCTGTGCTGGATTGATACTCTCTATTATCTCTAGTACTGGGTCAACACCACCAGCAAACACCCAGGCTGGGTCTTCACAACAGGAAAGCTATGAAACTGGATCACAATCAAAGGCAAATTAGTGCACTGGATATATATTGTAGATGAGATAGCAATATGTGAATTCATTAGTAGTTATCCTTCCTGTACTTGCACAAATATGACTAGGATGCCCTACTTCGTTTACTTGCAATTCCGATCATTATTTACATCAATAAAATCATTTTTCCCTTTCTTCTTCACTTTTCCCTTACCTCTTCTTATTTATAAGAATTTATTTTATGATATACTGTTTTTTTCAAGTACTGTATAATGGCAATGCTCGTTCTACTGTAGTCAAGATGGTTTTGAAAACTATTGGAAAATTAAAATTTAATATAAATTTATCTTACTTGAAATTGTAACCTACTTATCATAATACACCACAGCTCAGACAATGACATCACAATGGTTGAAGACATCACAGATTCAATAAATTCCACTGTGAAAGCTCAGAATCTCAGTCTTCAGAGACACCGGCAAGCGACTGAACCTCCTTTGTAATTAGCCTGTTTTTCAGTTTATTTTATTAGGATTTTACCTCTGGAAAGATCACGTGGAAGGAAAGAAATATGAAGAGAAAAAAAAGAAAGAACATCGCAAAATGGTTTTGGAGGGAAGTAGCCATTAACCTGTTGTGCTTGATTTCCAGCATCAGCAATGTAATGGGCTGGAATGCCATTGGTATTGAAGTACTCAGCTAGATTGTTAACACAGGTAAACCACCGGGGTAGATTGCCTTTACTAGTGAATTACTGGGATGGGTTTCCACCACCAGTACCATACTTGTCTGTATTGCCACCACTTGTAAAAAAAACTGTCCTAGATTTTCTCCACCAGTACAATACTGGTTTTGATTGCCACTACTGATAATTTCTAAGCTGGGATACCAATACTCCGGGGCATAACTACAATAGGTGCAGGGGTTGCGATCGCACCCGGGCCCTGCAGCCTAGGGGGACCAAAACAGTCCCTTTGGTCCGTAGAAAAAGTCTAATACTACTAAAGATTGAAATAATTGGGGGCCCGTTGGAGCTTTCGCATCGGGCCCCAAGGCCTGAAGTTACGCCACTGCCAATACTATCAATCTCTTGGACTGGTTTGGCACTATCAACAAACTAACTGGTTGGATCACCATTACTGGAAAATTAATGTGCTTTGTGGCATCCACAGGCAAACTACTGAGCTGATAAGCCACAACTAGGGAACCATTGGTTTGGGTTGTAACCACTTGTGAACTGTTTGGCTAGGTTCCCTCTGCCTGTGAACTACTTGGCTGAGGCAAAACCGATGGCGAAATATAAAGGTGGCTTGTGACCACTGGCTAACCTCCTAACTGGATCCCTATTGCTAATGAGCTACTGGGCTGGGTCACTAATGTTGGTGTACTACTTAGCGAACCATCCACTGCCAGTAGACGCCTGTGCTGGATTGCAACTCTCTATTATCTCTTGCGCTGGGTCAACACCGCCAGCAAACACCCAGGCTGTGTTTCAACCACTAGGAAGCTATAAAACTGAATTACAATAAGAGGCAAATTAGTGCAATGGATATATATTGTAGATGAAATAGCAATATGTTAATTCATTAGTAGTTATCCTTTATTTACTTGTACAAATATGACTAGGATGAATGTCCTCCCTTGCCCTACTCCGTTTACTTGTAATTCTGATCATTGTTTACATCAATAAAAACATTTTTCACTTTCTTTTTCTCCTTTCCCTTACCTCTTCTTATTTATAAGAATTTATTTCATGATATATACTGGTTTTTTCCAAGTACTGTATAGTGGCAATGCTCGTTCTAGTTTAGTCAAGATGGTTTTGAAAACTATTGGAAAATTAAAATTTTAGCTAAATAAATCTTACTTGAAATTGTAACCTACTTATTATAATACACCACAGCTCAGACACACAATGACATCACAATGGTTGATGACATCACAGGTTCAATAAATTCCACTGTGAAAGCTCAGAATCTCAGTCTTCAGAGACACCGGCAAGCGACTGAACCTCCTTTGTAATCAGCCTGTTTTTCAGTTTATTTTATTAGGATTTTACCTTTGGAAAGATCACGTGGAAGGAAAGAAATATGAAGAGAAAAACAAGAAAGAACATCGCAAAATGGTTTTTGGAGGGAAGTAGCCATTAACCTGTTGTGCTTGATTTCCAGCATCAGCAATGTAATGGGCTGGAATGCCATTGGTATTGAAGTACTCAGCTGGATTGTTAACACAGGTAAACCACCGGGGTAGATTGCCTTTACTAGTGAATTACTGGGATGGGTTTCCACCACCAGTACCATACTTGTCTGTATTGCCACCACTTGTAAAAAAAACTGTCCTAGATTTTCTCCACCAGTACAATACTGGTTTTGATTGCCACTACTGATAATTTCTAAGCTGGGATACCAATACTCCGGGGGATAACTACAATAGGTGCAGGGTTGCGATCGCACCCGGGCCCTGCAGCCTAGGGGGACCAAACAGTCCCTTTGGTCCGTAGAAAAAGTCTAATACTACTAAAGATTGAAATAATTGGGGGCCCGTTGGAGCTTTCGCATCGGGGCCCCAAGGCCTGAAGTTACGCCACTGCCAATACTATCAATCTCTTGGACTGGTTTGGCACTATCAACAAACTAACTGGTTGGATCACCATTACTGGAAAATTAATGTGCTTTGTGGCATCCACAGGCAATCTACTGAGCTGATAAGCCACAACTAGGGAACCATTGGTTTGGGTTGTAACCACTTGTGAACTGTTTGGACTGGTTCCTCCGCCTGTGAACTGCTTGGCTGGGGGCAAAACCGATGGCGAAATATAAGGTTGGCTTGTGATCCACTGCTAACCTCCTAACTGGTCCTATTGCTAATGAGCTACTGGACTGGGTCACTAATGTTGGTGTACTACTTAGCAAACCAGCCACTGCCATTAACATCCTGTGCTGGATTGATACTCTCTATTATCTCTAGCTGCGGGGTCAACACCACCAGCAAACACCCAGGCTGTGTCTTCAACCACTAGGAAGCTATGAAACTGAATTACAATAAAGGCAAATTAGTGCACTGGATATATATTGTAGATGAAATAGCAATATGTTGAATTCATTAGTAGTTATCCTTTTTTACTTGTGCACAAATATGACTAGGATGTGCCTCTTCCCTTCCGTTTACTTGCAATTCCTGATCATTATTTACATCAATAAAATCATTTTTCACTTTCTTCTTCCCCTTTTCCCTTACCTCTTCTTATTTATAAGAATTTATTTCATGATATACTGTTTTTTTCAAGTACTGTATATGGCAATGCTCGTTCTAGTTTAGTCAAGATGGTTTTGAAAACTATTGGAAAATTAAAATTTAAGTAAATTAATCTTACTTGAAATTGTAACCTACTTATTATAATACACCACAGCTCACACACAATGACATCACAATGGTTGATGACATCACAGGATTCAATAAATTCCACTGTGAAAGCTCAGAATCTCAGTCTTCAGAGACACCGGCAAGCGACTGAACCTCCTTTGTAATTAGCCTGTTTTTCAGTTTATTTTATTAGGATTTTACCTCTGGAAAGATCACGTGGAAGGAAAGAAATATGAAGAGAAAAAAAAGAAAGAACATCGCAAAATGGTTTTGGAGGGAAGTAGCCATTAACCTGTTGTGCTTGATTTCCAGCATCAGCAATGTAATGGGCTGGAATGCCATTGGTATTGAAGTACTCAGCTGGGATTGTTAACACAGGTAAACCACCGGGGTAGATTGCCTTTACTAGTGAATTACTGGGATGGGTTTCCACCACCAGTACCATACTTGTCTGTATTGCCACCACTTGTAAAAAAAACTGTCCTAGATTTTCTCCACCAGTACAATACTGGTTTTGATTGCCACTACTGATAATTTCTAAGCTGGGATACCAATACTCCGGGGCATAACTACAATAGGTGCAGGGGTTGCGATCGCACCCGGGCCCTGCAGCCTAGGGGGACCAAACAGTCCCTTTGGTCCGTAGAAAAAGTCTAATACTACTAAAGATTGAAATAATTGGGGGCCCGTTGGAGCTTTCGCATCGGGCCCCAAGGCCTGAAGTTACGCCACTGCCAATACTATCAATCTCTTGGACTGGTTTGGCACTATCAACAAACTAACTGGTTGGATCACCATTACTGGAAAATTAATGTGCTTTGTGGCATCCACAGGCAAACTACTGAGCTGATAAGCCACAACTAGGGAACCATTGGTTTGGGTTGTAACCACTTGTGAACTGTTTGCTAGGTTCCCTCTGCCTGTGAACTACTTGGCTGAGGCAAAACGATGGCGAAATATAAAGGTGGCTTGTGACCACTGGCTAACCTCCTAACTGGATCCCTATTGCTAATGAGCTACTGGGCTGGGTCACTAATGTTGGTGTACTACTTAGCGAACCATCCACTGCCAGTAGACGCCTGTGCTGGATTGCAACTCTCTATTATCTCTTGCGCTGGGTCAACACCGCCAGCAAACACCCAGGCTGTGTTTCAACCACTAGGAAGCTACAAAACTGAATTACAATAAGAGGCAAATTAGTGCAATGGATATATATTGTAGATGAAATAGCAATATGTTAATTCATTAGTAGTTATCCTTTATTTACTTGTACAAATATGACTAGGATGAATGTACTCCCCTTGCCCTACTCCGTTTACTTGTAATTCTGATCATTGTTTACATCAATAAAAACATTTTTCACTTTCTTTTTCTCCTTTCCCTTACCTCTTCTTATTTATAAGAATTTATTTCATGATATACTGGTTTTTCCAAGTACTGTATAGTGGCAATGCTCGTTCTAGTTTAGTCAAGATGGTTTTGAAAACTATTGGAAAATTAAAATTTTAGCTAAATAAATCTTACTTGAAATTGTAACCTACTTATTATAATACACCACAGCTCAGACCCCACAATGACATCACAATGGTTGATGACATCACAGGTTCAATAAATTCCACTGTGAAAGCTCAGAATCTCAGTCTTCAGAGACACCGGCAAGCGACTGAACCTCCTTTGTAATCAGCCTGTTTTTCAGTTTATTTTATTAGGATTTTACCTTTGGAAAGATCACGTGGAAGGAAAGAAATATGAAGAGAAAAAGACGAAAGAACATATCGCAAAATGGTTTTGGAGGGAAGTAACCATTAACCTGTTGCGCTTGATTTCCAGCATCAGCAATGTAATGGGCTGGAATGCCATTGGTATTGAAGTACTCAGCTGGATTGTTAACACGGGTCATTCCATTTCAAGTGATCCAAAAATGAATATTTTTTTTCCCTGACGTCTTCAGATTCTTTTAATTTTTTTTCTATATGAAGTACAACTTTAGTTAATTACAAAAAAAAAAGTTTTTAATTTTTTTCTTCATCAGTTAATTTTTTACAGATTTTTTAAAGTTTAAAAAAAGCGTGAATTTTGGTCTGGTATGGCTTTACATTTTCTATCATATCTCGGGCTAGAAAAAAGATAGAGAGACAAAATAAACACTGTTGTACTCAGAATTGTACAGGCTTTACTAGATATGTCAAAAGAGTATATTTGTTAATATTTTACCCATGCGACCGCAAACGCAAAATTTAAAACGCATTTACGAAAAATCGGCATCATTTAAATATTTCAAAAACTGCCCATATGTCTGCTGTGCTCTTAGCCACATCTGTACCATATTTCAAGTTGGGATCGCCATGGGATCATATTTTAAAATATTTTAGTATTAATAACGTCAATGGGTCATTCCATATCAAGTGATCTAAATATGAATATTTTTTTTTACCTGACGTCTTTAGATTTGTTTAATTTTTTTCTATTTGAAGTACTACTTTAGTTAATTACAAATTAAAAGTTTTGAATTTTTTCTTAATCAGTTAATTTTTTACAGATATTTAAAGTTTTAAAAAAGTGCGAATTTTGGCCTGGTATGGCTTTACATTTTTTTTATCTCGGTTATAAATAAGAATAATGAAGGGGAGAGGCATCATTTTACTCAGAACGTAACAGCTTTCATTTGATATGTCACAAGACTATATTTTTTATATTTTGTTTGGGAAAAATCAAATTCAAAATTTGATGCGCAATTGTGAAATAAATGTTAGTTTGAAAATTGTGAAAAAATGCCTGTGTATTACTTGTGTTCTTGGTTATATTTGTGCAGAGATTCAACTTGGGACCTGTCAAATTGATATATTTTTTATTTTATGTTGTATGAGTTATTACAACTTATTGAATAAAACATTTATATGCAACAAAAAAGAAACACAAAACACAAATCCCGTAAGTGCCAGGTTAACACAACACTCAGCATTTTCAACCTGAATGCATTGAACAAACCAAAAGAAAAAGGTGATCATATCCTCAAGTTTGATTAAACAAGATTAAAAGAAGCAAAAATGTTAAACCCCTATTTATACATGTAAATTTGTTTTCTATTATATCACTAAACATGACATTTTGAAGTGTTCTATATGAAGTACAACTTTAGTTAATTACTAATAAAAAGTGTGGAATTTTTTTCTTTATCAGTCAATTTTTTACAGATTTTTAAAGGTTTAAAAAAGCGTGAATTTTGGCCTGGTATGGCTTTACATTTTCTATCATATCTCGGGCTAGAAAAAGATAAACAAAATAAACACCATTCTACTCAGAACTGTCAAGGCTTTCACCAGATATGTAACAAGAGTATCTTTGTTAATTTTTACCCATGTGATAGCAAACTCAAAATTTTAAAACACATTTCCGAAAAATCGGCATAATTTAAAATTTTCAAAAACTGCCCATGTGTCTGCTATGCTCTTAGCCTCATCTGTACCAAATTTCAAGTTGGGATCGTGATGGGATCATATTTTAAAATATATAACTATAATAGTGTAAATTCGAAATCTTGAATTCAGATCTGTTCAGCCTGTTGTCTAAAAGTGTGGGTCTATATTCACCAAATAATCCATGATTTTTAGACATTACTGTATTATTTTGATATGTTACAGCTTAGAAGCAGGAAAGGACATATAGGAAACGCTTCGTTAGGGCTCAACCTGAGAATGAACAATATTGTATTGAATATTGTACAAACCAGGACTACGAAGAGGAGAGAGATTTTGTTAAAACATCGGTTACAGGGACTTCCGGTTCCGGCGCCTCCATGTGCAGCCGCGTCTAAAGGCTGCTCCGCTCCCCGCCTCGGCAATCTGCCGACATCTGGTCTCCAACTCTGCCCCTTGCATCCACATCAACGGCGGCGGCTGCAGCAACCCCTGGAGCGTCCATCATGACCACGATGGATCGCTACGTGACGAGAGGTCGGGAGGGAGACAGAAATGTGACACCGCACGAGGAGACCGGTAATGGCGGGCATGGCGCGTTCAGCGTGCATAAAGCGCTATTAGAAGGAGAAATAGAGAAGAAATCTGGGACCAGAGATAAGGAGGCTGGAGTGGAAGAGGAGAGGGCAACTATGAAGAAGGCTGCAGAGGGAACGCAGGGAATCTCCCCAGAGCAGCTAAAGACAGCAGCAGCCGCCATGTGCATACTTCAACAACCCCAGAGCTATCCCCCTGCAGATGATGAGAGCACAGGAGAAAGACAGGGGCCAAAGGGATGGGGAGAAGGCCTGGGAGGCAGTTGGGGAGCCCAACATTTTGACTATAAAATACTGGCAAAGGAAATGGCCATTCATCTTGCTGAGGATTTCAAAACAGCAGTGGCTGAAATGGTAGCAGCCACAACAAAGGAACTGAGTGTTAAAGTTGAGGCACATGATCAGCAGCTCATTGAGGCTGAATCAAGAATTGGAGCAGCAGAGGACAGAATCCAAGAGCTTGAGGAACAAATAATGTCTTTGCAAAAACACTCTGAATATGCACATGTAAAATTAGAGGACATTGAAAATAGAGCGAGGAGGAGTAATCTTAAAATAGTGGGCCTCCCAGAATCTATCCCTGTGAGCCAATTGTAGGAAATTTTTGAGGTAGACCTACCCAAAGCCTTAGGTCTTAATCATAGATGCAAGACGGAACATACCCATAGAATTGGCCAGATAAGAGAGCCACAGGAAACGATAGCGGCTTCCGGATCCTCAGCCTCGACCTCTAAGGAGTCTATTAAACCCATACACGCTATAGCGAAATTTCTTAACCACCGAGACAAGGAAGAGATTCTTCGCGCTTAGAAGGCCAAAAAGCATCCTTTATTAACACATGGCCACAGAGCATTGGTGTTCGCGGATTACTCTGTAGAAGTCCCGCGCCGCAGGAGGTCCTTCAGCAAAGCGTGCTCGCTGCTTCATAGAAGAAATATTCGTTTCCAATTAAACTTTCCAGCGATACTAATATTCAGGTCTAGAGAGGGAGCCATGTTAACCTTCTCTGATCCCGAGGAAGCAATGGCAGCTATCCGTGACAACACAAGTTCCCCGAGAGCAACGGTGTCACCGTCATCATCACATAATGAGACTGGATCACCTGGGAAGCCCAACTCTACTTTAGATCTAGAGTCCGAGACTGACAGAGACTCTGTGAGATCCTACAGACTTAGATCAAACTCCCTAATAGATGAGGGGGTAAGGAGGAAGCCAACATCAGGAACCCCAAGACAACAGAGGCAGGCCGGATCCCGTTGGCAGAGGAAGAGATGAAGAGGGAGTGAGATAGAGTTGAAATGAAACTGTTGTACCTTCTTGCTGGCCAAATTTACCGTAAATTCGCTTAGATGGAAAAGGGAGGAGAGAGATATATGCGATGCGGGGAGATTTGTGCATGTGTGCTTTGTTTGTTTTTTTGTTTTTTTTTTCTCTTCTTCTCCTTCACTCTTTTCCCTTCTGCTTCTCTCTCTCTCTTAAATTTCCTCATTTTTCTGTGAACCCATGGACTTAATGATAAGTTGCTGAAAGCATGAAAGTTTGTCAGTCCTTTATACTCTAAAGCCTTAAGTAGGACAATAACTGTAAAATAATTTGAGAGATGAATATCATAATGCCTATAGTTATGTGCTAAATGCATTCATAATATGACGGAAATGTTACTAACATAGGATTTGGATTATGGACCCACATTACCTCTGATATTACGGGGGTGGTAGCTCTGGGTGAGAGTTGGGAGTTGGATGCTCTTTTGGGTGCTTGTACAAATCGGGCGAGAAGTTGGAGATTTAATGTTATTGTTCTAATATGCTATATAAGTTAGGATGGAGGCCGAGGTGGGTTGGGCCTATATCTGTTGGTGGCACTCGAGGGAAGAAGTGAAGTGATCCATTTGGAAAGATGTATGGAGTTGGTGTGGTAGGGAGGGGGGGGGGGAGGGAAAAGTAGGGGCGAAAGATTGGGAAATATCCCCAGGCCTAAGATCGTTAAAATATGCATCACCTTTACCCTATTCATCTTACCTTGGTCAACAACTGATCATACCATATGTTTGTGGACGTTAACTAAGAGAAAATTTGAGGCCCTGTATGGGGAGGTTTCTGATGGTTAGGTGGGTCCCCTGGAATGTTAAGGGTTTGCGCTCCCCGGCAAAGCGCATGATGGTTTTACGCCATCTTAAAAGACTACGTATAGATATTGCTTTGCTTCAGGTGACCCACCTGGCCTCGAAAGACTTCTTCCGACTTCTCCCTAAAACGTTGTGGGTAGGGGAGGTCTTCGGGTCTAGTGCGGTGGAGAAAAAAGCGGGGGTCCTGGTTCTGATTCACAGGTCATTGGCACACTCAGTTGTCTCTACCTCGAGTGATGATGAAGGTAGATTGTTTCAAATGACAATACAAATACAAAATGACATCTTTAATATTTATAACGTCTACGCCCCCAATGTAAATCAACAACTACAGAATAAGCTGCTTCTGGATATAGGGGTTAATAGAATAATGGGAGGTGACTTCAATACGGTAATGAGAGTGGAAGAAGATAGACGTTCCTCAACACGTTCACGGGGGGGAAGTCAAGATGGAAGTGGCCCATGGGTAGAGAGCACTTTGGAATCCTTGACTAGAATAGTGGGCCTAACGGACACATGGAGAATAGTGAACCCTTTGGGTAGAGAATTTACCCATTTCTCGCATCCCCATGGGTCGTGGTCCAGAATAGACATGTTTTTTGGGTCACCTAAGATACTACAAAGAATGAGAGATATTAAAATCGAAGATATGGTGATCTCGGACCATAGCCCATTGGTATTAGAGATTAAAGACAATTATGAAAAAGGATCCGACTATTTATGGAGGTTTCCTCATACATTTACCAAGGAGGAAAACTTCATTAACTTGCTTGGGGAGTGGTGGACACATTATACTATTGACAATAAAGAACATAGATCTGATCCGGGTTTGTTCTGGGAGACGGCAAAAGCAGTCATGAGAGGACATATTATGGCATACAGCATGGGGATCAAAAGGAAGGCCAAAGAAAAATTTGTGGAAACTAGTTTGAGAGTAAGAAATGCTTATTTACAGTACAAGAACACGATGGCGGCTCCTGACAAAGAGACATGGCTGCAGGCCAAGAAAGAATTTGATGTGTGGGTAGGAAAACGGGAAGATATTTTTAAAAATAGATTAGAGCTGGAACTGCATAAATTTGGAGATAAGGCGGGACGTTTACTAGCAAGATTAGCCCGAGGTAGGTTCACCTCTTCCCCTATTCAGTCGATAAAGGATAACCATGGCAATACCTGGAATGATCCTAAGAATATTGTGAAAACTTTAGGCAAATTTTATGCTTCTCTATACAAAGAAAATACTACTAATGATTTAGAAAGACCTTCCTGGCTAAGTAGAGTCAAATTGCCATCTATCTCCCAAGACGACATCCAGTTTTTAAATTGCCAGATTACGACTGGAGAAATTGAGGCGGCTATTAAAAATCTAAACCCAAGTAAAGCCCGGGGCCGGATGGCTATAATGGTGCCTTCTTTAAAGCTATGAGAGAACAGATCACCCCGGTTCTTTGTGATTTATATAATGAGATACTACGGGGTTCGCATATACCAGACAGAATGAATTTGGCTTACATCAAATTGATTCCTAAATCAGGAAAGACACCTACTGACCCGGCAAGTTACAGACCGATTTCTTTAATAAATCAGGATCTGAAACTTCTATCTAAAATAATGGCTGATAGATTAGCAATGATTCTACCCAAATTAATATCTACACACCAGGCAGGATTCATCAAGGGAAGATCAACGACTACAAACATACGAAAAGCGATGCTTTTGATGGATATTATGGGGAAGAGAGGGAGACTAGAGGGATCACCTTGGACGCTGAAAAAGCGTTTGACAATGTTCGGTGGTCATGGCTGGGTAGAGTTTTGGATTCTATAGGACTTACAGGCCCTTTTCGGCAATATATCTATGCTCTCTATAGCAATCCTAAGGCCTGCGTGAGTATACCGGGCTTTCTGTCAGACTCCTTTACCCTTCAGAAAGGAACAAGACAAGGTTCTCCATTGTCCCCCCTTCTCTTTAATCTGGCCATAGAGCCTCTGGCACTGTATTTGGAAGAGTGTAATTCTTATGAAGGCTTTAAAGTGGGAGCCAACGAGATTAAGCTCTCACTGTTTGCTGATGATGTCATTCTATATGTTCAAAATCCAGAAAGAGATCTTCCAAATATCCTGGCAGATATAGAGACATTAGGCAAACATTCTGGATTCTCCCTAAATAAAAGTAAATGCGAAATTCTTTTCATAAATCCTGGGAGTGGATCACAAAGAGGGAAATATCTTTGTGGCCTGCCAATAGCGAAAGATAGTATTAAATATCTGGGAATACACTTGGCCAGATCCCATGGTTTGACATACAAACTTAATTTTTTACCGGTCATTCTGAAGATAGAGCAAGAATTGTCGAGATGGGTGGGATTGCCACTCTCTTTGATGGGACGCTGTCATCTACTAAAAATGGTCAGCTTCGCAAGATTACTTTATCCCCTTCAAACTATCCCCATGCTGTTGAGACATATTGACAAAAAGAGACTTAATAAAGCTTTTTCTAAGTTTTTGTGGGGAGGCAGGAGACCCCGTTTAGCCTATACAGCCTTAATCCAGTCCAAGCAGGAGGGGGGGCCTTCAGCTCCCAGATATTCGGGGTTATAATTTAGCATGCATTTTACGTAATGTCCTTGATTGGATCAGAGGCACTAATAGATTTTCAGATGTAACCCTGGAAGGGGACTGGGCCAAACCTTGGGATCTATCTTCTTTACTACACTCGCCGATGTCTTGTTTGCCCCCCACTTTGAAAAACACGGTGATATATAAAGATACTATTATAAAGTGGAAGGAGGTTAGGAAAAAACTCAAATTAGCTTGGAGGGTTTTGAGATTACTTAATCCCTGGGGTTGCCCGGCCTTTCCGTTAGGGAGCGAAAACTCTCTATTTAAAACATGGAGAGATAGGGGAATTAACATATTAGGGGATCTCATGAATCTAGAAGAGAAAAGGTGGATGACTGAGAAGGAGGTCTTGACCGCATATAATTTACCCCAATTCCACACTATACAGTTTCGTCAGTTGAACTATCATCTCCTTTCACATTTGCGGGACCTCTCTGGAGAAATTGAGAATACTTTATGGTCTGAACTGATATCTATAAATGAAGGTGATGTATCTATTACTTCATTATACGCCAAACTAAAGCAGGTTCTAAGACTGCAAAGAAGGAGAGGATTTTTTAACAAGTGGCGTAAACATTTTAATGATCCGGAACTTACTCAGAAGATCCTTGAGGGGTGGGACATGGTAAGACGCCATATTACTAATGAGAGGTGGAGAGACTCTCAATTCAGGATCATGCACGGAACCATTCAGGGTTTCAATATACCTCCTTCTCAGGCCAATTAAGAGAGATGGGTCCATTGCCCAAAATGTAAGACACCTATGACGGACCTGGAACACGGTCTATGGTCCTGCTCTGAGGCTCAGAAATATTGGAGAGAGGTGAACACGTGGGTTAGAGAGATTTGTGGGTATGCGGGAGGTTTGAACCAGATACGCTGGCTTTTTCATTACCACCCAAATTCTAATACTAGAGGACAACCCCATATATTATGGCATTACATTGCACTAATAGCAAAGAGACTATTACTCCAACATTGGCTCAATGACAGACCCCCAGACTTATCTCAAGTTAAAATGACGTTACGTCACACACTAACACTTGAATCCATAGACACGCTTCGTAATCCAAGCAAATTGGCCAAAAAATTTTTCTTCAAGTGGAGACGTTTTATTGAAAAGGAGTTTACAGATGTGGAAATAAAAAGTTTCATGATACCCTTCCGATCATCAACATGGTATGCATTGGAAGATTTAGGAGGAACGCTGGGTAGGTTGAGGTGCTAGGTCTAGGTGATGCAATAAAACTTGGTACTCTGATATTAGTAATTTGAATATTTTCTCTATTCATATTGATGTTTGATAATATTTGTGGATAATTCCCAAGGATGGGTGAGGGAGGGATATAGGGAAATGCACTGCACTATTAATGATGATCGTTTGTGCTTATCCCTAAACGTTTTACACAGATCTCATGTATGGTTGTTTAACCTGTATGGTATATTTTTCTGAATTCTGTACAATTGTTTATATGACTAAAACCCAATAAAAATGATGGTTCAAAAAAAAAAAAACATTGGTTACAGGAAGCAGAACCCATCAAAGGGACTCAGCAATAAAAACAAGGATGTTTTCATTCAGTAAAGACAGTGAAGTCCATGAAGTGGTAGAAGGCGGCACAAGATTGGCAATGGATGACATAACTGGCTATGTGACCTGTGAATATGGTTGGCGCTGGTGGCTGGCTACTGTACTCTCCAAAGACTGTGAAAATGAAGAAGTAGAATTGACTTCATTGCATCCTTCTGGTCCAGCGCCATCATTTGTGTATCCAAGAAAGCCAGACATTTTAAAAGTGCACAAAAGTCAGATAATTCAGGTGAAGCCGAACACAGTGACAGGCCGTACATACTGTGACACAAAAGGAAATGGCGATTGCTAGTAAGCGCTTATGGACAAGATTACATTTCGCCCACTAGAAGGGACAAATTGATGATAAAAGGCCACTTTAAAAATGTACTATTAATTGTTTGATTAGTTCATGTTTTATAGAATGATGATTTAACTACTGTACTATTCTTATTAAACACTTAATAAATGACATGTTTAGTGGTATAATAGAAAACAAATTACATGTATAAATAGGGGTTAACATTTTTGGTTCTTTTAATCTTGTTTAATCAAACTTGAGGATATGATCACCTTTTTTCTTTTGGTTTGTTCAATGCATTCAGGTTGAAAATGCTGAGTGTTGTGTTCTGATGATTAAGATGTATTTATCCTGGCACTTACGGGATTTGTTTTTTGTGTTTCTTTTTTGTTGCATGTAAATGTATATTTGTGCAGAGATTCAACTTGGGACCTGTCAAATTTATATACTTTTTATTTTATGGTTGTATGAGTTATTACAACTTATTGAATAAAAATTCAATAAGTTGTAATAACTCATACAACCATAAAATAAAAAATATATAAATTTGACAGGTCCCAAGTTGAATCTCTGCACAAGTATAACCAAGAACACAAGTAACACACAGGCATTTTTTCACAATTTTCAAACTAATATTTATTTCACAATTGCGCATCAAAATTTTGAATTTGATTTTTCCCAAACAAAATATAAAAAAATATAGTCTTGTGACATATCAAATGAAAGCTGTTACCGTTCTGAGTAAAATGATGCCTCTCCCGCTTCATTATCTTATTTCTAGCCCAAGATAAAAAAAATGTACAGCCATACCAGGCCAAAATTCGCACTTTTTTAAAACTTTAAATATCTGTAAAACATTAACTGATTAAGAAAAAAATGTCAAAACTTTTAATTTGTAATTAACTAAAGTAGTACTTCAAATAGAAAAAAAAATAAAAAAATCTAAAGACGTCAGGTAAAAAAAAATATTCATATTTAGATCACTTGATATGGAATGACCCATTGACGCTATTAATAGTAAAATATTTCAAAATATGATCCCATGGCGATCCCAACTTGAAATTTGGTAAAGATGTGGCTAAGAGCACAGCAGACATATGGGCAGTTTTTGAAATATTTAAATGATGCCGATTTTTCGTAAATGCATTTTTAAATTTTGTGTTTGCGATCGCATGGGTAAAATATTAACAAAGATCCTCTTGTGACATATCTGGTGAAAGCCTGTACAATTCTGAGTAGAACGGTGTTTATTTTGTCTCTCTATCTTATTTCTAGCCTGAGTTATGAGAAGAAATGTAAATGCAGGCAACACCGAAATTCGCACTTTTTTCGAACATTTAAAAAAAAATTTTTTTTTTAATTTTTCTTTTCACATTTTGCATTGTCTGACATGCTATTATCAAATAACAAAGTCTCAAAAGAATTAAAAATATAGAGGTAATAATCATTGGTTCACTTGACATGGAATGGCCCACACAGGTAAACAACCGGGGTAGATTGCCTTTACTAGTGAATTACTGGGATGGGTTTCCACCACCAGTACCATACTTGTCTGTATTGCCACCACTAGTAAAAAAAACTGTCCTAGATTTCCTCCACCAGTACAATACTGGTTTTGATTGCCACTACTGATAATTTTCTAAGCTGGGATGCCAATACTCCGCGGCGTAACTACAATAGGTGCAGGGGTTGCGATCGCACCCGGGCCCTGCAGCCTAGGGGGACCCAAAAAGTCCCTTTGGCCCGTAGAAAAAGTCTAATACTACTAAAGATTGAAATAATTGGGGGCCCTGTTGGAGCTTTCGCATCGGGGCCCCAAGGCCTGAAGTTACGCCACTGCCAATACTATCAATCTCTTGGACTGGGTTGGCACTATCAACGAACTAACTGGTTGGATCACCATTACGGGAAAATTAATGGGCTTTGTGGCATCCACAGGCAAACTACTAAGCTGATTAGCCACAACTAGGAAACTATTGGTTTGGGTTGTAACCACTTGTGAACTGTTTGACTGGGTTCTTACCGCCAGTGAACTGCTTGGCTGGGGCAAAACTGATGGCAAAATATTAAGTTGGCTTGTGACCACTGGCTAACCTCCTAACTGGGTTCCTATTGCTAATGAGCTACTGGGCTGGGTCACTAATGTTGGTGTACTACTTAGCTAGCCAGCCACTGCCAGTACACTCCTGTGCTGGATTGCTACTCTCTATTATCTCTAGCACTGGGTTAACACCACCAGTAAACACCCAGGCTGGGTCTCCACAACTGGAAAGCTATGAAACTGGATCACAATCAGAGGCAAATTAGTGCACTGGATATATATTGTAGATGAGATAGCAATATGTGAATTCATTAGTAGTTATCCTTCGAGTACTTGCACAAATATGACTAGGATGAATATACTCCCTTGCCCTACTTCGTTAACTTGCAATTCCGATCATTGTTTACATCAATAAAATCATTTTTCCCTTTCTTCTTCTCCTTTCCCTTACCTCTTCTTATTTATAAGAATTTATTTTATGATATACAGTTTTTTTCAAGTACTGTATAATGGCAAAGCTCGTTCTACTGTAGTCAAGATGGTTTTGAAAACTATTGGAAAATTAAAATTTAATATAAATTTATCTTACTTGAAATTGTAACCTACTTATCATAATACACCACAGCTCAGACAATGACATCATAATGGTTGACGATATCAAAGGGTCAATAAATTCCACTGTGAAAGCTCAGCATCTCAGTCTTAACAGACACCGGCAAGCGACTGCACCTCCTTTCCAATCAGCCTGTTTTTCAGTTTATTTTATTAGGATTTTACCTCTGGAAAGATCACGTGGAAGGAAAGCAATATGAAGAGAAAAAAACGAAAGAACATATCGCAAAATGGTTTAGGAGGGAAGTAACCATCAACCTCTTGTGCTTGATTTCCAGCATCAGCAATGTAATGGGCTGGAATGCCATTGGTATTGAAGTATTCGGCTGGATTGTTAACATTGTTAAGATCTTTTCTACAGGGCATGCCAGTGATCTGAAGCCATTGGATTCACTGCATCCAACCAATAATACAAAAACAAAGCCTCCGCCTGCAGCTTGGTAGAGAGCAGAGTCTGGACCAGTATGGGCAACAAGGCAACTGTGCTGGTGTCAGTCAGGAGCACATCAGCCCAAACTGTGAATCATTGGAATATAAAGAGCTAAGAGTTCATCTCTGCACCACAATGTCTGCTCCTTCGTGTTGGTGTGATTGCCTAATACCTTCACTTTTCAATATTACCATTCAGTCAATCATGGAACATTTATGGTAGTTGGGATAAAATTTCATGGATTGGCTTATAATGATGGTGCCATCATATTTTAGTAGGAACTCATTAACAGGTTAGTGTTTTTGTTATACATAAAAAAAACTAACAAAGTTTTCATCAGTGATTTTAGTCCAATTGTTTTCACATGCATCTGAGCTATTTTCACACAGAGCGTTTTTACCTTGGTTTTATGCAAATCTATACTAATCTAAACCTGTGTTTTTTCATTTTCAGCAAAACCTTTGTGATTAACAAAAAGATCTGCACAAACCTTCTTGGTTTTGTCTGTGTTTTTCAAAGAATGAGAATGTTAACCCTTTGCTGCGTTTTTGCCTCAATTTTGGAATGTACAGCTTGAAAATCACTATATTTTCAATTGTAAACCAAAACTAGAAAACAGCTATCCATTGTGGTAAAACCGCAGGAATACATCTGTGAGAGAATTTCTTTCCAAAAATCACATCTCACGGTTTGCTGCAGAAAATGCAGCAAAAATGCCGTTTGTGAACCTAATACTTTATGAAAATTGAACCACAAGAAAATGTCTTCCATCTGCAAGTCAACTTTTTTTTCAACAGTTTTAGTCTAATGGCCACTTTACACGTCCCGATAAAAAAAACAATATCGTTGGGGAATTGTGCAGGCTCTCCAACTGCCAGATATTGGATGGACGATCTGGCAGGATCGTTCTGTGTGACAGCCTAACACCGACTTTGAGAGCAACTTCCCCTATTCACTCCCATGTGAAATGCTCGTTCCCTGGTTCGCGTGTTTAAGGGGGTATACATTGCAGTTGTGTTGCCTGCCGATATCTCCCTGTGTCACAGCTCCTATGCGATCTTGGATTTCAGCCAAAAAAGTGTGCGCTCCCGTGCCGTTGTATACAATATCGAAACGATGTTGGGACGTGTAAAGTGGCCATGAGTCTCAAAACATATCGGATACGTGTCCATGATTTTACGTCAACTACTTGCTCTGCGAAAAAGCACAGATATGTGAGCATCATCATTCACTATAGTAGGTATGAATAATATCCATGAACAACATATATTATTTTTTGTAAGAATGTGATGTGAATGAGCCCTAATGGCCACTTTACACACACCAACTTATCTGTCCAACTTCTGAACAACTTACTGGTTGCAGTGAAATCATGGACACATTGTTCCATTTGTACACAGCCACAAAATGGAACAATGTGTCCATGATTTCACTGCAACCAGTAAGTTGTTCAGAAGTTGGACAGATAAGTTGGTGTGTGTAAAGTGGCCCTAACACACAAATTTAGTAATTCAACTTGCCATTCTTTCACAAATGTTCGTAAAGACAAATGGCAATGGCAGCTGCTGCAATGTGGACAACTGTGGTAATAAAACTGGATGTGATGGGGCGTGGCCGAGCAGCTCATGGCAGAAGCTGCCTAATTCAGGAGCTCCCGGATCCCAGAGCAATACAGAGACTTTACAGCATTTTCCAGTCGGAGTCTGACGTCTTTGAGTGGACCACCGTGTGCCTGAGACCTCCTAGCACGCATGGGGAAGGTAAAACCTGCACAAGCCCTGCTTCCTAAGAGGGTTTCTGACTTTTTCCAGCCTGGCCCCACGGCCTCTGGAGCTGCAGCTAATATGGCACCTCCCTCACCTCGTGCAGCCCGTGCTTCTCGCAGGGAGACACAAGCTCCAGCATCATCCCTGTCTCAGCCACAACCTGATGCCCCTATAATTCATTCCCAGATGAGGGATATGTTTAATGAGTTCCGCTCCTCTATGCAAGAGAACATTAAGAAAATAGTGGCTGATCTGCGGAGTGATGTGTCGGATTTGGGATCTCGCACACACCACTTAGAAACTAAAATGACCGAACTTGTTCACTCGCACAACGCCCTCTTGAATGATCATGACCTGCTGCAGGATGCTATGAGCAAAACACAGGCGATTTGGAAGATCGGCTACGCCGAAACAATGTCCGTCTCCGAGGCGTTGCAGAGGCGATCCCTAACGCTGATCTGCGATCCTTGCTACAGGACTTTCTGGCCGAAGTCCTCCCTGAACTGGACAGACGCGACCTCAAAATCGATCGCATCCATAGGGTTCCGAAGCCTCCGGGCGTCCGTGCGGAACTCCCCTGCGACGTTCTAGCGAGGATACACTTCTACGAGACCAAGGAGGACTTCCTACGAGAGTTGCGAAAGTCTCCCTCGCTTTCGGATCGTTTTGCCGACATAGCTGTCTTCCCGGACTTGTCTCCAGGAACTCTCGCTCTCAGACGGGCCTGTAAATCGTACACCTCCATACTGAAAGATAAAGAGATCCCGTACATCTGGGGTCACCCGACGAAACTAATTGTTCGCAGGGACAACTCCTCTCATGTATGCCTTCTTCCCCGTCACGCGGAATGTCTCCTGGCCGACTGGAAACTCCTCCCTGAGAAGACGCAACCAGATCGCTCGCAGCCCTCGCGACGCTCCGACAACGCTGTGTCCCGAGGGAAAAGAATAGACGCTGAATGGGGCGTCGCTTGAGCGTTGGACTCTGCTGAGGTTTCCTCTTATGTTACAATTTGCTCTGGGATCTTATTCCTGGGCTTGCCTTAGATTTCCGAGTTTCTTCTTACTCCTGCTCCCTTGTCTCCCCCCTCGCTCACTGTTCTCGCCTTTCCTCCCTCTCATTCCCGCTCCCTCTCACTCTCATTCTCTTCTCCCCTCCTTCCCCTACTTCTGCATCGTTCCTGCTATCCTTTTTCCCTTTTTTCTCTTTCCCTACTACCTATATCGTTTCTGCGTCTCTTCGAACCCTCTCCTCCTACCTTGGAAAACCTGCTCCGTCGAGCGTGTTTTTCTCGCTCACGGTTCTCCCCTGATGGTGTGAGAACCCCCTCCGTTTTTGGAGTTCTTTTCTCCATTTGAGCCCCTATTTGGCACCACTCCCTTCGCTTCTGCCAGTATGGCTTCATTTATCTCTGTTGTATCCCCTATCCCTCTCCCTCAGTCCCTCTCCCCCCTCCACTACAACATCCCTTTGGTACTATTGTGCTTTATTACTAATCCATGCCGATTACAATATTGTCTTTGAATGTTAATGAATTGAATTCCCCTCAGAAGCGTGCTCTCCTTCGTAGCCACCTTAAGAAAACCCGTTCTGATATAGTTTTTGTACAAGAGACTCACCTTCTTGAGGGGGACAATCACAGAGTAGCATCACACTTCTACCCCCACCAGTTTTTTGCCAACGCCCCGAGTAAGAGGGCGGCAGTGGCAGTTTTTGTCCGCTCCGACTTAACTTTCGAGTTTTTGAATGTGGTCGCAGACTCTGAGGGTAGATATGTGATAGTGTCTTGCCGTATAAACAATGTGTTGTACTCGCTGATATCCATATATGCGCCGAATACACGTCAGATCACTTATGTGCAGAATTTACTGGAGGGCCCGCTCTCATCTCTCCCAGGCCACAAGGCTGATAGCGGGTGACTTTAACGCCCCCTTGAACAAACTGTTGGATTGCTCGTCCCCCTCTGACTTCAGGACAGACCTAGCCCCGACAATTTCCAGCTTTTATTTCCACGATATCTGGAGATTATATGCATGGTGAAAAACGAGACTATACTTATTTCTCCCCCCGCTTTAAGACGTTTAGTAGACTTGATTATATCCTAGTTAGTGACTCTCTCCTTCCATTCTCCCTCTCGTCTGACATTGACACCATCACCTGGTCTGACCACACTCCTATCCGACTGTCTCTTGATGACTCTATGCCTCTTCTCCCCCCGTCCCAATGGACTCTAAATGAGCACCTCTTGGCTTCCGCGGCAAACCATGAAACTCTCTCTACTTACTTGAGTGACTACTTTACTCTGAATGATGTCGATGGCATCCTCCCAGACTCCCTGTGGTTCGCCCATAAAGTGCTCATGCGTGGCCATTTGATCAAAATAGCTGCTCACTCTAAGAGATTGTATGACTCCTCCGTTCAATCGCTCATAACCGATATTTTTTTTTTGTCATAAATGGTGTTTATTCAAATTCAAATTTTTCTGTAGTACAGAAACAAAAACATAAGAGGTTAACATATGCGAAATAAACTAGCAACAGCTCCACCTGAAAAGTCACATCAATTTCAGGAAATATATTCACATATGACCCAAAAGGAACTGGGATAGGGAGGAAAGCAGGAGGGAAGAAAATAAGGCAGGGAGTGGAGCGGGATGGGGGAGAGGACGGGGAGGCAAATGAGACAAGGCAAAGGCATTAAAAGAGATTAGTAAAGTTAATATCGAGGAGGGAGAGGTGAGAGAGGAGAAAGCCAATGGGAGGCCAGGGCCAACCAAAAAGTCACCCAGTTGTCCCCCGCCGACCCCCAGCCCTCAACTGGGGGGAGGAACGGCCAACGGGTGGGAGGCCCAGATGGCCCAAGCCTCCCTGACATACCGCCTGGGAGGTGCCTCCCAAGCCAGGCAATACTCATAAGTAAAAATCAGGTTCAGTTTGGAGGTAAGGTCGCACATTGCCGGAGGGGACACAGTTTTCCATGTAGATGCAATACAAAGCTTCGCTGCAATAAGCACAAAAGTGGTCAGGAGTCGGATTATAGGGGGAAATATCTCTAGCCCAATGTGAAGTACAGCCAGCTGAGGTGTAAGAGGCACTTTCGTGTCCAAGAGAGAGTCCAATAGGGACTCAACTACAGTCCAGAATTTTGCCACTTTCGGGCAACTCCACCACATGTGTGCTAGAGTCCCCTTGAGCCAACAAGTCCTCCAGCATAGAGACGAGGCCGAACTCATAACGATATTAAAGCGCTGGAACAGGCACAGCAATTGTCTCCTAGATCTACCACTGTCTCTGAGCTCCTGCGGGCCAAAAATCAGCTGCGCACATTACCCCTCTCCAGAGTTGAGCGTCACCTCAAAAAAACTAGATCACGATATTACGCCATGGGAGACAGGGCGGGTACCCTCTTTGCCCGTAGGATCCGCAAAGTGGAGATGAAACATAGAATCTCTTATGTCCTCTCTCCCAGTGGTGACACAATCAGAAACCCTATTATGATCGCAGATCAATTTAAGCAATTCTACCGCGATCTTTATAACTTAAACTCCGACTCTGACACTCCCCTACCAACCCCGGAGCTTATTCACTCCTTCCTCTCTAGAGCCTCACTTCCTAGCTTACCCTAGACCAACAAGCATTCCTGAACAAGCCCTTCTCCCAGGAGGAAATACTTGCCATTATACGCTCCTCTAAGAAGCGCTCAGCCCCTGGACCGAACGGGTTTTCTTACCAATACTATCACTCCTTTGCCCCAGCTCTGACCCCTTTCCTTCTCCGGTTGTTCCAACACTGGCAGCGGAAGGGAGAGATCAAACCTGAAGCCCTCACCGCGTCGATTTCGACCATTCTCAAACCTCCTACTCTTCCTGGCAGCTACCGCCCTATCGCTCTTTTGAACTGCATTCTCAAGCTTTACTCGAAACTCCTAGCAGAACGTCTCAAGACCGTTCTTCCCTCCCTGATCGCCTTGGATCAGGTTGGATTCATACCTGGCAGACAGGCGAGAGATGCCATAAGGAGGGTCTCGAACCTCCTCGAGATTTTAGAGGGGAGAGGTGCCCCTGGTGTGCTCATCTCCTTGGACGCAGAAAAAGCATTTGATCGGGTGCACTGGGGGTACTTGGCGGCGGTTCTGGATAAATTTGCAATCCTTGGCAACATTAAATCTGCAATTATGGCTCTATACTCCTTTCCCTCTGCAGTGGTGAGAGCGGGTGGATTTACCTCCTCCCCCTTTAACATCTCCAATGGAACCTGCCAAGGTTGCCCCCTCTCCCCTCTCATTTTCGCTCTTGTGATGGAGCCGCTAGCAGCTATTATTCGCAATCACCCCACTTTTAGAGGTGTGGAGGTTGGCCCGGTTGATCATAGAATATTGTTGTACGCGGATGATGTCCTTCTCTCTTGTACCCACCTAGAACTTACTATCCCTATACTGGTCTCGGTCCTATCGGACTTTTCGGCGGCCTCATATTACAAGTTGAACCTAACTAAATCCTCGATATTTCCCATTAACGTTCCTTTCCCCACCCAGCATGCACTACGAGACAAATTTCCCTTCCTCTGGTCTCCTGAGGGCTTCAAATACTTGGGGATACACGTCACACCTTCGAAGCAACTGATTAGAACCAACTTTGAAGCACTACTGACTGACCGTAAAACTCTATTCGCTCACTACTCCACCCTGCAACTTTCCTGGATTGCCAAAATTCACACCATGAAGATGATGGCCCTGCCTAAAATCTTGTATCTAATGAGATGCATTCCCTTTGCCGTCCCACGTAAATATCTTAATTTAATCCAAGCAGTCCTGGCCAGATTTATTTGGAGCGGTAAATTACATAGGATCGCCATGTCTACACTCACCCTCCCGTATAATAAAGGAAGCCTTGGAGTCCCTGACATTGCGGCCTACTATGTGGCAATCTCTCTCGACATTGCCAAAATCTATTGGGCGGAAGCTCCTACCTCTTTGTGGCTGCAAATTGAAGCCCATCATGCTCCATGTGGATCCACCAGATTTCTGCTTGAGATTAATCTTTTGAAACACCACTTGACTTCTCCTTTCCAATCGAGTGGTGCTAGACACCTGGTCTAAGTTGGCGCGCTCCCATTTCCCCTTCCTCTATCGCTACATAACCCTCAGGGCGATTGAAAATTTAGTAACTGACCTTTCCCTTTTGCCGTGGAGGTCTAGAGGTGTGGTATTGCTGTACGATATCCTCTCCAACGGGGAAATACTTCCATTTCCTTGTTTGCAGACTAAGTTCTCCCTTCCAGCCTCCTGTTTCTTCGACCACCTCCGTCTCCGACACTTCCTTTCTGTTACTACTCTCCCTACCTGCGACCTTACGACAGTTAGCTTACCCCTCCAGGCCTTATTTAAACAGACCTCTTCCACTCGTAGAGGAGTAACTATTATTTACAGAGAGATTTTAGTCCTCAGATCCCAGACGAAACTCACCTATATGTCCAGGTGGGAGTCTAGTTTAACTTTCACTGCCTCTTTGGACCAAAGGCATAACGCCTCGGGCCACGCTGCCCATTTCACCTCCTGTGTCGGACACTTGGAACAATCCAAGAAACTGATGCTTGGGTGGTATCTCACCTCCGCCAGGCTAGCTAAATTTGGCGGCTCGAAGGCTGGAGTCTCAACCTCGGCTTCATGCTTGAGAAGCTGCTCCTCTTTGGGGTCTGAGTCTTATATTTGGTGGACCTGTCCCCGATTGACATTGTACTGGGCTGAAGTCGGCTCTCTCCTCTCTACCCTAACGGGTTTGCCTATTCTTCTGGACGGCCCCCTAGCGCTATTGGGAATGAACCTGACCTCACTTCCCGCGACTTTGAGACCGATAATAACCAATGTCTTGATCGCAGCTCGCCTCTCCATTGCCTCACACTGGCGATCGCCTACCCCTCCCACCTTGAGTGAGGTGGTAGCGAGATTGAACCAACATTTCTCGTGTGAGATCATGCTAGCGCACGACTTACGTGAAATAAAGTTCTGAATTGGTGGGATCCTTGGGTATCATCCCTTTACAACACGGTGACCTTGCCACCTTGAGATGACCGATAATTATCTTGGAACCCATCTGGGTATAGTTTTTTTATTTTTTTTTATTTTGCCGAATGTATACTAATTTTGTATGCCTTGCCAATGCTCTTTTGTAAAGCTTTGTTTGGATGCTTTGTGGACTCCCCCCTCGCCCTTCCCCACCCTTTTTGCCCCTGTTAAGTTTGTGAATTTATTGTTTCTATTTGCCCTCATGTGGGTGTTCATGTTATTGTTACTGCTCCTTTTAAGTCAATAAAAACCAAATTATTTAAAAAAAAACAAAAAACTGGATGTTAAAGAGGACCTGTCATCCTCCTGGTGCTTGGCAAATTAAATGCACCACTGAATGCAGCGTGCCTGCTGGATTCAGGGAAGGGGTCCCCCATGTCTCTAGCCCCCCTGTAAGCTTTAAAAAAAGACTTTACAAACTTTACAGATAAGAGGTCGCCTGGGTGGGATATTATTAACCCCTTCAGGACCCAGCCTATTTTGACCCTAAAGATCTTGGCATTTTTGTCAATTCTGACCAGTGTCCCTTTATGAGGTAGTAACTCTGGAACGCTTCTATGGATCCTAGCGATTCTGAGATTGTTTTTTCGTGACATATTGGGCTTCATGTTAGTATTAAAATTAGGTCGATAATTTTTGCGTTTATTTGTGAAAAAAATCAAAAATTTTGCAAATTTTGAATTTTTATTCTGCTAAACCAGAGAGTTATGTGACACGAAATACTTAATAAATAACATTTCCCACATGTCTACTTTACATCAGCACAAATTTGGGGAAAACATTTTTTTGGGTGGAAAGTTATAAGAGTTCAAAGTTCATCAGCAATTTCTCATTTTTCCAGCAAAATTTACAAAACCATTTTTTTTAGTGACCACATCACATTTTAAGTCCCTTTGAGGGGTGTACATGAGAGAAAACACCCAAAAGTGACACCATTCCAAAAACTTTACCCCTCAAGCTACTCAAAACTACATTCAAGAAGATTATTAACCCTTCAGGTGCTTCACAGGAACTAAAGCAACATGGAAGGAAAAAATGGACATTTTAATTTTACTAACAAAAATGTTCTTTTAGCCTCAATTTTTTTATTTTCACATGGGCAACAGGATAAAATGGATCCTAAAACGTGTTGGTCAATTTCTCCTGAGTACACCGATACCTCATATGTGGTCATAAACCACTGTTTAGATGCACGGCAGGGCTCAGAAGGGAAGGAGCGCAATTTGACTTTTGGAGCTAATTTTCCATTCAAAAAGTGAAATGGCATTCCTTCACTTCTGAGCTCTACTGTGCGCCCAAACAGTGGTTTATGACCGCATACGAGGTATCAATGTACTCAAGAGAAATTGCCCAACAAATTTTAGGATGCATTTTATCCTTTTGTCTATGTGAAAATAAAAAAAGGCTAAAAGAAAATGTTTGTGCAAAAAAAAAAGTACTTTTTCATTATTACGGATCAATTTTGTAAACATCTGGGGGTTCAAAGTGCTCATCACCCATCTAGATAAGTTCCCTGGGGAGTCTAGTTTCCAAAATGGGGTCACTTGTGTGGGAGCTCCAATGTTTAGGCACACAGAGGCTCTGCAAATGCGACGTGGTATCCGCTAACTTTTTTCCACAAAACATTTATTTTTTTCATTATTAATTTGTGAAGCACCTGGGGGTTCAAAGTGCTCACCACCCTTCTAAATTTCTTGGGGGGGCCTAGTTTCCAAAATGGGGTGACTTGTGGGGGAGCTCCAATGTTTAGGCACACAGGGGCTCTCCATACGCGACATGGTGTCCGCTAACAATTCCAATTGCTAGTGGACACCATGTCACGTATGGGGAGCCCCTATGTGCCTAAACATTGGAGCTCCCCCAAAAGTGACCCCATTTTGGAAACTAGACCCCCGAAGGAACTTATCTAGATGCATAGTAAGCACTTTGAACCCCCAGGTGCTTCACAAATTAATCAGTAATAATTAAAAAAGAAAATTTGTGTGAATTAAAAGTACTTTTTCCTTATTACAGATCAATTTGTGAAGCACCTGGGGGTTCAAAGTGCTCACTATGCATCTAGATATGTTCCTTGGGGGTTCTAGTTTCCAAAAAGGGGTCACTTGTGGGGGAGCTCCAATGTTTAGGCACACAGGGAGGGGATCTCCATACGCGATATGGTTTCCGCTAACAATTGGAGCAAATTTTTCCATTGAAATTGTTAGCGGACACCATGTCGTGTATGGAGAACCCGTGTGCCACCAGCACAAGGGCAACTGGTAGAGTTGGGGTACAGCACCAGAAAATGGCTCCTCTAATGAATGCGCTATTTTCTGGGGTGGCTGTGGGTTGCAATTTGCAGCGTGGGGGCCCACGTTTGGGTCTCTCCACGGTGAGGATTCCAGCCCCCAAGCTGCTAATTTGTACCTGGCTTGGAACGAAAAATACAGCGAAGGCCTTTTTTTTTATATTTCTAGAACTGATTTTAGGAAAAAAAAATTACATGGGGCTCCAACATATTTTTGGTCCAGTCAGGTACAACTTGGCAGCTACGGACTGCCAGCAACCACCAGCTGCCTCGTTGTACCTGGCTGGCAACCAAAAATACAGCGAAGCCCATTTTATTTTTATTTCTAGATCTATTTCTAGAAAAAAAAACGCACCGACTTTCATGACGTCTCTATAACGTCATAGGTCGGGGAGGGGTTAAAAGGTCTTTGCCGCTGGCACAGACCTCCCTGCCTCCTCCTTGTGTGTTCCGCCCCGTGTCTTCAGCCGCCTCTTCTCATGCTCTCTGTTAATCACGCTGCCGCACAGCTATTGGTGTGAGCGGCTTCCGTAACGTCAGCGGCAGAGCCCGTCCTGTTTGTGCTTTATTCAAACAGCAGGGCAGGAATCTGGCGCTGACATCACTCAAGCCGCTCACACCAAGGGCTATGCGGCAGCGTGATTAACAGAGAGCACGAGAAGAGGAGGCGGCAGCAGACACATAGAGGGGGCGGAAAACACAAGGAGGAGGCAGGGAGGACTGTGTCAGCGGCGAGGACCTCTTAATAAAATCTCACTCAGGCGACCTCTTATCTGTAAAGTTTGTAAAGTCTTTTTTAAAGCTTAAAGGGGGCAAGAGACATGGGGGACCATTCCCTGAATGCAGCAGACCTGCTTCATTCAGTGCTGCATTTAGTTTGCCATGCACCAGGTGGGTGACAGGTCCTCTCTAAATTGGAATTCAATAATTCATACACGTGGCCCAGTGATTTGTAATATATGTTATCTTTTTTTTTGCCATGTCATCCTCATAAGAATCTTAAACTCTTGATAAACAGTTCCCATACTTACTCTAGTGACTGAGATATCCCTCTGCTATATGTGCATGACCCTTTGGCTAATTTCAATTTTCCCATCCCTGGAATAATGATAAAATAATAAAGGCTGGAGCTAACCAGCAGCCACTGATTGGCTCCAGCAGGTTCATTACAAGATTACATAACCCATTGGGATACCAGCCCCAGCATCGCTGTAATGGTACCACTGCAATAGCTGACCATATTATTTTTTATTAAACAGAGCCCTGATTAAGCAGGGGTTGTCCAGTAGGAAATAACCCCTTTAATACTACATTTACACTCCCGTAGAATAGCTGTATTTTACAGTCCACGTTAAAACTGTCCAGTACATTATGACTCATGTCATAATGCTTTGAAGGATATAGAGGTGCAGTACAAGCTCATAAGACTTCTTATAGTGTATAAGACTTCTTATAGTGTAAATCTTGAACACAAGTTCTGGATTTACATTATAAGAAAATAAAGACGATGTAAACTTTAGCATGAAACTACAAAAGGATTCAAATTTGTTGTCAAGTACCATAGTAATAATTTATCCTACAGAAAGTGGTAGGACATTTGTCAACGTGACAATTTGTTAGTTTGGTACATTAGACATACGCTTAGCAATACAGCATGTGGCTAGAACATAACACTGAGCTAGAACAAGGGTTCTTCAGTAAAGGGGTACTTCAAACTAAGCAAGATCGCTAGCGAGATCGCTGATACGTCACAGGTTTTGTGATGCAACAGCGACTTCACTAGTGATCTCGCTATGTGTGACAAGTAGCAGCAACCAGGCCCCTGCTGTGAGATCGCCGATAATGTTGGAATGTCCTGGACCATTTTTTGATCATTGGGCTCCCGCTGGGTAGCATGCATCGGTGTGTTTGACGGGGACAATGACCTCAATACTACAGGTCTGAGTGACAGGGTCCCAATGTGTTTGACATCTCACCAGCGACCACGTAGCGACGCTCCAGCAATTCTTACCAGGTCGTATCATTGTTGGGATCGCTGGAGCATCGCTAAGTGTAACGGGGCCCTAAAGCATCACAACCCGCTCAGATATCAACCTGCAGAACTAAAGCCATAATGGATTGAATTTCTCATAACAGAACCTGGTAAGGAACTACATAGTGCAAAGAAAATTCTGCCAGGCAGTTGTCCAAGTATGACACTAAAAAAACGGCCAAACACACAGACATATATGAAGGCTAATTCTTAGACATTGCATACTAAGACCTCATTCAGACTTTTTTACTTACAAGAAAAAAAACAGATGGTTAATCAAAATTTTGGATATGATTTTTCATTAGAATTTTGGCAGCATGTCAGCTTCTACCTTTGGTGTATCAGTGATTTTGCACAAAACAAAAATAATTCAAAGCTTACCGTACCCATGTTTATCACAGACCCATTGATACGTACAGGTGAAGTTGATCCTTAAGTCGATTCAAAAACAGACAAGTCTCCATGATTTTTTGCAGCCTATAACTGGTATGTGCACGTTTTATTTGAGAAAATCATAGCCAGAATTTGTCAGTGACTCACAGATGTCTGAATGAGGCCTTAAAATAGACAGTTTTATGCACCAAATTTATCAAAGTGGTCCATGCTGGTCATGAAATCTGGCGTATTTAGAGACCATCTAGTCTCAGCTTAGTTGGCTTACTTTGTCCCAGAAATGCGTGCCACAATTTGGAAGCATTTGCTGAAGGATAATTTGGCACGTTCGGTCACATCTTTTTAAGCGAGTCTACCCTTGTTAGACAAGGCTCAGTAAGTGTCTACAATACAAATATGGCGCAAGCCATAAAGCAAGCTATGACATATGTAACTTGATAAATTCCCCATATGGTACCCTATCCAAGTGCCTTATCTTGGCAACCAAGCCACCCACCCCATTGGTAAACAGCAGCAGTTACGGTACCTACTTTTTTAATGGCTGAAGAATATCTTAAATAAAAATGTTTTCTTCTTCATACAACTACAATGCTGCACAAATTAATTGGGACAAAGCATTTTTTAAGTAAAATCGTAAATTGGGGTTACCAGTCAGTGATTCATACCAGTTTTAACTGCTTTGAACAGGTGTGAGTGTACAACCTTGAGTAACAAAATGTGATTTGACTGGTTTTAGTCAGAAAATAACAGCTATCTGCCCCCTCAGCTTCAGTTGAGAGCTTGTTTCTGTGAGGAGTGGTTTAGTGTACTTTTTCTCTCAGTGTGATTTGTGCCTGTAAAAATGGATGTTACTCCACGGAAGAGGTCTAGAAGTATTACTCTTAATGAACATACAAGTCTGACTGTATTGGAAAATCTACCATTTCAAGAATAATTCACACACACAATGAAACTGGATCGTTTTCTCCAAAACAAAAAGGGAAATGTGGAAGAAAAAGAAAAACAACACCAAGAACTAATAAAACACTTATCAGAAATAGTAAAATTAATGCAAGAAATAGAAGTAAAGACTTGCTTTGTCCCAATTAATTTGCACAGCACTGTACTATCAGCATTTGTAAAGCGTGAAACCAAGATGAGTTTGTTGTATTTTAAAGCCACTAGCCACATACTGTGAAGGCTTCAAAAGGTTGACGATCTGTTCTCACATCTCCCCTTATCACTTTTTATGTACATTCTTTGTGAAATCTTTACAAATACAGTTCAGGAGACAGAATCAATATAAATGTGTTAAAAGCACAAACACCATTATTTGGCAACTTGCCATATATTTCATTTAATTACACATTAAAAACAAACATTATTTCCCTGCAAGGTAAAAAAAGAAACAATACAGCCAGCATCTTAATCTAGCAACATGGGCTGTAGGTTGCCCTTAAATAGCATAGGGAAGAGAAAAAATAAAATAAAAATAAAGTGTGTTTACCTCGTATTGCTATAGACATCCATTCAGAATTTCATAAAACACAATTTAAACATTACACATCTAGCAACAATATAGAAACAAAAAAAATGTACATCAAAATCCAAACAATTGCAAACTCCTGTACAAGGAATCCCCTCTTTAGACATAGAAACACTATAGAAATTAATAACATGGTAAAGTATTATACGTATACATTAGGAGAATAAAAAAGTGATAATAAGTTGTCAAAGTTCACACATCATAAAATTAGCCCAAGGAGAAAAAAAAAAAAGGTAAAGTCTTATTCTATTTTTAAATGCCCTCGAGGAAAGCAGGCGTCTTACTTTTAAGCCTATACAGTCTTACATAACTTCCACCCAGCTTCAAGAACTTGTGTAGGTTTTACCAATCTTCTCATAGCGAAGAGAAAGCAACTGTGGATACCTACACGTCTCATCTATGCCCTTAGTAGTCATGCCTTTGGGAAAATGTTTTAACAGCCAAATTGAGGTACGATAGATCACAATGAAACATTATTCTAAGACCGCTATTCAGGAAAATTCATTACATTTAAGTCAGACACTATTTGCTTGTGATAATGTCACACACGTTCCACTTGTAAGATTGTCATTAGCACAATTTTGTCAACTTCTAGACCTATTTAGACTTCTATGCTACAATAAAACTCATATGGTTCATATTCTGCATCCAATCCTCAAAGACACACGTGAGGCCGCTACATGCACATTAACATCAATTTAATGACACTTCTAGTGGGAACTTATTAGAAAAGGTCTTCAACAGAAGGAGAAAAGTGAAGATTTAGAAAATTGCCTCCTTAGTTGCTGGTAATCTAGCTGGGGAAAGGTAGAGCTCCTGAACCAAATCACCATTGATTCCTACACCATTGTGTATAGCAGTCTGCAGACAGAAGTTTATTTTTTAAGTGCGGCATCTGCTTGACTGAAGCCTCCTCTTCCTCTGCCTAATTTCATGCTTTCACAGTTTATCCTCTGGCTGAAAGTGTTAGCTGGGTTATTCAATCCGTGTTTAAAGTCCTTATTCCGACACAATAATCCATAGAGGTTTTCATACATACACAGCCCCAACGTGTTCTATCCTGCACCCAGTTAAAATATTGTAAAGTCCAATACACGTCACTATAGTATTGCTGCAACACAATCTGAAAGGTTTTTAAAAAAGTACAAACACATACCTACATGGAGCTACCCACCCCCGAACCCTAATTTCCTACATACATCAAGAAATTGAACACAAAAAGTATAGGAACATGTTCATATTCTAAGCAGTATTTAACCCTACTTTCAGCTGTCTGCACAGATCTGAATGATTTCTTCTCAATGCGCCCTGGCTCAGTTTTAAATATATGTACAGAGACGTGCAATTGACCCTTCTTCCCAGTCACAAGCAGGCAAACTGGATATTGCAGTGACATCTGCAAGGCTAATGGCACAGGTTAGGTTTGTCTTATGCACAGGTGAAGAAAAAAAAATGCTGTAGATATGAACACTGTATGTCACTTCAGCCATCAAAGAGCAGTCCATTACCCCTTCGATACCAAACAATAGGCATTGTATTTTGCTGTAGATGCTGAAAAGCAGAAAAAAAAAAAAAATTCGGCAGACAAGACCTCATTTTCCTACCGCATGAATACATTGCCTGCTGCTTACAAATAAGACTGGTGCACCCCCACCTGGCATGAAGGGGTTAACAAGCAGCAAAGCCAAAAGCAGCATTAATACTCCCCCCCACAAAAGACATATATATTTATAGATATCTTCCACTATCCCAGTGAGGTATATTTTGTTTGCGTGTGTGGGAGAAAACAAACAATTAGAGAAAAAAAGCAGAAGCGGGAAAAAGTGCTGGTCAAACCTATAGCCGTGCTGCAAAGTAAAAGTGGGGTGAAGGAACAGAGTAAACCGTAGCAGTATGTAATCTGATGTATTTACAGAGATAAAACAATGTATAGCTTGCTAGCATTATCACATTACAGAACATTGAACACGTCAAGACAGCACAGTATAGATTCACTGACACCTTTCGGACACAAAAATGAGCAATGCAGCATTTTGGGGGTCAAGAAAGGGGCGCTATATTACGTATATTATACGTAATCATACATGAGAGGGGATGGGTCATAAAGCATATTGTGCAATATGGTTTGCTTCGAGCTCAGAGACGCATCACACTTAGAAAATGCTGGTATAAAAATGTGACATCTACTGACTCCTGGCTGCTGCGATAATCATGTGACCAAAAGGGAGCTAGTGCCAATAACAGGGCCTGCCCTGCTGGCAGAATGCACCTGGTGCTTCACACATCTGTGGGCAACCTGCCAAGAACATTAAGACTAAAGGAAAACCCCTCGGCTGCAGCACAGAAAAGTAGGTTGCCACAATAAAATACAAATGCTGTGTGAGGCGGCCACAGAGAAAATTATTGCCGGAAAACTATTCCAAAGCCCACCCCATCCTACAAGAGTAAAAATCAATATCAAATCGCAGCAGCATAACCCGGGCGTTTTCATGTGCTGGCAAAATACTTACATTTTGTTAGAATGGAGGTGGATGTCTCCTGGGGAGGGCAGCAAGGAAAAGAAAACGTAATGGCAATCTGCAATTCTAAAAACCAATGGCAGTGTGCGCCACATGGTCCTTATATTAAAATCTTATTTATATTACACATTCATTTAATACAGAAAAATTAATTCATTTGCAATATAGTGCAATAGTTTTGCAGCTCATACGCGCTAAAAAGTATAAGTCTGCAATGGTAAAGAACCTGACAGACCGCAATACCTGTAAAAAAATTAAAAAGGTATCTTACAGTAAAGACTAAACCTCATTTAGCAAGTTTATGGCCCCACACAATTATACTTTACCACGTATGTATATACTCACAAAGCAGCATGTAGTTATGACAAAGTATGTCAACTTTTGTTATAACCAAGGATGGAGAAATGCTGGCTTTCAAATTAAAAAAGAATTAAAAAGACAACCATTTGGAGCAAAATCTTCAGATATCTTGCAAGTTTGAGGTAAAGATTCAGTCCAATGCATCAGAAGACAGCATAAGTTTTTGATATACTTAAATAAAAACATTTAAAACAAACTATTCCACAACTTTCCTCAATTCGGATCAGACTGTGAAGAGATTCAGTGCAAAAAGTCCAAAGTGTGCTGGTAGGAAGCCAAGAGTGCCATCCCTGACAATCACAGGAGACTGTTTCAAAGATGTGTTTTAGGGCTCTGAGGAGACGGGAGATTGGTGCGGCATCCTGCTGCTTTGTCAGGCGAAGTACATTGTATGCTGAGTGTCGTGATGAATCTGAACGGCTTTGGCCAGAGCTTGAGGATCACGACCATTGCTCTGTCCAGATACATGGCTTCCCTCAGCACTGAGGAGAAAAACAAGATCATTAATTACAAGTCCATGCTCAATCACTAGAGCTATAAGGGTATGTGCCCACAGGACGGTTTTCCTGCAGTACAGAATGCCAGGAGATTTGCTGCGTTCTGGACCTGCATTTTTTGTGCATTTTTGCTGCGTTTGGGATGCTGCATTTTTCCAGCGTTTTTGCCATTAAAAACGCAGAAAAGATAGGACATGTTCAATCTTTCCCATCCGCAGCAAAACCTGAGGTATTTGAAACTTGCAAAACCAAACTTGCACAGCGTTTCTGTGAAACACATTGGTTTTGCTGGGAAGCCCAAACGCAGGAACAGATTAGCAGACATTTGCATAAAACCAAGGTAAAAGCGCATTTGAAAAAATGCAGTAAAAACACTGGAAAAATATCCTTTGGGCACATACTCTAATCATTCTACTGTGTGCACAATTTACACTATTCACATCAAATATACTAAAAAGGAAATCTACATTAGAGGTGGTCCACTTCTTGACACAATTTTATTTTTTCTCTTTAACTCAAAGGAAATCTGTAACCTGGTTTTTATCATGTAATCTGACAGCAGCAAGATTTAGGGGAAGAGAGCCGCCTTGTACCTCCTAGTCCAATTACTCCCACACCACTGATTAGCAGTTTTCTGCCAATATACAATGCAAAAGCTGAAAAAAGTCACAGAAAGGACCATTAAAAGTAGCCTCATATCTGACAAAAATCACATAAAAAATAAAAACTCCTAAAATAATATTTTATTGTTTTTGTTAAAAGCGTATCTATATATTATAGACAGAAATACATATATTCTATCCAAGAGACAAGTATTACATACAAAAGAAATACATCCAAAAGTGCTGCCAAAACTGTCAAGGAGTCAAGTACAGAGAAACAATGCGACAAACTAATACTGTGCTGGCCCTATCCACGTAACTTCAAGATAAATTGCTTGAAGTCAGAGGCTTTATGGTGGGTTTCACACACCAATTTCTGTGTCCAATATCTGAACAGATCTCTGGTTGCAGTGAAATCATGGATACATAGTTCCATTTTGTGGCTGTGTACAAATGTAACAATGTGTCCATGATTTCACTGCAACCAAAGATCTGTTCAGATATTGGACACAGAAATTGGTGTGTGTAAACCCACCATTAGACATTTCTCTTTCCCGTCAGGAGAGTTCGCTTATGAGGGCAGGTTTTCCGTTCCAATGGAGAAGTCAGTCAATTAAGTACCTAGGGGTGTTAATCTCCTCGGATCTGACACAACTGGACCCGCTTAATGATATCCCCTGACGACTAATACTGCCAAGAACTTGGCTGCATATGGCGTATTACGATTATCCTGGTTTGGCAGGATGAATGTGGTCAAGATGGATATCTTGCCATGTTTCCTATATCTTTTTCAGACAGTCCCAGTGTCCCCTCCAGCCGGCTTCTTTGATAAATTGCAACTGTTGTTAACCTGCTTTATTTGGGGCAAGCTTTAAAGGGATCCTGTCACCCCCAAAACACCTCTAAACCTATTAAAAGCTGTCCCTACAGCATAGTAACACTTTCCCTACACTCCTTTTACCTCCTAAATGCAGCAAGTGACATTGAAGAAAAACGTTATTCTAGTACCTCATTAGTGATGATAATGAGTGACTATGCTATTCATAGTCACTCATCCAGGCTGCCCCTCTTCTTCATATCACGCCTGAATAGGCGTGATGTACATGGCAGATTCAAATTGCCGCCTCCCTGCGCGCCTCCCATCTCTCCCATAGCGTCCGGGCTGCAGTGTGGCTGGGTGACGCAATGCGCGTCATTCTCGGCGCCGGGTGACGTATTTACACCGGCGCCGCGCTGTCAGCTTCAAAATGCGCACTGCGCATGCGCATGGGCATGCGCAGTGCGCATTTTGAAGCTGACAGCGCGGCGCCGATGTAAATACGTCACCTGGCGCCGAGAATGACGCGGATCGCGTCACCCAGCCACACTGCAGCCCGGACGCTATGGGAGAGATGGGAGGCGCGCAGGGAGGCGGCAATTTGAATCTGCCATGTACATCACGCCTATTCAGGCGTGATATGAAGAAGAGGGGCAGCCTGGATGAGTGACTATGAATAGCATAGTCACTCATTATCATCACTAATGAGGTACTAGAATAACGTTTTTCTTCAATGTCACTTGCTGCATTTAGGAGGTAAAAGGAGTGTAGGGAAAGTGTTAATATGCTCTAGGGACAGCTTTTAATAGGTTTAGAGGTGTTTGGGGGTGACAGGATCCCTTTAACCTAGAATCAAAATAAACACTCTTACACTGCCCAAGTTCCTGGGGGGAGTGGGAATGCAGAGCCTTAAAACATCTTACTATGCATCGGTGACGGCTCGTGTACTGGATTGGCAATACAGGGCCCTTGTTAAACAGTGGGTCTTAGTGGAACAGGAGGGTTTATGCTGTCTGGTGAGACACCTTCCTTGGCTTCGTCCTGGCGATTTACTTAGTTTGGCCCTCTTCCAGGACTTACGAAGGACTTACTGCGGGTATGGCACCGGATTTTCAAAAGATTATATGGTTGTTCAGGACTGGGTCCTATGTCCCCTCTGTTCTCCAATCCAGCTTTCCCCCTGGACTAACTAGACAGGCCTTCTTGTGTTGGGGGCGAGTAGAAGACATTGGTCTAAGTCAGCTCATGGCAGATGGCGTTATCCCTGCTTTCAATGTTTTACGGGACAAGCCCCCGTTACAGGATTCTTGAATGAAGGTGATAATAGGAGGATGATCTGCTGCGAACGTGTCCCTTTGGAACGTTTGTTCCTGCATGACTCTTCCCGGCCCATTCAACCTCCACATTGTACAACATTTTTATATAAGGAAGCAGCCCCCAGAGACATGGATTCCAAGAGGTTTGGGAGAAGGAACTGGGCCGGAGCATTCCGGAGGCAGACTGGAAAAAGAGCTTTATTTTCACCTACGTGTCTGGGGCCACTTATGCGGCTCAGGAGAAAAATTATAAGATCCTGACAAGGTGGTATTTGTACCCTTCTCGGCTGCATAAGATCTTCCCCTCAGTCTCTGAGAATTGTTGGCGTTGTGGATCCGAGGTTGGCACCTTGCTTCACATTTGGTAGAGCTGTGACAGAAATAGGCCTTTCTGGACCCGGGTGTTTGCAAACTACTCCTTGGTCACAGGCCGTGATGTGACTGGAAGTCCAGAGGCGGCTCTGCTCTCTGTGCTACCGGGGCCCCTCAGCCTTCATAAGAAGGATATCCTTCGCTTCTGCTTTTCAGCCGCTAGGGCGGTTATCCCATGATACTGGAAATCACCCCTTACACCCTAATTGCTGAGTGGTATGCTGAGATGTCTGAGATATTCAAGATGGAAGAACTCTCGGCCGAGTGCTCAGACTCTAGAGATAAATTTACTCTGACCTGGAATGAGTGGATATTGTTTTAAGACTCTCCGAGATTCCTGGAGCTCTTTACTTAAACCATATCTCTTACAGGTTCCTCCCGTGGCTTTTGGGACCGTCTACCTGTCCCCCATGTCCGAGGGAAGTCCATGCCTGAGGTCCTTCCGGGTCCGTTCCCGTTATTTCCCTCTCTTGCCATCAGTTCCCTCCGTATTTTCTCTGACTTCTTTTTTCACCCCACTTTCCTCTTTCTCTCACTCCCCTTTTACTCTATTGGTACATATAGTCAGACTCCCCTTTCATACCTCTATGTGGCTTCTCCATTGTCCACATATACCGTATTTTTCGCATTATAAGACGCACTTTTGTTCCCCAAAATTTTGGGGGAAAGTGGGGGGTGCGTCTTATAATGCGAAACTTCTAGTTGTGCTCTAGGGGAGGCAGGGGGGGCTGTGGAGCGGCGTCCGGGGACTGTCGGGAGGCTGGAGGAGGCTACAGCTGGGGCCCCGTGGTCACGTGGGGCCGCTCATTATCTCCTGAAATATGCACTGCTCCCGCTGTCAATCACCAGCGGGAGCAGCCCATATCACAGTAGAGGGGCGCAGCTGCTGACTGTGATCCTTTGTGCATAGTCAGTGCTTTCCACGCTTTCATTGCGTGGAAAGCACTGACTATTGCGGCGATGTGATACTCACCTCGCTCCACCGTTCCTTGCAGCCGGCGCCATCCCCGATGTTTGTGCTGTGCCGACTTCCGGACCTGTGAGCGTCGCTGCAGAGTGACGTCATCACCGCGCGCCGCTCACAGGACCGGAGGCCGTCGCAGACAGCAGGGATGGATGGCTGCAGCGCAGGGAGCGATATGGAGCGAGGTGAGTATGACAGTTTGTTGTTTTTTTTAAAGAGTGCGCCAGGGTGGAGGCAGTGTCTGTGCCAGCCAGGGGGACAGAGTGCCAGCCAGGGGGACAGTGTGCCAGCCAGGGGGGACAGTGTGCCAGCCAGGGAGACAGTGTGTCAGCCAGGGGGACAGTGTGCCAGCCAGGGGGACAAGTGTGCCAGCCAGGGGACAGTGTGCCAGCCAGGGGGACAGTGTGCCAGCCAGGGGGACAGTGTGCCAGCCAGGGGGACAGTGTGCCAGCCAGGGGGACAGTGTGCCAGCCAGGGGACAGTGTGCCATCCAGGGGACAGTGTGCCATCCAGGGGGACAGTGTGCCAGCCAGGGGGACAGTGTGCCAGCCAGAGGGACAGTGTGCCAGCCAGGGGGACAGTGTGCCAGCCAGGGGGACAGTGTGCCAGCCAGGGGACAGTGTCTGTGCCATCCAGGGGACAGTGTCTGTGCCAGCCAGGGGACAGTGTGCCAGCCAGGGGACAGTGTGCCAGCCAGGGGGACAGTGTGCCAGCCAGGGGGACAGTGTGCCAGCCAGGGGACAGTGTCTGTGCCATCTAGGGGACAGTGTCTGTGCCAGCCAGGGGACAGTGTGCCATCCAGGGGACAGTGTGCCATCCAGGGGACAGTGTCTGTGCCAGCCAGGGGATAGTGCAAGTGTCTGTGCCAGCCAGGGGATAGTGCAAGTGTCTGTGCCAGCCAGGGGATAGTGCAAGTGTCTGTGCCAGCCAGGGGATAGTGTCCGTGCCAGCCTGAGGGGACAGTGTCTGAGCCAGCCTGGGGGGACAGTGTCTGAGCCAGCCTGGGGGGACAGTGTCTGAGCCAGCCTAGGGGGACAGTGTCTGAGCCAGCCTGGGGGGCAGTGCAACACCATTGGAGGCAGTGCGCAAGTTTGGGGGAAGTAGTATGTGCCAGCCTTGAGAGGCAGTGTGCCAGCATAGGGAACAGTGCACCAGCATGGGGGGCAGTGTGCCAGCATGGAGGACATATATACCAGTATGGGTGTTTCATGTACCAGGATGAGGAACTTGTATATGATCTGTAAGACGGACACTGGCATTATAAGACGAACTCCATTTAACATTAAAAAAGTTTTTTTTCTTTTTCCCTTAACCAATATTGTGGGTGCGTCTTATAATCAGGTGCATCTTATAAAGCGAAAAATACGGTAATCAGGTTTTCCTCTCTGTCTCAGGGGGTGGATATTTTTAATGGCCCCTGACTTTGGGCTTAACGTTTGTCAATTGTCTTTTCTTATTACTGATGATTGACAATGTTTTCACTTGTACTTAATTTGACTCCCATTTAGTACAAATACTATATTTAACTTGTTATTTGCTTTCTATATTGATAAAACTAATAAACAAAGATTGAACATAAAAAGGCCCTATCCAGCCTGTCTGCGGGAGTCAGCACTCTACAATATGGTGCCCCCATTCCACGTAGGTTATCCCATGCAGACTTCATCCAAATAAAAGGCAAAAAACAAAACCCAACGTGTTTCCCCACTAAGAACAGAGGTTCATCAGGGATATCTACAATTTTGCCATTACATATTCTAAAGCTCTTAAATAGAAAAGAAAGAACCCCATGTAATAGCGTGTGCACATGAGAGAGATACTAATGCATCTCAGTGAATTAGAATATCATCAAAAAGTTAATTTGTTTCAGTAATTCAACCCAAAAAGTGAAACACATAGTATACTGAGTCATTAGAAACAGAGTGATCTAGGATACTTAGATTGTGGGCCCCAATGGGGACAGAGTTGCAAATGTATGTAAAGTGCTATGGAATAGTGCTATATCAATGAATAAATATTATATGTTATTATTATTTCAAGTGTTTATTTATGTAAATGTTGATGATTATGTCTTACAGCCAATACAAACCCAAAATTTATTATCTCAGAAAACTGAAGTAGGGAGGATGAAGGGGTTAACATCACGCTACCATATTCCATGAGACATCAAAGGGTGAATAGAATATTGATTTATTAGTCAACGTGTTTCAGGGCTTCCAGAAATGCCCTGAATCATGGCAATATTACATTGATTTTTGATTATATTCTAATTCATTGAGATGCACTAGTAAATAATTCAAATAAAATCCAGCCCTATACCTATTGTGTAAGGTGCTTATCAATTCCTTCATGACACAAAGTTATGTACGATATATCATTCCGTCTTCACACATCAGGTATCACGTTTATATAGTGTGCATATTTCTACCTATAAAAACAGGGTATTATCCTTGTACCAGGTATCACTCTATGGCAGGGGTCTCAAACTCGGTTGGGTTGGTGGGCCGCACGTAAAAAAAAATTGATATCGGGGGCCGCATTGCTTGTAGGACTAAAGGTACCGTTACACGTCGCAACACTGCATGCAATTTCACAGGCAATTTGCTGGTTGCAGTGAAATCATGGACACATTGTTCCATTTGTACACAGCAAGAAAATAGAACAATGTGTCCATGATTTCACTGCAACCAGTAAATTGCCAGTGACATTGTATGCAATGTTGCGACAAGTAACGGTACCCTTAGTGACATTTTAGCAATACCAGAATTTTTTGCTCAATCTAGTAAAGTACAAATTATGATCTTCTTGTAGTAATGTCCCCACCCTGGTCTCCATCTTGTAGTAATGTCCCCATACTGGTCCCCATTGTATATTAATGTCCCCCAAACTGGTCCTCATCATGTAGTAATGTCCCCATCCTGATCACCTTCTTGTAGTAATGTCCCCATCCTGGTCCTCTTGTAGTAATGTCCCCACCATGGTCTCCATCTTGTAGTAATGTCCCCACCCTGGTCTCCATCTTGTAGTAATGTCCCCATACTGGTCCCCATTGTATATTAATGTCCCCCAAACTGGTCCTTATCATGTAGTAATGTCCCCATCCTGATCACCTTCTTGTAGTAATGTCCCCATCCTGGTCCTCTTGTAGTAATGTCCCCACCATGGTCTCCATCTTGTAGTAATGTCCCCACCCTGGTCTCCATCTTGTAGTAATGTCCCCATCCTGATCACCTTCTTGTAGTAATGTCCCCATCCTGATCACCTTCTTGTAGTAATGTCCCCATCCTGGTCCTCTTGTAGTAATGTCCCCACCCTGGTCTCCATCTTGTAGTAATGTCCCCATCCTATATTAATGTCCCCCATCCTGGTCCTCCTCTTGTAGTAATGTCCCAATCTTTTAGTAATGTTCCCTCCCTTGTCATCTTGTAGTAATGTCCTGGTCTCTGTTCTTTTTGTTCTGTCGCTCATACACACACTCACATAGGGCTTGTCCACACACCTGCGCTCTCAGTATTTAGCGCTTCTGCGCTAAATACTTAGGTTTTGACAGAGAAGCAGAGGTGCGTGTATGCGGCCGCTTTCAGCAGACGCTGTCCCTGGTTACCCGATGTGTATCGTGGTAACCAGTTCATACAGCAGGCTGCCCACTGTCCGCTTATCTCGAGCGCACAGGGAAACGCTGCTTGCAGTGTTTCCCTGTGCGCTCTGGATAAGCGCACACTATGCAGGCTGCTGTATAAACTGGTTACCACGATACACATCGGGTAACCAGGGACAGCGTCTGCTGAAAGCGGCCGCATACACGCACCTCTGCTTCTCTGTCAAAGCCTAAGTATTTAGCGCAGAAGCGCTAAATACTGAGAGCACAGGTGTTGTGGGCAAGACCATATATACACACCCGCACATTCACACACACTCACATACATACATACATCCTCAGACATATTCACACAAACACATACACACTCACACATTGACACACTTACATAGGGCCATATCTGGAGTTCCTGCCGCCCTAGGCACATTCAGCGGTCACGTTCCCCTCCCCCTCCAGGCTGCTATCTTCGGCTGTAACAGCGCCTTACCTGACTCCACTGTTCTCATTCCGGCAGCTTCTTCCTCTGTGGCTCCCAGTCTTCCGCTTGCTGGCAGCAGCCGGCACCAGCTAGCACCCGGCACCAGCCAGCAGTGGCACCAGCCTGCACGTGGCACCAGCCTGCACCCGGCACCAGCCGCCGGCGATGTGCCGCTCAGGCGGCGCAGGAATACACTCACACATATACATACACTCACACACATATACACACTCACATACAAATATACACCACACACATATACACACTCACACATATTCACACACACATACACTCACACATACACACTCACTCACTCACATATACACACAAATACACACTCACTCACATATACACACAAATACTCACACATATATACACACAAATACACTCACACATATACACATACACACTCACATATAAGCACAAATACACACACACTCACTCACATATACACACAAATACTCACACATATATACACACAAATACACTCACACATATACACATACACACTCATATATACACACAAATACACACACACTCACTCACATATACACAGAAATACTCACACATATACACACAAATACACTCACACATATACACATACACACTCACTCACATATACACACAAATACACTCACACATATACACATACACACTCACATATACACACAAATACACTCACTATTATACACATACACACTATTATACACACAAATACACTCACTATTATACACATACACACTATTATACACATACACACTATTATACACATACACACTATTATACACACAAATACACTCACTATTATACACATACACACTATTATACACACAAATACACTCACTATTATACACATACACACTATTATACACATACACACTATTGTACACACAAATACACTCATTTTCTAATATATACACATACACACTATTATACACACAAATACACTTTCACTATTATACACATACACACTATTATACACATACACACTATTATACACACAAATACACTCAGTATTATACACATACACACTATTATACACATACACACTATTATACACACAAATACACTCACTATTATACACATACACACACACACATACACACTATTATACACATACACACTATTATACACACAAATACACTCACTATTATACACATACACACACACATACACACTATTATACACATACACACTATTATACACACAAATACACTCACTATTATACACATACACACACACATACACACTATTACACACATACACACTATTATACACACAAATACACTCACTATTATACACATACACACTCACTCACATATACACTCACACATACTCACACTCTCTCTCTAACACTCACTCATACACACCTGATGCCCCGGGCCATTATACATGAAGCCGCCGCGGTACCGCTTTACTGTGACTACTGTGACAGGTACCGCCGGCTCAGCTCAAACAAGCGCCTTCGCACATGTACATTCACGGAAGCATGCAGCCGGCGGACCAATCAGAAGCCTCCTCTGACGTCACAGGCGGCTCCTGATTGGTCCACCGGCCGCCTGCTTTCATGAATGTACAGGCGCGAAGGTGCTTGTGTGAGCTGAGCCGGCGGTACCTGTCACAGTAGTCACAGTAAAGCGGTACCGCGGCGGCTGCATGTATAATGGCCCGGGGCATGCATTTTTCTTTCATGGTGCCCCGGGCCGCATTGGGGAGCATGGCGGGCCGCTTGCGGCCCGGGGGTCGCGAGTTTGAGACCCCTGCTCTATGGTATTATTTAATACTGGTATACATACTAAATATTCCCCCATATTTGATATACATCAAGATCAATTTCTTCTGTCAGGTACGGAAGTGCTTTAATGAAGTAATACAATAGAGTCCCATAAAAGGCAGCTCCTTTAACTGTTCTTTGGTCTATATAAAAAACAAATCCAACCATAAGTGTGAAGAGAGGTTGGGAGGTTTTGCAAGTATCGGTAAAGGCGGGAATCTAGTAGATTTAAGGAAAATGTCCCATCCTCCTTTTTTGTATATCTTTGCTAAGTATTCCTCTCAGATATAAGAAGGGCTCTTGTCCCTGAGGGTCGACATCTCTAGGACCATTTGCTCTAAGATTATGGGGACATCTCATATTACAGTGGAAGACTTGAGCATAATGCAAGAGCAATCATGAGTGCAGCCTTCTAGAGGAGGGTAAAAAAATGGTGGGCTGGATTGAACTGTGAACTAGTTTAAAATGTTCAGGCTGCCATTAGATCCTTCTAAATGATTAAGACGCACTGCTTTGCGTCGAAACGCGTTTGTTTTTAATGTCTGGACTGTAACTTAATTGATTTTATGCTTTCTGAAGTCCTGAGATAAAAAAAAAAAATGGATTTTTTTGGATTTATAGCGCTGGACTTATTCCTCCTGAGGGCAAAATATCCCTTGAAAGAAATGTCTATTGGGACATTTCTGTGTGCAACAGGAACAAGTGATAAGCACCTTACAAAATAATTATAGGGCTGGATTTTGTTTTATATATTTACTAGAAATAGGCCCAATGCTATTGCATCAGGAGGGCAGTCTATGTGCCTATGTCCCCTTGTGCCCGCTCTCCTGTCTGTGCTGTCTCTTCCCCTTGTGCGCTCTGTCTTGCGTGTGCCCTTCTCTTCGCTCTGTGTGCTCACAGAGCCTGTGTGCACTGTCTCTCCCTTTGACTCTGCCTCCCCCTGTGCCTCTGCCTCCCTTGTGCCTTAGGCCTTTGTGCCTTCAGCCTCCCTTATGCCTTCTGCGTCCCCTGTGCCTCTGCGCACTCACCACTGTGAGCCACCGTTTACAGTGCTAACCACTGAGCCACCGTATACAGTGCTAACCACTGAGCCAACCATAATACAGTGCTAACCACTGAGCCACCGTATACAGTGCTAACCACCGAGCCACCATGTACAGTGCAAACCACTGAGCTGAGCCAGCTTGAAATCTCTCGCCAATACCGTGCTACTCAGCTGATTGAGTTCTGCCTGGAGCTCAAGCAATCAGCTGAGCAGCACGGTATTGGCGGGAGATTTAAACCTGCCCGCCGCTGATCACTTGATTGGTCTAGCACCGGGAAGCGCACGACCAATCAGCTGATCGGTGCGGTATTGAGAGGAGATTTAAACCTGCCCGTCGCCGCTCGAAATACACAGCCGCCGCTAAGTGCTATTCCTCCAAGAGATCAGCCGCTCAGTAGTTAGCACAGTATATGGTGGCTCAGTGGTTAGCACTGTATACAGTGGCTCAGTGGTTAGCACAGTATACAGTGGCTCAGTGGTTAGCACAGTATACTATATCTCAATGGTTAGCACTGTATACGGTGGCTCAGTGGTTAGCACTGTATACGGTGGCTCAATGGTTAGAACTGTATGGCGGCTCAGTGGTTAGCACTGTATACTGTGGCTCAGTGGTTAGCACAGTATATGGTGGCTCAGTAATCAGCACTGTATGGTGGCAGGGGATTTGAAGCCTGCGCCAGTCATTGGCTGCCAGCTGAGCCATTGAACGGCGTGGGATACCAATCCCCCGCCAAAGCCGTGCGACATCGGCTCAGCCAATGAGCGGCGTGTGATTCAAAGCTGCGTGGCCACCGCTCATTGGCTGAGCCGCTTGCTGGCTGAGCCAATGAGCGGTGCCACGCAGGACTTGAATCCCGCGCTGCTCGTTGGCTGAGCTGGCAGCACCTCAGCCAATGAACTGTGCCGCGCGGCTTTGGCGCGGGATTTGAATCCCGCACTGCTTATTGGCTAAGCTGAGGGAGCTTAGCCAATTAATGAGCGTTGCTGCGCGGCTTTGGCGGAGGATCTCAATCCTGCGCCACTCATTGGCTAAGCGCCAGGGGTGCTCAAGCCAATGACCAATGCAGCTCGGTTTGGCGGGGGATTTGAATCCCGGCCGCCATATCAGAATACCCATGACTTGGGTTTTCCAATATGGCGGTCGGCGTACTGGCGCCGCTCATCTCCCGGCTGCATCGCCGCTGACATGCCTGCGGCAGGACATGACTCGCCGCTAGCCACTGATCTTCGACAGTACCGGTGACATGTTTGTCACTTGTGTCGCTAACCCACAATCTAACGGTGCCGCGGCGGATTGTGGGATAGCGACATAAGCGCCAGAAGTCTGTCACAGAGGCCATTGGTGATACATACATTTGCAACACTGTCCCCATTGACATTTGCAACACTGTCCCCATTGGGGCTCACAAACTGAACATCCTAGATCACTCTGTTTCTAATGACTCGGTATACTATGTGTTCAACTTTTTGTATTGAGTTATTGAAATAAATTAACTTTTTGATGATATTCTAATTCATTGAGATGCACTAGTATCTCTTTCATGTGCACACACTATTACATGGGCTTTTTTCTTTTGCATTTAAGTACTTAATAATATGTAATGGCAATTTTGTAGATATTCCTGATGAACCTCTATTCTTAGTGGGGAAATGCGTTGGGTTTTGTTTTTTTGCCTTGTATTTGGATGCAGTCTGCTATGAGTTGCCCTGCTGGTATACCTTCTCTAATAAATTTTTGGCTAGCACAGTTTTGACATAAACATTGTAGGTGGCGACATTCTGGCTGGTATCGCTATACCTCTGTGTACACCCGTGTCTGTTGAACATAGGGAAAGGCAAGGAGATTAGGGGTAGTCTACGTGGAGTGGAGGCACCTTCAGCACGATATTGTAGGGTGCCGACTCCCGCTGTCAGGAACAGTGGATAGGGCCATTTTACGGCCAGCACAGTATTAGTCTTTCACACTGTTTATCTGCACTGACTCCTTGACAGTTTTGGCAGCACTTTTGGATGCATTTATCTTTTGTATGTTGTATTTGTTTTTGTTTTTTTTAAATATATGTTTTTTAGCCTGTGTTGTATGGATACGCTTTTTACGAAGTCAATAAAGAAACATTTTAGGAGTTTCTTTTTTTGCTGCACACAGAAAGCTACAAATCAGTGGTGTGAGCAAGATTATACAAAGCTCAGCATTCAGAGAACTGGTAGATGTACAACAGAGAAAAGTGTGATTCTGTCATAACTGCTGCATCCAGTAAACTAAGTGATACATGACTGAAATCAGGATCTCTCCATACATCATGGTACTGTAAGATTATATTGCAAAACATGTTGAAAGATTCCCTTTGCATCGTTTGGCTTTTACAGACTCTTTACTATTCCTTTACATTCAATATGATGGGGTCTCTGGTCATACATTAGCTGAGGAAGGTTAGAAAAAGACACATAGAAGTCAAACTCTCTCCCATTAGACCTTTAGTAAAAGCTTTGTATTCTCAGTTAAAGAGGACCTGTCACCCCCCTGGTGCTATGCTAACTGAATGCAGCGTGTCTGCTGCATTCAGGGAAGGGGTCCCCATGTCTCTAGCTTCCTGTAAGTTGTAAAAAAGACTTTATAAAGTTTATGGATAAGGAGTCCGGAGGGACTTACTCAGTAATGAGTCATCAATGTTGTATGATGTCCTCCCTGCCTCCAGCCCTCAGCGATAACACATACAGGAGGCTGAACAAGAGGCAGCGCGCGCTGCCTAGATACCCGGTGTTTACCATGGTTACCAGCCAGTGAGGTCACTGATCGCTGGTTTCTTGCTGTCATACGCAGTGATGCGTGCTGACCAGCGGGAAACCAACGATCAAAAAATTACCCACAGCACTTTGCAGCGATCAGCGTCCTCACAGCAGGGGCCTGATCGCTGCTGTCACACATAACGACATCGCTGGAGAGATCGTTGTAACGTCACAGTTACAAATATCTCTCTAACGATATCGTTATGTGAGACAGGGCCTTAAGTCGCTCCAGACTCCTAACTGTACACTTTATAAAGTCTTTTTTAGGGTGGGTCCAGACTTGAGTTCACCTCCGCAGCGTCTTGCGGACGGCGAAAGCAAGCCGAGCGCAAGCACTGCACATCCCTATGTTTAACATGGGGACGCACGGTGATGCGCTCGGCTGTGGATCGGCGTGCACACTGATAGACTTCCATGTGTGATTTGCATGCATGAAGATGCTTGCGTACAAATCATAGATTCTTGTAGGCACCATGAATGCGACATGTTGCTTTCATGGTGCAGAAGGAGAATGTATGGTTTGTACGCAAGCATCTGCATGCGTACAAATCCCACACGGAAGTCTATCAGTGTGCACGCCCATCCACAGCCTAGCGCATCACCGTGCATCCCCATGTTAAACATAGGGATGGGCGGTGTTTGCGCTCGGCTTGTGTTCGCCGTCCGCAAGATGCTGCACAGGCAAACACAAGTCTGAAGTCACCCTTACAACTTACAGGGAGGCTAGAGACATGGGGGACCCCTTCCCTAAATGCAGCAGGCACACTGCACTAGGTGCTGCATCCAGTTAGCATAGCACCAGGCTGGTGAAAGGCCCTCTTTAATTCATTCTGCAGACAGCAATAAACAGTGTAAAACAGACTATGGAAGGCAAATGATAAACGGTCTTTAACAAAAACCAATTCTAAAGATTGACTGTAGACGAAAAATAAATATATTACAATTGAACAGATTAAATAGATACATATACATACACACACACACACATTTTATATATATAATATATATATATATATAAAAAAATTATACATGCTCACATATATTGTGATGCGTCCACCGGCTATGTCAGGAGGGACAGGTATGTGTGGAATAGACAGAGGTCTGCAGCGATCTTAACCCAGGTTGACTGCTGAGACTTGTTGTCCAACACCTTTCTATAATGTAACGTGGGATGGAGGAAAGGGTTAACCAGAAGCAATGGGTGGGTCTGGTTAACTATATACCACCCAGGGAGGATGTGTGGCTGTTATCAGGTGGCCACTCCCTGGTCACAAGTCTCTGACGCCAGACAAGCCCCGGGCGTGGAGGTTGTCTGTTTTGTAACACATGACCAGAGATCAGGCCTGGAGCCTGGTTTGTGAGTGGAGTCAGAGACCACTCCATTGGGACAGTGCTGGAGAAGCATACCCAAACCTGTGCACCCGTGTGTGAGGTAACAACAGATTGTATACCGGGCGGTATGTACCTGTAAGCCGAAGAAAGGCTCCTGTTTATGTGGTGGGGTTGTCTGGGCTTTTGCAATATTAATATGTGTATCTAGGCTGCAAAATGTTCACAGTTTGCAATATACTTGCTGCCAACATTTTGCAGGGTTTCCTAGATATCACATATTTGTGGCTGGCAAGGAACGTCTAGGGGGCGTGACTGTGCATGTAAATGGAGAACTGGTCGTTTCCTCCCAGTCTCCTACAATCACGTTCCCTGCCATATACCCAGTATGGCCAGCCACCCCCAGGATGTTACAGGCCCGCCCCCTCCCCACTCTCACTATGCCCGGCCACCCGTAATGTCACCACCCACCCCCATTGTCCCCACTGCACTCACACACTGTACTGAATCGGCAGCTGTGAAGGAGATTCGGTACAGTGTAACAGTGTGGGAGGGACCGCTGCTCACCCTGTCTGTGGGCTCTGTGCTTGCAGCCCGGGTCTCGGTGCCTGCAGCCCGGTGCTAGGTCTGCTCTACAGTCCTCTGGGTACAATAGAGCCGGCGGCGATATAGTGAGGACCGGTTCACCGACTCTGTTACCGCGCTTTATGGTACAGGAGCCGGTCCTCACTATACCGCCGCCGGCTCTATTGTAACATAGTAACATAGTAACATAGTTTTTAAGGTTGAAGGAAGACTTTAAGTCCATCTAGTTCAACCCATAGCCTAACATGTTGATCCAGAGGAAGGCAAAAAAAAACCATGTGGCAACACTAAGCTCCACATTGGGGGAAAAAATTCCTTCCTGACTCTAGATACGGCAATCGGACTAATTCCCTGGATCAACGCCCTATCAAAGAATCTAGTATGTATAACTGATAATATTATAGTTTTCAAGAAAGGCATCCAGGCCCTTCTTAAATGTTAGTAGTGAGTCACTCATTACAACATCATGTGGCAGAGAGTTCCATAGTCTCACTGCTCTTACAGTAAAGAATCCGCCTCTGTGTACCGGGAGGACTAGAGAGCAGACCTAGCACTGGGCTCCAGGCACAGAGCCCTGGCTGCAGCCCAGAAACCTGAGCTCCAGGCATAGACACCGGGCTGCAGGCACAGAGACTTGAACTGCGGAGTGTGGCCCCGACTCCAGGCACAGAGCCCACAGACAGGGTGAGCAGCACACTCTTGCAGTGGTCCCTCCCGCATTGTACCGAATCTCCTTCACAGCTGCCGATTCAGTATAGTGTGTGAGTGCAGTGGGGACAATGGGGGTAAATGGTGACATTGGGGGCTGGGGGTGGCCAGGCATAGTGAGAGTGGAGAGGGTGCGGGCCTCTAACGTCCTGGGGGTGGCTGGCCATACCAGGAATAGGGGAGGGGGTGTGATTGTAGGAGACTGGGAAGAAACTACCAGTTCCCATTTACATGCAAAATCACACCCCCTGGATGTTCCCTGCCAGACGCAAATATGTGTTATCTAGAAAACCCTGCAAAATGTTGACAGCAAGTATATTGCAAACTGTCAACATTTTGCAGCCTAGATACACATATTAATTATTGCAAAAGCCCGGACAACCCCTTTAAGCATTTAACTCAGGCAATATAGTGTCAATATATGACGAAAGGCAGCAATGGGGAAAAAGTAAACTACTCACCTGTCATGATCCTTGTCCACAAGATGGTATCTTGCTCTGAAAGCAACCAAGCGAGCATAGTATGCAGGTGCAGGGATAGAGACCGAGCGAGTACATCGAACATACGTGTGACAAAGTTGGTAAGTTAAGAGTTGCAATTCATCAGCTGTGAAGCAGTTGTCATCCCACAGAACTTGATAGTGAGATGGGCGACTTGTTCCCTAAAATAAAACAAAAAATAATTCCAGTATCTGGGATATCAGCAATCGAAAATGGTGCATAGCAAGTGACATACCTGGATGCCTGCATGGCTACAGAGATAAAAGTCAAATTCTGATGGGTGCGTAATGGTGCTGTCTACTGTAGTTCCTGCTGGCACATTTCCACTTTTACCCACCTTAGAGAAAAAAAGTAATAATGTAAAAAATTAAGTTTGGAATATGAAAATCTTTGTGATTTACAGTATGATGGGTTTAAAGCCTATATAATATCCAATTAAAGGAAACCTGTCCCCTCTAGAATTTCTATTAATCTGCTTCTATTCTGTGTACAGGGACAACAGTGACTACTGTGAGAATATTAAGTTGTATTCACCCTTAACTCACTCACAAAAATAACTGGAAAAAGGCAAATTTAACAAAATTCCACAGAAAAGCTAAAAAATGAGCTGGACAAGATTGTTGGCACCGTTCCAAAAATTGTGATAAAACAACTTTGTTTCAAGCATGTGATGCTCGATCAAACTCACCTGTGGCAAGTAACAAGTGTGGGCATTATGAAAATCACACCTGAAACCAGATAAAAAGGGGAGAATTTGACTCAATCTCTGCATTATGTATCTGTGTGTGCAACACTAAGCATGAAGAACAGAAAGAGGATATCAGAACTGTCTGAGGACTTGAGAACAAAAATTGTTGAAAAAAAATCAACAATCTCCAGAGATGTTGATGTTCCTTTGGTCACAGTGCAAAACATATTCAAGAAGCATAAAACCCATGGCACCGTAACTAATCATGGACAGCAGAGAAAAGTAATGAAAAGTGGTAATGCAGGATATTTCATATAGTGGTAACCAAATTCCAAAGGAATTCAAGCTATTCTACAGGCTCTGGGTGCTTCAGTGTCAGCACGAACTCTATGTCGACATTTGAATAAAATGAAATACTATGACAAGGGACCCAGGAGGATCCCACTGCTGGCACAGAGGCATAAAAAAAGCTAGGCTACAGTTTGCCAACGTTTAAGTAAGTCAAAACCCTATTGGGAAAGTGTCATGTAGACGGATGAAACCAAGACAGTGCTTTTTGGTAAGGCAAATTCATTTTACTGTTTATTGAAAACAGAATGATGCCTACAAAGAACAGAACACAAATTTCCAGGTGAGAGGTGCAAGAAGCTTGTTGATGGTGATAGGAATCGATTGACTGCAGTTATTTATTCCAAAGGGTGTACATCTAAATATTAAAGTCAGAGCGCCAACAACTTTGTCTGGCCCAATTTTGGGGTTTTGTTTAAAGTTATGTGCAATTTGCTTTTTCGGTGTAGCTCCAATACACACAAAGGAAATTAACTTGCGCATAACAAAACGTGTATTGGCAATGATTTTCAGTAACAATTTCAAGGGTGCCTACACTTTCAGCCAGGACTGTACCAGTAGGCAAATTGCATTTCTAGAGGTAACAGGTTTCCTTTAAAATGTAAAGTCTTTAAAGTTTTCAAATCCATGGTGATAATATGAATGTGAAATGCCAGCTAGACTTCACCATCCCTATGGCAATTCTTCCTTATGCCACATAATTACTAATCTGCTGTGTCTAGTAAACACATTTTTAGATGGGGATATAAATATCTTCACAAAAGAATAAAGTGTTGAAATGTTCACGTGCTAGAAAAGAAGCTAACATAAAATTACTATTAGCACTTTCCCTTTGCTCTATGGTTCTGAAAACTTACCCTCTCAGTTTTATCAGCACAGAAAAGTCTGGTATGATGACGCTTTTGAACAACTATGTATGTAATTCCGGGTCTGTAATCCTCTTCCAGACTTATGCAGGCTTTCCGAATAGCCATAAGCTCTGGCCATGCAACCTACAAGAAGCAGAAATGTTTTCTAAGGTTTGGTTTTATTATATCATTTTATAGCTGTAGCAACACATTTTTAACAAAGTAATGAATATTAAGGACCAATCCAGTGATTTTTGTTATAAATATTTTTCCCTTTGGTAGGCAGTATGTATTCAAGAGTCGTGAACGTGGTAGCATAGTTGCCGGTTGCAGTCTTCTCACAGTTTATGCTGCCGCATCCTCCCCACCATGCGATCACAATGTGGAGCAGCAGTTACTCAATGTAATTTTAAAAAGGACATGTCACCCCCCTTCCCCCCGATACTTTCCAAACTAAAAGCACCACTGATTGCAGCGTCTCTACTGCATTCAGGTAAGGTGTCTCCCATGTCTCTAGCTCCCCTGTAAGGCTACCTTCACATCACGTTTTTCTGCAATCCACTGCTGGGGGCGGGTTGGGGGAGGTTTTGGGAGTGGTATTGGAGTTTGAGCATGCTCAATACAGAAAATTGCATCCAATATCGGATTCGATTTTCCATCCGATCCAAATTCCAATAGACTCCCATATTATTTTAATTGGATCTAATCGGATCAGATGTGAAACAATTTTTGCTGCGGAGACCAAAATCGCAGCAGTCTACGATTTTGGCTTCTGCAGAAAGTCAGACAGGATCAGATTGGAGGCAAATAGGATGCCATTAAGCGCAAATCCGATCGATCTGTCCCTATAGGATAACATGGGGCCAAAATCAGATCCGATGTGGTCCGATTTACAACAGACAGCGTCGGATTGAAGAAAAATGTGATGTGAAAGCAGTTGTACAAAACACTTTAGAAAGTGTACAGATAAAGAGTCCGGAGGGACTTACTCAGTATGGAGTCATGGCTGCTCCCTGGTGTCCTCCCCACCTCCAGCCCCCTCTGTGCCACCTCCAGCGCCCTCTGTGCTGCTTCCTTTATGTGTCTCCCCTCCTCCCCCACTGATGCTCCTCTGCGTCTGAAGTCACGTAGGCGCAGAGCGAGCAATGGGCTGGAGCGGGTCCTGGAAGCTGGAACGCCTCCTGCCAGTGAAGTCAGTACCGGAGCCTGCCCTGCATACAACATAATGTGGATCAGGACGGGCTCCGGCGCTGACATCACCGGCAGGAGGCGTTTCAACTGCCGGGACCCGCTCCAGACCATTGCTCCCTCTGCGCCTGCGTGAGTTCAGACGCAGAGGAGTATGAGTGAGCGAGGAGGGGAAACACATAAAGAAGGCGGCACAGAGAGGGCTGGAGGTGGAGAGGACACCAGGGAACAGCGATGACTCAATACTGAGTAAGTCCCTCCAAACTCCTTACCTGTACAGTTTTAAGTGTTTTGTACAACTTACGGGGGGCTGGCTAGAGACATGGGGACCCCCTTCCCTGAATGCAGCAGACACGCTGCATTCAGTGGTGCTTTCAGTTTGGAAAGCACCAGGGGGGTGACAGGGCCTCTTAAAGCCAGAGTCAGACTTGCATTCAGAAAATGCAAACAGTGACCTCCGCTCCACATATAAACCACTGCTATTCAGCATATCACAAGTGGAGTCAATGGTACCACAATGTTCCAGAGCACTAGTGAAACCAGAAGATGGCAGAGACTAGTGATGATGCTACTTCCTTCATGACACTTACAGTTGTGGCCAAAAGTATTGACACCCCTGCAATTCTGTTAGATGATACTCAGTGTCTTCCTGAAAATGATTGCAATCACAAATTCTTTGGTATTATTATCTTCATTTAATTTGTCTTCAATGAAAAAACACAAAAATAATTGTCCTAAAGCCAAATTGGATCTAATTCCACACCAAACATAAAAAAGGGGGTGGACAAAAGTATTGGCACTGTTAGAAAAATCATGTGATGCTTCTCTAATTTGTGTAATTCACACCTGTAACTTACCTGTGGCACTTAACAGGTGTTGGCAATAACTAAATAACACTTGCAGCCAGTTGACATGGATTAAAGTTGACTCAACCTCTGTCCTGTGTCCTTGTGTCTACCACATTGAGCATGGAGAAAAGAAAGAAGACCAAATAACTGTCTGAGGACTTGAGAAACCAAATTGTGAAGAAGCATGAGCAATCTCAAGGCTACAAGTCCACCTCCAAAGACCTGAATGTTCCTGTGTCTACCGTGCGCAGTGTCATCAAGAAGTTTAAAGCCCATGGCACTGTTGCTAACCTCCTTAGATGTGGACGGAAAAGAAAAATTGACGAGAGATTTCAACGCAAGATTGTGCGGATGGTGGATAAAGAACCTCGACTAACATCCAAACAAGTTCAAGCTACCCTGCAATCCGAGGGTACAACAGTGTCAACCCGTACTATCCTTTGGCGTCTGAATGAAAAGGGACTGTATAGTAGGATACCCAGGAAGACCCCACTTCTTTCCCCGAGACATAAAAAAGCCAGGCTGGAGTTTGCCAAAACTTACCTGAGAAAGCCTAAAACGTTTTGGAAGAATGTTCTCTGGTCAGATGAGACAAAAGTAGAGCTTTTTGGGCAAAGGCATTAACATAGAGTTTACAGGAGAAAAAAAGAGGCATTCAAAGAAAAGAACATGGTCCCTACAGTCAAACATGGCAGAGGTTCCCTGATGTTTTGGGATTGCTTTGCTGCCTCTGGCACTGGACTGCTTGACCGTGTATATGGCATTATGAAGTCTGAAGACTACCAACAAATTTTGCAGCATAATGTAGGGCCCAGTGTGAGAAAGCTGGGTCTCCCTCAGAGGTCATGGGTCTTCTAGCAGGACAATGATCCAAAACACACTTCAAAGAGCACTAGAAAATGGTTTGAGAGAAAGCACTGGAGACTTCTAAGGTGGCCAGCAATGAGTCCAGACCTGAATCCCATAGAACACCTGTGGAGAGATCTAAAAATGGCAGTTTGGAGAAGGCACCCTTCAAATGTCAGGGACCTGGAGCAGTTTGCCAAATAAGAATGGTCTAAAATTCCAGCAGAGCATTGTAAGAAACTCAATGATGGTTACCGGAAGCGGATTGGCTAAAGGTTGTGCAACCAAGTATTAGGCTGAGGGTGCCAATACTTTTGTCTGGCCTATTTTTGGAGTTTTGTGTGAAATGATCAATGTTTTGCTTTTTGCTTCATTCTCTTTTGTGTTTTTTCATTGAAGACAAATTACCGTATATACCCGAGTATAAGCCGAGACCCCTAATTTTACCCTCCAAAACTAGGGAAACTTATTGACTCGAGTATAAGCCATGGGGGGGAAAATGAAGCAGACTGTCATCACGGTATACAGCCCCTCTCATCATGATAAATAGCCCCCCATTACTGGTATATAATCCCCAATCACTGGTATATAGGACCTCCATCACTGGTATACAGTTCCCCCCCATCAGAGGTTACAACCCCCATCAGTGGTATACACAGGCCCCCCTCAGTGGTATATACAGGCCCGCCACTAGTGGTATATACAGGCCCCCCATCAGAGGTTACAGCCCCCATTAGTGGTATATACAGGCCCCCAGTGGTATATACAGGCCCCCATCAGTGGTATATACAGGCCCCCATCAGTGGTATATACAGGCCCCCATCAGTGGTATATACAGGCCCCCCCAGTGGTATATTCAGGCCCCCCCAGTGGTATATTCAGGCCCCCCCGTGGTATATACAGGCCCCCCCCAATTGTATATACAGGCACCCCCATCCCCAGTGGTATATACAGGCCCCCCAGTGGTATATACAGGCTCCCCCCAGTTGTATATACAGGTGCGCCCCCGCCCAGTGGTATATACAGGTCCCCCGTTGCTGCCGCACACCTGTAAAAGAATAGCTTTCATACTCCTCCTCCTCGCTGTCACCTTTCCCTCCAATCTCCTTCCTGCTTCTACCCGGCGTCATGTGACCGGCGCACAAGCGAGGAGGAAAAGTATGAAAGCTATTCTTTTACAGGTGTGCGGCAGCAACGGAGGACCCGTATATACCACTGGGGGGAGGTGCCTGTATATACCACTGGGGGAGGGAGCGCTGACAGTGCAATGTAATATGCACCGCTTCCCCTGCCGCTGATGGACAGGGCGATGAAGTGCATATTGCATTGCACTAATGAGCGGCCCCACATGACCGGCCACTCCTATTGCAGCCTCCCCCCCCTGCTCCAGCCCCCGGACACTGCCCCCCCCACTCTGAGCCGTCACTGACTCGAGTATAAGCCAAGGGGGCACTTTTCAGCACAAAACTCGGCTTATACTCGAGTACATACGGTAAATGAAGATAATAATACCAAAGAATTTGTGATTGCAATCATTTTCAGGAAGAAACTGAGTATTATCTGACAGAAGGGGTGTCAATACTTTTGACCACAATTGTACGTAAAGGGAAAAAATTATTAGAATCTAATCTATCACCGAAGTAGTGCAGTAAACAATATTTGTAGATATCTTTACACACAAATACATGCACGCTTAGAAATGTTCAGATATCATAAGGGTTTGTGGCTATATTTTTTTTTAAATAGGAGTTGTAAAGATGAAAATGCGCTCATTATTTGTGGTTCCTACTTGGAGCCACTAACCCACAAAAATGGGGATGCCGCAAAGTAGCAGTCTTGGACCGTTCCCTGAAGGCTAGTACACCAAATGAATATGTCAATATAAGTGTGTAGACGTGTGCTACTGCGCAAAAGTTTTTTTTACATACAGTAAAAAGGAATACTGAACTGAGTTTATGCACCTATGTTCTGAGACTACCTCTTCTCAGGAAGTCCATTTTACCAATACAGAAGCAAAAAGCAAATATAAAATCCTTTCTCTACCTCAGTCAGATTCTTGTTCTGAGGTTTTCACTACATACATGCACTTGTGCTGGGGTATTCTAGATAAATGTATGGATATAGATTCCCACATATAGACTGCGTGTGAACGGAGATTCCAGTTACATATAAGATTTAGATGATATATTGATGGGTAAATTTATTATCCCAAAAGGTTTTGCTGTAAATTAAAGCATGCACATATGTGTGTAGCCTCAGATTACAATAAAAATTTTGGCTGCTTTCAAAGTCAGCCTTAACCACTCGATTGTACGCACTTATGTACACAAAGCCTGAAAAGGCACTACAAGTGATCAATCCCAAGCATCCCAAGCATGGTGCCGCACAGGAACAGGCACCTGCAACCTCTGCAGTGAGGGATATACCCTTAAAGGGATCCTGTCCCCTCCAAAACGCCTCCTAAGCTACCAAAACACGTCCCTGCAGCATATTATCACTAATCTCACACTCCTTTTGTCTCCTAAAAGCATCCTGTGAAAGTGCATAAAAACGTTTTAATACTCATTAGTGATCATAATTAGCAGGGGCTTTATTCTTTAGTCACCAGGGTGGGCTGTTATGCAGCTCCAGGATCCACCCTGTCTCTGTCTGTGTTCCTCTGCTTGTTCAGGCTTTACCCTCCCCCCTCTCTATCACTAACAGAATGCAAATCATTAGTCCTGCCTTTAGCTCCACATCACAGCAGCACAGACAGAGAGAGGGTGGATTATTCGGGGCGTGAAAATGAGCACCTAGGGAGGGCTTAAAGTCTCACAGGGGACGCCCTCTGAGACTTATTCAGAGCCAAGAAGTCTCAGATTTGTAAGTGTATATTGTTGATTATTCCAATGTTACAGAGCGCTTTTTTTACAGAAAAGGACCACCAATAATGATCTGTCATGGTGCAGGGACAGGTATTAATAGGGTTGGGGGTAATTTGGAGGGGTCAGGTTCCCTTTAACCAACCCGCAGGTCTGAATATAAACCAGCTCTTAATCCAAAGGATGAAATCTCACTGACCGGTCGGTCTCTGGGTGTGGACTCTGAGGAGTGCATGATTGATCACTTGTAGTGCCTTTTCAGGGTTTGTGTACATAAGTGAATACAATTGAGTGGTTAAAACTGATTTGGAAAGCAGCCAAATTTTTTATTGTAATCTAAAACTACACACATATGTGCACAGTTTAATTTACAGCAAAACCTTTTGGGATAATAAATTTATCCATCAATATATCATCTAAATCTTATATGTAACTGGAATTTCTGTTCACACGCAGTCTATATGGTGGGCATCTATAACCATACATTTATCTAGAATACCCCAGCATAAGTGCATGTATGTAGTGAAAACCTCAGAAAAAGGATCTGACTGAGGTAGAGAAAGGATTTTATATTTGCTTTTTGCTGCTGTATTAGTGAAATGAACTTCCTGGGAGAAGTAGTCTCGGAACATAGGTGTATTTTTTTTTTAATTGCTGCAAGACAAAAAAAAATTGTACTGCAAACTAAAATATATTAAAAAATATATGCTACATTAATTTCATATTATTAATAATAAATGCATTTTCAACATTTTGTCACTTTCTCCCTTAATATAGGCATGTTTCCATACTTATTTTTTAGAGTAATCACAACTACTATAAAATCTGATCACTTGTCAGCAATATATACACTATGTTCTGAAATGGTCACAATGATAGATAAACTGTAGAACAGTAGACAATGAAGCATACCCTAACTTTGCATGAAATGTCTAACTGTTGTGACTAATAAGCATTTTAGCAAGGGAATACATTAGAGTGGCTTTAGATCTCTGTGCAAATCTGAGCACAGACTGGCCAAAGGTCTCCTGAACACGACAGCTTCATCTATATCTAAAATGGTGTGACACTCCGGTGAAGAGAGCCTTGACCAGTCCATGATTGGACACATTAGAATGAACGTCTGAAGTAGCTCAAAGTGGGAAAATTGGGTGAAAATTTCTAGACCCACCTGTTTCATTTGACCTTCGGACACACCGCCACGATAATAGATAATACGTGTTGGCTTGAATCGAGTTGACTTATAGAACTGAATGAGAAGCTCACGCACCATGTTGCTAAGGTCTTGAATGACTTCCTGACTATACAAAAGCTCTTGGGATGTCTCCTGTCGGGAAGTCTGAACACGCACGGTAGCACAATAGCGGCTAGGATGACCATCCATGCTGCCCACTACAGCAGCAATAGAGGGTTTCTTGCCATCACCAGCCGGAGGATGAGTCACATCAGCACCCAGGAATATAACTGGCTGCTGGAATACAGACGGCCTGCAAACACAAAATGCAGCTAATAAACAAATTATATTACCGTATTTTTTGGACTATAAGACGCACCCAAGAGGAAAATAGGGGAAAAAGTAAGTAAAAAATGTGGTTATAATTAACTGTTATGAGGTGGTGAAGGATGGGAACTGCTGCTGCTGACACTGCTATGGGGGTAATGTCCCCATCCCTGGCCCTGTCCAGGTAATAAATATGTCCCCCATCCTGGTATATAGCCTCCCATCCTGGTATATGGTCCCCAATCCTGGTATATAGCCTCCCACCCTGGTATATTGCACCATCCCCACCTCCATTCTGGGATATAGCAACCCCCATCCTGGGATATGGCACCCTTCATCCTGGCATATTGCCACCCACCCCCCCCCATCCTGGATATGGCCCTCCTGCTACTGCTCACACTAAAATAATAAGTGGTGCAACATACCTGTCTTGCTTCCTGTCCTTGAGTCCCATCATGTGACCGGCACAGTACAATCATGTCACTGTTGCACGCCCTAGTCACATGATCGGATGCCCCGGAGATGCAGAGACAGGAATGTTACACCGTTTATTATTTTAGTGTGAGCATCAGCGTCGGGGGAAGTCAGTACACCTATTGTACTGTAAAATGCACTGCCTCCCACTCACGTCTCGGCATCTGCTTCAACAGTTAATATTTCAGTAAGCTAATGAGCAGGGACACGTGACTGCCAGCTGCTTCTGCAGCCCACACCAGCCTCCTTCAGTCGCTACAGAGCCACCCCAAACTCCAGCACAGCCCCACAGCCCTGTATATTCGAACCAGAATACGGACACCCACAATCTGGGGGTAAAAACAGGGATTTTTGTATACTCACAATCCTTTTCTCCGAGCTCATCATTAAAGGACACAGGACCATGGGGTGTATGCTTTCCTACCACTAGGAGGCGACATTAAGTAGAGATAAAGTTAAAGTCCTCCTCCCTGCAGCATATGACTCTCGGCAGGAGTGGTTATTCAGTTTAGTACAAAAGCAGCAGGAGAACACATTAACGTAATAATGTACAAGAGGCTTAGGTCCAAGCTATGTATAGGCTATTGATAGCTGTTAAGGCGGGTGCTGTGTCCCCCAATGATGAGCTTGGAGAAAAGGATTTACGATGAGTACACAATAATCCCCGTTTCTCCTTCGAATCATTGTGGGACACAGGACCATGGGATGTCCCAAAGCAGTCCGTGGGTGGGAATTAGCTGAGCAGCAGTCGAGCATCATGCGCCAGCTGCCTACAGATGCATGACTGCCGCTTGCCAAGTTTTTCTCCCTAGGCATGCGTCTGCAGAGGCCTGGGTGTGAATGTTGTAATGTTTGGTGAAGGTGTGTAGACTGGACCAAGTTGTGGCTTTGTAAACTTGAGCTGTCGAGGCCTGGTGTCGAATGGCCCATAAGGCACTAACTGCTGGGATTGGCGTGTTTCTGACACGATAGGACTCTTGGATTGCTGAGTGGATCCACTTTGCCAAAGTGAATTTAGAGGCCGTCATTCCTTTACTAGCTCCTTCAGGGATGATGAAAAGCGTCTCTGTTTTACGGAATTGGGCTGTTAGGGAGATGTAGCGTCTGAGAGGCCTTACCAGGTTCAGGGTGTGAAGCTCTTTTTCGAAGCAGTGTGCTGGTGCTGGGCAAAAAGAGGGTAGGACGATGTCCTCAATGAGGTGGAATTAGTAAATTGACCTTGGGCAAGAAGGACTGTGGTGGATGTAGAAGACCCTTATCCTTGTGAAATGATAGAAGGGGGACATGACAGGATAGGGTGGCCAGTTCTGACACACGCCTGATTGATGTGATTGCAACTAGGAAGGCGACCTTCCATGAAAGGTGGGATAGAGATACTTCTCGCAGTGGTTCAAACGGGGCTGTTGTAGAGCGCCCAGGACCAGGTTTAGGCTCCAGACGGCTACAGGCGTCTTGTAGGGGGGCCGCGTGTGTGAGACCCCTTGGATGAATGTTTTGACCTGTGGTTTGGTAGCAATTCTGTGTTGGAATAATACGGTAAGGGCGGAGATTTGGCCCATGATGGAGCTGAGTGCCAGGCCCGTGTTAAGGCCGGTTTGAAGGAACGCCAGGATCGTAGTGATGGAGAACAAGAGTGGGTTGCGGTCATTGCACCACCGGAAGGTCTGTTGCGGTGATAGATGCGCGAGGATGACGGTTTGCGGGCATTAAACATGGTAGTTATGACCTCTGGTGAAAAGCTTGTTGGGTCAGTACACAGGATTCAACAGCCACGCCGTTAAAGACAGGGCCCCGGAGTTCTGGTGGAAAATGGGGCCCTGGGTCAAGAGGTCCGGTCAGTTTGGGAGTTGCCAGGGTACGTTGACGAGACGTTGCATGAGCTATGCTTAACACGCTCGTCATGGCCAGTCTGAGACAATGAGTATTACTTGGACTCCTTCCGCTTTGATCTTTCTGATTACTCGTGGGATCAGCGGCAGTGGGAGAAAGACGTATGGGAGTTGCAACTGGCGCCAAGGGAGGACCAACGAGTCCACTCCTAGAGCCAGGGGGTCCCAGGACCGGGCTACGAAAGCTGGGACTTTTGCGTTTAGCCTTGATGCCATTAGGTCCACTTCAGGGGTTCCCCAGCGCCGACAGATTTGGTGGAGGGACCATTCTCCTGAGGCCAGACCCTGGCGGCTTAGGAAGTCTGCCACCCAGTTGTCCACTCCCTAGATGTGCACTGCTGATATGAATGACCAAGTTGTCTCGGTCCAGCGGAGGACATGTTCTACTACGCACATTGCAGTCTTTCTGCGTGTGCCGCCCCGGTGATTGATGTACACCACCGCTGTTGCATTGTCTGATCGGAAGGTGTGACTCCTGGGGCGTCCAGCGGCCTTGGGCTGTGTGTTGGCGATAGATGGCCCCCCAGCCGGTTAGGCTGGCGTCGGTGGTGACAACTAGCCATTGGACTGTGATAAATGATTTTCACTTTGTGAGTGATGATGGCCGTGTCCACCAGTTGAGAGCCTATTTGACTTGCGGAGATAGGCAGTGCCAGCGGTCGAGGCTGAAGGAATTTTTCTCCCAAGCCGAGAGGAGGGCAAGTTGCAAGGGTCGGAAGTGTAGCTGAGCGAAGGAAACTACTTCTAATGCAGCTACCATTTTTCCTAGGACCCCCATGCTGAAGGGATTGACTGAGGTGTTCGACCACAAAGAGTGCAAACTCCTTTGTGAATCACCGTGGCCTTGTCTTGAGGGAGTACGACTAACCCTCGTGCGGTGGCGAAGGGTCATCCCTAGAAAGTTTATCCTTTGGGCCGGCGCTGGGGATGATATTTCTGAGTTTATGAGCCACCCTAGACGAAAGAGCGTGTCCGATGTTATTCGGACGCTGTCGAGGAAAGCCTGAAAGGATGGCCCCTTGATTAGCAGGTCATCTAGATAAGGGAGGACAACCACTGCTTGCGAATGGAGGATAGTCATGACGGCCATCATGACTTTCGTGAAGACTCTGAGTGTGGTTGCGTGGCCGAAGGGCAGCGCGATGAATTGGAAGTGGTGGTTTTGAATGGCAAACCGTAGATGCTTTTGATGCGGGGGAAAGATGAAGATGTGGAGATATGAGTCTTGGATGTCGATGCTTGCTAGGAACTCCCCTTTTTCCACTGACATGATTACTGACCACAGGGATTCCATTTTGAATTGTTGGACCTTTACGAATTTGTTGAGTAGTTTTAGGTCTAGGATGGGGCGTAGAGTTCAGTCTCTTTTCGGAATGTCAAACAGGTTTGAGTAGTATCCTTTGAACCTTTTGGTCTCTGGTACTGGTGCTATGACACGAGTTTTGAGTAGTGCTTTGATGGCTTTGAAAAATGGGCGAGCGTTTGGTATGGGGGGGCGTGAGGGGAAAAGACGAGTTGGGGGCCCGGATGAGAACTCTATTTGGCATCCTGACGACACCAGGCCTCTGACCTAATTGTTGTGCACGACAGTGATCCATGAGTGGCGCAAGTGTTGGAGACGCCCGCTTATTGTGTTGGTGTCGATCGGGTGGGGAGGGGAGTCATGCGTTGAATCTTTGTGGTTTATTGCTCTTAGAGCGGGCTTGTTTTGGGCAGCTTTTCCATGTGGAAATGGTTTTGAATGAGAATGTAGTATTTTTGTCCCCGAGGGTCGTCCACCCTGCACCTGTGCTAACCATTGAGGCAGGCCATCCAGATGACTCTTGAGGGATGCGAAAGCATGATTGTTGCTGTGTGCGGCGAAAGGGCCGCTTGAGCTTTTGCTGGGGGAGAAACTTGCTTTTTCCTGCAGTGGATTTGGATATGAGCTGGTCTATCTTTTCCCCGAATAGGCGACCGTCTTGGTAGGGCAGGGTTATGAGGGATCTTTTTGATGCGGAGTCCATGTGCCATCCCCTGAGCCATAGTGTTCGGCTAATGGAGATGGCATTCGACGTTGCCAATGCGGAGCAGATAGCCGTGTCTAGGGACGCTAGCAAAAAGTACTCCCCGGCCATAGAGATGAAGTGGAATAGGTCCATTGCCACTTGAGAGAGGTTGAAGTCATGTAGGATTGCGCGTAGTGTATCTGTCCAAGATACCATGGCTTTTGCAACCCACGCCGTCGCATAAGAGGGTGGGAGGGCTGCTCCTGAGGCTTCAAAGACCAAGCGTGTTAGTGTGTTAGGAGAGTTCTGCTGGCTAGACACGATACTGGAGGATCGACGGCTGACAATTCAGACCACTCTTTGTGTTGATCGTCGCGAAGGGGTACTTAGCTTCCATAGGTCTGTGACCTGCGATGCGCTTGTCTTTGAACTCCCAATGTCATCGGATTTTGTTCCTAAGATCGGGGTGATTTGAGAAGACTCGCCTGGAGCATTTTGCCTTTTTAAAGGACACTGCATGCTCTGGGGTGGTGGTAGGGTCGTCACTAAATTTGAGAGTTTTTTGTTAACAGCCTCAATGAGGCTGTCAACCAATGCCTGAGTGTCCGTCGTCTCCGGGTCCTGGGAACTGAAAGTTCCCCTTCGGAGAGCAATGTGGGCTGGTCTTTGGGTGATGGGGAGCGAGATGTGTCACCTATGGGTGACGTGGTGGGTGAGTGATCCTGGGACGGACTTGTATGGGTCCATCTTCTGGTCGCCCGGGGGACCCTAAACTGGGGACGTTCCCTGCTTGTTGGCCGATCCCCTTAAGAGGAGCCAGCCAGGGGGGAGTGAGAGTGGTCTCGGTCGGAAGCACTGGCTGCGCAGGGAGCGGGAATGACTGCATTATTCTGGCTAATGAGTCTACTGATTGCGTCAATGCCAGGACCCACGCAGGGGTGTCAGACGTACTGGGTACTGCATCAGTGGTAGGCTCTATAGGGCATTGGGGCTCGCAGTTTAGGTAAAGTTGTGAAGCGTATCCCCATGGCAGCACAGTCTGGCAGTTGATACATAATGCGCTGGCCCCTATTTCTTTTGGATGGCTTGGTACTGCAGTGTAATCAAACAATTTGGTTTGGAGGCACAAGCTGACAATGGTCGGGGTGGGACGTTGCAGGGAAAGAGTCTCCTATTGGAGCTTACCCGGATCCTGTGTTCCCATGTTCCTTGTGCTGCAGAGGTGCTGGGTAGAGGAGCTTTTGCTTCGGAAGCACAGGAGGAAAAGGCTGTGCTGATGTCAGCGCACTGCATTAGTATGCGTGGGCTCTGTGTGGCCCCCATTGTGGGCAGGAGGAGGCGGGTGGGGGGATAGGTAAAGTGTGGTGACATGGGCTCTGTGCACAGGGCTGCTGCAGAGTCCCACGTGCAGCCTTTGTGTGCTTGAATTTTGCATCGGTGCTGGGGGCGTGGCCTGTATATGCAGCCGTATGCCAATTGGTCGTGGCGTGGGGTCACCAAGGAAGCGTGGCGTAGGCCGGCCCCTGCTCTCTGATTGGTTGAGCTCATTATGGATGTGGTGCTGTCAGGGGGCGTGGCATAAGCCGCCACTTGGTCTTAGATTGGGCGCGCGTCATAAGGAGGCGTGTCATTGACTGTGATGCGGCCGTTGGGGACTTGTTGTGATTGGCAACTTCAGCTGCCAATCACTGAGTGGGCGGTATCGTGGTGAAGGCCCGAACCAGGGTCTGTAGTAGTGGCCTCAGAGTGGCAGTGGGGCCCGCGATGTCTGCAGGCTGCACAGCTGGTACATAATGTGGCCGCCCCGAGCCCCATGCTGTGGACGCGTACGCAGAACTTACCGGCGGTGCGCGTCCCGGCATGGAGCCGCCGCAGCCTGGATTACTGGTCTCTAGCCCCTTGCCTGCTGCTTGCTGTCTGGTGCCCTGCAGCTGCTGTGCCAAAGTGGGTCTTTCTGGTGCTCTCAATCACCTGCTCCTTGAGTGGAGAAGGTGAGAGAGTCGAAGTGGACTCCTTGCATCCGCTCTGTTATGTAGGGGGGTGCAGTGGAATGTGTGCAGCTGGTGGCTGTATGTCTGTGGATCTCTTGGGGTTGAGTCCCCAAGGATGCAACAGACTGCTGTCCAGTGGGGAAGACCATCAATCACAGGACTGGTTCTGTGGTCGAATGGGGAGAGCACCCCAAAAGAGGGAAGCATGTCTTGTTTGATCCCCCTTGCTACAAGGAGAGCGGCACCCTTAAAGGGAGCAGTCGCCTGATATAGCTAGTAAAAAGGTTAAAAGTAAAAAAAAAAAAAAAAAATAAAAAGGGGAGATGTGGTCTGAAGACAGATCACATGTGCCTCCTTGCAACACTAAGCTAAGACTGACTAACTACTCCTTCCGAGGGGTGTATACTGCAGGGAAGAGGACTTTAAAGGGAACCTGTCACCCCAAATAACCCTTATAACCTATTAATACCTGTCCCTGCAGCCTTACAATGCATTCTAACACATCCCTGTCTCACCTTTTGTAGTAATCTACAAGTACAATAATGTAGTTTGCAAAATTACGAAAATCTTGTCAGAGGGGCGTTCCTCCAAGGCATTTTGACCAGTAGGCGGGCCCCCTGTGCCGCGCTACCCCTGCCTTGTTGCTCGAATACGCCCTAATGGGTGTCATTGTACAAATGCAGAGCGCGGGCACGATTTCAATATCGCGCCCGTAACGTCACAGCTGCAATGCGGTCATGTGACGCCGGGGCGCGTCACTTCCGGTCGCGGGGCTCACAGGCAGACTTTGCGCATGCGCAGATTGCATGCTGAAGTCTGCCTGTGTGCGATCGGAAGTGACGCGGCGATCCTGGTGTCACATGACTGCGTAGCAGCGGTGACGTTGCGAGTGCGATGCTGAAATCGTGCCCGCGCTCTGCATTTGTACAATGACGCCCATTAGGGCGTAATAGAGCAACGAGGCAGGGGTAGTGCGGCACAGGGGACCCGCCTACCTTCAAAATGCCTTGGAGGAACGCCCCTCTGACAAGATTTTCGTAAGTTTGCAAACTACATTATTGTACTTTTAGATTACTACAAAAGGTGAGACAGGAATGTGTTAGGCTACCTTCAAATTTGCGTTCCCCTCCGCAGCGTTCTGCGGAGGGGATCCGCAATGTGACCGCAGCACAGCAAGCCCCTATCTTTATAATGGGAGCGTATGACCGTGCGCACCCATTCACTGCCATATGTGATCTGTGAGCAGGCAGATGCCTGCACACAAATCACCCAGTCTCGTCCGCACCACGAATGCAACGCTGCGGAGGGGAACGCAAATGTGAAGGTAGCCTGAAAATGTATTGTAAGGCTGCAGGGACAGGTATTAATAGGTTATATGGGTTATTTGGGGTGACAGGTTCCCTTTAACTTTACCTCTACTTAGTATCTCCTCCCAGTGGCAGGAAAGCATACACCCCATGGTCCTGTGTTCCCCAATGATACGAAGGAGAAAAGTGCATTTTATGGTCTAAAAAAATACAGTATATTATATAAAGAAAACAATATATAATTATAATATAGGCTATAAACAGATCGATATAAATTACAAAGTACAATACCATAGAAATGTAAGATTAATTTATGATAAAATTACTTATAAGAAAACAAGAATAAAATTACACAATTTTTTTATTCATGACATTTAAAGGAAACCTGTCATGATGATTTCACACCTCATGCTAATTTCATATATGTACTAACCGAATTAAATCCATACCTTAATTTTAGAAATTCGTTTTGCAGATTGAGCAATCCAGCTTTAATATCCTATTTATAGGAGTTACAAATCCTTTGCGCTGGGACAATTGCACTTAGAACTCTACTGCTCTCCCTCCTTTGGCTGGTGAGTGGTCATTCTACTTTGGGTCATCTGTCTTCCCTGACCAGTCAGACAAGCACAGGAGGCAGGTGCAGAATAGTCCAGGAGGAAAGGGGAGAAGAAAGTATGATGTCCCAAAGCATATGACGATCATCTACATATGATTTCAGCACTGGATTTCTCATCAACAAGCAAAACTCATGACAGGTTTCCTTTCACAGAATTATGGATTCTCTGCAGAGTTGGATTACCTTTGATGTGGCACAAGAACGTTGTTTATTCCTCCAAGTTTAGCATTGATTTTCAGGCATAAGTTGGACAGTGTCTGTGGAGAAGTCTTTACCACATTTTTAACCTGCACGCATTGAGTGGCCATGCCAAGGAGTGTATCCCCTACCCTCTTCACCTCAGCTGACATGAGAGAAAATTACACTATTTAATGCTTTATATACATTTTGGGCTATGGTACAACAATAAACAGTAAATATTCATAAAGTTAAATTAAGTTATACATACATGGATCAAAATTGTTGGTACCCCTCGTTTAATGAAAGCAAAATCCACATTGGTCACAGAAATAGCTTGAATCTGACATATGTAAAAATAAAAATTCTATGAAAATGAACAAATGAAAGTCAGACTTTGCTTTTCAACTCTGCTTCCACAGAATTAAAAAAAAAATTAAACTCATGAAATAGGAATGGGCAGAAATGATGGCACCCTTAACGTAATATTTTGTTGCACAACGTTTTGAGGCAATCACTGCAATTACTGTTCTTTTCTTGATATACTTCATTTTTCCACCTTCGAACATAGAGCTGATGTGCCTTGCCAAAAAGTTCCATGTTCCATTTTTGTCTCATCTGTCCTTAGGACATTCTCCCAGAAACTTTGTGGCTTGACAACATGTAGATTGGCAAATTCCAGTCTGGCCTTTATATGATTTTTTTTTTCAATAATGGTATCCTCCTTGGTCGTCTCCCAAAAAGTCCACTTTGGCTCAAACAACGACGGATGGTGCGATCTGACATTGATGTTCCTTAAGCTTGAAGTTCACCTTTAATCTCTTTAGAAGTTGTTACCATTCTTATTATCTGTGTCTTTTGATTGGTCATCAATTTTTCTCCTGCGGCCATGTCCAGGGAGGTTGGCTACAGTCCCATTAATCTTTCATTTCTGAATAATATGTGCAACTGTAGTCACAGGAACATCACATTGCTTGAAGATGGTCTTATAACCTTTACCTTCAACATGCTTATCTATACTTTTTTTCTAATCTCCTGAAACAACGCTTTCCTTTGCTTCCTCTGGTCCATGCTGAACACCATGCTGTACACCATGCTGTACACACCATGTCACCAAACATCACAGTGAGTATCTGTAGCCCTATATACAAGCTCACTGTCGGATTATAAGATTGTAGACACCTGTGATGCTAATTAGTGGATACAACTTGATTTAACATGTCCCTTTTGTCACATTATTTTTAGGAGTATGATTATTTCTATACAGGCCTATTTCATAAATTTAATTTTTTTAATTCTGTGGAAGCAGGGTTGAAAAGCAATGTCTAAATTTAATTTGTTCATTTTCATATTTTTTTTTATTATTACTTTTGTCAGTTTCATTATTTCTGTGACCATTGTGTTTTTTTTTAATTAAATGAGGGGTACCAACAATTTTGATCACTGGTGTATGTCTTGAAATTACCACATGGTAAATTAATCTTCACATTTAAACCTCTCATGTCCTTGGCAATTCCATGCCTGGAGGTCTACAGCAAAATTATTATAGGAGGCAGGGGAAGAACTAGTATCTTTACCTTTTAAGTTTTAAAGGGGTTGCCCGTTCTAGTGCTGTTGATAACCGCGGCTTGGGGCTCACAAGACTTTGTGACGTCACACGAACCCCGCGTCCAATCATTGGCTGCTTCCTTCTCCACACCTTTGCACATTGTTGCTATCAATAGGAATTGCAGTATTCACATCCTGTTGATTGCTCCTTTGTTCGAAGGCGTGGAGAAGGGAGCAGCTGTTGACTAGACGCGGGGTTCATGTGATGTCACAAAGTCACATGAGCCTCGAGCTGCAGATATGAATAGCACTGGAATGGTGGCAGCAAGGGAGGCAAGTACAGGGTTTATAATTTTAACAGGGGGAAACAAATACAACCCCTGGCAAAAATGATGTAAACACCTGGCTCGGAGGATGTTCATTCAGTTATTTAATGTTGTAGAAAAAAAGCAGATCACAGACATAGCACAAAACTAAAGTCATTTCAAATGGCAACTTCATGGCTTTAAGCCTAGAACGCATACCTGGGGCCTCGCAGGCCTGCCAGGTTACTTGTTTTCTATTTTCTGTAAAAGTACTTTAGTTTGAATTTTGAAAATCTAGGTAATCCTCAGGTATATAGTTGTTAGTAATTTCCAGTTATTCATATATTTTTATGTTACAGACATTTCGGTATAACAACCTTTTTTTGGGACTACCCCATATTCACGCACCTGGGGCCTTTTAGGCCTGTACTAGGTTTACATGTGATACTCAGTCCTTTTGTCTGTATTGTTGCTGGGGAAGAACTTTTATGACTCTGCTATTGCTGGGAAGAGTGTGGATTCTGCATGACAACATGGTCATGTCATCTTGGAAGGGAGGCTCCCTCACAAAGTCATGTGTCTCTGACCTCATCGCAGGTCTTTTTGTCCTAATTGCTGGAGAGACTTTGGAGGAAGAAGTCAACTTTCTTTTGTCTGGAAATAGAAACTTTCTGAGCTCCAAAACCAGAGGCTTCTACTGCACTACAAGAAAGTGATCTGTTGGAGGTAAGAGGAGGGGGGCTGCACTTTACCTGCTTTATATCGCTTGGTGTGCTGGGACCCTAACAAAGAGTCTTATCACATACTGTTTACACTGCACAAGCCTGATTGTAATCTTTTTTTTTTTCTGTTCTACTTGCGGACAAAATGTATGCAAGGAACATTCAGCCGAAAAAAATAATATGCGAGAATTGTCGGGGGAATATGTAAAGTTACAAATAAATATTCCATCACCAAGTTTGCTACAACCAAAAAATGTTTTCATAAAAAAATTGTATATAGAATTCCTATATTTGGCGTGCCCGTTTACTTACTTTTTTGTTGTTCTATGCACATAATTCTGTTTTTAAATATACACATCTTAGGCTGTGTTCCCAGTAGCGCTGGGGTTCGCCAGAAGGGGATACATAATGGATCTGACCTCCTGGTAACTCCAGCTAAGGCTGCCGGAATGGCAGGATTCCGCCAGCCTTAGCTGGGGTCACCAGGAGGTCAGATCCATTACGGATCCCCTCCTGGCGGACCCCAGCCCTACTGGGAATGCATCCTTACTTTGCAATTGTAAAATAAATTTTGAAAAGTATTTTTATTTGAGTTATTCCGTGTTATTTGCACACAGGCCTAAAAGGCCCAAGGTGCGTGATTATGGGGTAGTCCCAAAAAAAGGTTGTTATACCGAAATGCCTATAACATAAAAATATATGAACAACTGGAAATTACTAACAACTATATACCTGAGGAATACCTAGAGTTTCAAAAATCTAACTAAAGTAATTTTACAGAAAATAGAAAACAGGTAACCTGGCAGGCCTGCGAGGCCCCAGGTATGCATCCGCCAGCCATAGCTGGGGTCACCAGGAGGTCAGATCCATTACGGAATCCCGTCCTCGTGGACCCCAGCGCTAGTGGGAATGCATCCTTACTTTGCAATAAACTTTGAAAAGTATTTTTTTTTTAGTTATTCCATAATTGTAAACAGGCCTAAAAGGCCCCAGGTGCATGAATGTGTAGATTTCTCTGGGTATGCGTTCTAGGGTTAAGAAACACTAAAAGAAATCAAGATAAAAAATGTGGTAGTCAGTAAGGGTACCTTTTTTCAGACCAAGCAGAGGGAAAAAATTATGGAATCACTCAATTCTGAAGAAAAAATTATGCCGTCACCCTGTAAATTTTCATTCACAAAACTAACACCTGCATTAAATTAGATCTGCTCGTTAGTCTGCATCTAAAAAGGAGTGATCACACTGTGGAGAGTTGTTGCACCAAGTGTACTGACATTAATCATGGCTCCAACACGAGAGAGGTCAATTGAAACAAAGGAGAGGATTATCAGACTTTTAAAAGAGGGTAAATCAACACGCAATGTTGCAAAAGATGGTGGTTGTTCACAGTCAGCTGGGTCTAAAATCTTGACCAAATACAAACAACATGGGAAGGTTGTTAAAGGGAAATATACTGGTAGACCAAGGAAGTCATCAAAGCGTCAAGACCGGAAACTTAAAGCAATATGGCTCCAAAACAGGAAATGCACAACAAAACAAATGAGGAAAGAATGGTAGGAAACTGGAGTCAATGTCTGTGACTGAACTGTAAGAAATCGCCTAAAGGAAATGGGATTTACATACAGAAAAGCTATAAACATAAGCCATCATTAACATCTGAACAGAAAAAAACAAGGTTACAATGGGCTAAGTAAAAGCAATCGTGGATTGTAGATGACTGGATGAAAGTCATAGTCAGTGATGAATCGCGAATCTGCATTGGGCAAGGTGATGATGCTGGAACTTTTGTTTGATGTCGTTCCAATTAAATTTATAAAAATGACTGCATGAAGAGAACATGCAAATTTCCAGTCATTGATGATATGGGGCTGCATGTCACGTAAAGGCACTGGGGAGATGGCTGTCATTACATCTTCAATAAATGCCTTAGTTTACATTCATATTTTGGACAGTTTTCTTATTCCATCAATTGTAATTATGTTTAGGGATGATAAAATCATTTTTCAAGATGACAATGCATCCTGCCATAGAGCAAAAACTGTGAAAACATTAATTGAAATAAGACACATAAGGTCAATGTCAGGGCCTGCAAATAGTCCAGATCTCAATCCAATTGAAAATCTTTCGTGGAAGTTGAAGAAAATGGTCCATGACAAGGCTCCAACCTGCAAAGCTTATCTGACAACAGCAATCAGAGAAAGATTGATGATGAGTACTGTTTGTCACTCATTAAGTCCATGCCTCAGAGACTGCGAGCTGTTATAAAAGCCAGAGGCGGTGCAACAAAATACTAGTGATGTATTGGAGTGTTCTTTTGTGTGTTTTTTTTCATGATTCCATAATTTTTCCTCAGAATTGAACGATTCCAAAATTATTTCCCTCTGCTTGGTCTGAAAAAAATTACCCTTACTGACTACCACACTTTTTTTTATCTTGATTTCTTTTAGTGTTTCTTAAAGCCATAAAGTTGCCATTTGAAATGATTTTAGTTTTGTGCCATGTCTGTGATCTGCTTTTTTTCTACAACATTAAACAACTGAATGGACATCTTCGGAGCCCAGTGATTCCATAATTTTTGCCAGGGGTTGTAGATCCAGAAAGTTGGGAAATGCATAATTCCATGCCAAGAATTCCCAGAAGAATTTCCAACATGTTTATCTGATTAACAATATATTATATTTATATATATATAAAAAATGTTTCAACACAAAAAACTTCTTACCGTATACTGGGGTCTTGCCTGGAAGGATAACCACAATAAGCTGGAGACCAACATAGGTAAGTTTTAAATGTTTGAACATTGGCTCCACGCTGTCCGCACCCTGCGCGTATTTACAGAAACATGGCTGGCCCTGGATGGGCATCCCAGCATCTTTTGAGATCTTTCTTAGCTGGTCTGTAAAACTCCTATTCAGAAACAGAGCAAAGAGTTCACATTGCTGCCCTTGACAAAAATATTTCAGTATTTCTTTAGGTATTTGTTTAGAAATTACTCTTTTTTAGTATTTATTTTAATAATGGCCTTTAAAGGGCTAATAAACCAAAAACGCAATGGTTTTCTGAGCTGTGTTCCTAGTCCATTATGGCTAAGATACGTTACTTAAAGTTCTGTCTAAAAATGTCAATGGCCTCAGCTCCCCCAAGACGCTTTTTCACATGGAAATTAATAAATGAATCAAAAGCAGATGTAGTTGGTCTTCATGAGACCAAATTTTCTTCATCTAAGCCCCCAAAATTCAAAAATAAACACTTTCTCAATATTTTTTAAGCGTCCAATAGAAAGAAAAAATGGGGAGTAGCCATTTTGATCAGAGACTCTGTAAGAAATCACTAGATTTACAGACCCCAATGGAAGATATTTAATTCTTATATGTAAGCTAAATGAGTCGTTAATAACCCTTGCTAACATATATGCCCCTAATAAAGGGCAAATAACCTTTTTAAATAAAATCATGAGGTTAATTAACCTCCATAAGAAAGGAGAACTTGTGTTGTTTAAAGACTTCAACATTGTCCCTAATAGAACTCTGGATTCTTCCATCAAATCCAGACAATTTCTTGAAGCTTTAAGGTACCGTCACACGAGGCAACATCGCTGGCAGCATCGCCGGCAACTCACGGGAGCGCGCACGTTTTGGGCATTTAGCCAAGATCGCAATGGAGATGTTACACGCAGAGACATCCCTGGCAACGCAGCTGCGATGTTGAAAGCAACTTTCGCTGACAGGTTTAAACTCAACCCAGCGAGCGATCATTAACATTGCAGTGAATAAGGAAAGTTGCTTTCAACATCGCTGTTGCGGTGTCACACAGAGCGATGATAGCAGATCGCCTGAGCAACATCACATGGTTTACCAACATGTTGGTAAACCAGGCAACTGTGCTCTAGCAACTTATCACTGTTGAAATCACCCTGTTACACGTAGCAATGCACTAGCGATGTTGCTGCAACTTTGCCATGCCCCTGAGTTGCAAGCGATGTTGTTGGCAATGTTGCTCCGTGTAACGGTACCTTTAGACCCCTGGCTGATTAAAACAGAACTCTATGATTTTTTTCGCTGCCTCAACTCATCTTCAATCGAATTTACTCATTTTTCTAGCCGTCATAACTCTTACGCGAGAATTGATTTAGTACTTACTGATGTTTTCTCCCTGCCAAAATTTAAGAAAATCTCTAGTGGCCCAAGAACCTGGTCCGACCACTCCCTACTAATTTTTGAACTATCTTTAGGTCCAAAAGATTCCAGTAAAAGAATATGGAAGAATAATAGTTTTTTGTATAACCATCCGGCATACAAAAAAGAAACTGAAGATACAATCAAAAATTATTGTATTGAAAATAATGTAGACAACATTTAAATTTTCACATTGTGGTCTGCATTTCAAGTAGTACTGAGAGGGAAACTAATCCAACTCAATTCCCAATTTAATAAAGCTAATAGGGAAAAAACCCAGTTACTAACTAACAAAATACATAACCTAGAAAACTACAAACTAAAAATCCATCACAGTGAAATATTAAATTTGAGACTGGATTTAAAATCTTTATTAACTGCAGAATATGAAAAAGTTTCCGAAGTAGTTAGAGCCAGATATTACCATTCTGATAATAAATCCTCTAAGTTGTTTGTGATGAAAATTAAAAACCATAGAATAAAAACCAGAATTAAACAAATCAAGGATTCCTCCGGCCAAATACATAAACATCCCACAGATACAGTTAACACCTTCACCAAATATAATGCATCATTATATACCCTAAAAGATTAACCTAATTTTTCTAATCCCTCTGATCAGGACATTAATGAATAGTTAGAAGAGCTTCAACTCCCATCATTAAACAAATCAGATTATGAAGATCTTAAACTTCCATATACTATAGCAGAAATTCTGGATGTAATTTAAACTCTGAATAACAGGAAGTCACCTGGGCCTGATGGCTATCAAAATGAATTATATGAGAGTTTTGAGGCATTATTGACACCAGATATCACCAGGCTAGCTAGTCAAACTGCGATTCAGAGTTTTCTTCCTTGTGACATGCTGGAGGCAACAATTATTCTTCCTAAAATAAGGGAAACCCTGAAGTTACAAGAAATTATAGACCGATCTCCTTATTGAATTGCGACACCAAGATACTAGCAAAACTTATCGCAAACAGGATTAAAAAAAATACATCAACAAACTAATTAATAGAGATCAAGCAGGATTTATACCTTGAAGAATATCAGCTGACGCTACTAGAAGAGCAATAGACCTGGCTGTCTTGGTGGAGCAATTAAAAACACCAGCAGCCTTCTTGGTGCTAGACGTCCAAAAGGCTTTTGACAGGGTCCAAAGGAGCTTACTTTTTTTTTTTTGTGTTAAACTTGCATATGTTAAACAAAGAAAATTGTCAAACTATACAGACATGTTTCTGTTTCCATACTGATTACATCATATTCTTGACATTGCGTAACACATTAAGTATTGTAGGCATATCCTACTATTCTTTGATTTTGTCTTTAAAACGAGACAATTTTTGAAAAATGAACAATCAAACATATCAATATAATCATACAACGAAATATCCTCTTGAGGAGAAACCTGATATAATAACAATTTTAGCCATTTATACCTACAAAAAGTCGTTCCTAACCTTTATCTATGATCAGTCGTCCAGGGGAATAGGGTATAAGGGTAGTGAGGGAAAGAGATGAATAGTAGTGTAAGTACCAGGTTTTTTGAATTCACTAATAATAACAAGAGAGTTGTAGTTGTAAGGACATATATACATTTCTTCCCCTGACCTTACTCCCGCTCTAATAAAGAACACCAATGACTGTCTAACCGCAGTTTCCAATATTATGTCCTCTCTCTACTTGAAACTTAATCTTTCCAAAACTGAACAACTTCTGGTCCCACCCTCCACTAACCTCCCTAAATATGACATCTCTCTCTCAGTGTGCGGCACCACAATAGTGCCTAGTCAGCAGGCTCGCTGTCTGGGTGTTATGTTTGACTCTGATCTTTCCTTCACCCCATATATACAATCTCTCGCCCGCTCTTGCCGCTTGCACCTAAAGAACATCTCCAGAATTCACCCCTTTCTCACCTTAGAAACCACAAAAACACTCACTGTGGCCCTGATTCACTCCCGCCTTGACTATTGTAATTCTCTCTTAATTGGCCTCCCCCGCACTAGACTGTCCCATCTCCAGTCCATCCTTAATGCAGCAGCCAGGATTACCTATCTAGCTAATCGTTACTCAGACGCTTCTGCTCTATGCCAGTCATTACACTGGCTGCCTATACACTATAGGATCCATTTCAAACTGCTTGTTCTCACCCACAAAGCTCTTCACAGTGCAGCACCCCCATACATCTCCTCCCTCATCTCTGTCTATCTCCCCACCCGTTCTCTTCACTCTGGAAGTGACTTTAGACTCACTTCTGCATTAATCCGAACCTCCCACTCCCGGCTCCAAGACTTCTCCCGAGCCGCACCAATTCTTCGGAATGCTCTACCCCAAGAAATTAGGTGTATCCACAACTTAGATAGTTTTAGGCGATCCCTAAAAACACATCTTTTTGGGGCGGCCTATCATGATCCCTAGTCAGTCATCTAGACATAGCCTATCCGCTCCGTCTCAAGTGGATCACAAACAACGGGTTGTGGCCACTTATTCTGCTCCTATCTGTTCCTCATCTCCTCAAGTTGACTATACTATCATTGTTAGATTGTAAGCTCTTATGAGGAGGGTTGCCATTTTTTACTCTAATTATTGTATTATGTTATGCTTTGTACTGTATTGTTTTTGGCATTGTATTGTATCTTCTAATTGTTTCTTATGATTGTTTAAATGTGAACTTTGTATTGTGAAGCGCTGTGGAATATGTTGGCGCTATATAAATAAAAATTATTATTATTATTATATATGGACGGTTGGGAGATCACACCCCTTCTCAGATTAGGAAAATAACTCGTTATAATTCGTGGCATCTTTAAATAGTATCCACTCTGACCAGGTAATGGTAAAGGCATTCAGAATATTTAGGAGTCCAGCCGAGACCTCCTCCTTTCTGTATAGTGACTCCATCTCTGAGTACCATTCCAATATAGTTGGCAGATTTTGTTCCTTCCAGTGGCGAGGAATCACCGCTCTAGCCGCAGAAAGGCAGAATCTTAGAATGTCTCTCTTGTGAGCCTTCACCGAACCAGGCAGCATCGAAAGCAAAGCCATCTCAGGGTTACCATCTACTTGTTTACCTGTTATCAGCCTGTAGTTTCGGAACACTTCCCAGAAACCTCTGATCAGGGAGCAGTCCCACCAAATATGGAGCAGCGTACCCTCTTTGGTCCCACATCTCCAGCAGTTCTTGGAAGTAGTAGGAGAAAACCTATGCAACCTGTCTGGGGTAAGATACCAACTAAATTGTAGTTGATAGCATTTTTCTTGAGCATCGCAGAAACCAGACAATTTATGAGACATCAGGAAGCATCTTTCCCAATCCTCACTAGATATGGTCTTCCCCAGTTCCCTCTCCCAAGCAACCTGATATTTGTGTTTATCACTGCTCTCTGCCATTGAAATAATCTGATACAGGGCAGAAATCCCCCGAGATGGTGTATCCTCACATGAAAATATAATCTCCATAGGAGATAATCGAAGATTACGGCCCCCAAAGTGTGTTATGGATTGTAAGAAAGAACTTATTTGTAAATATTCCCACCATTTCAGTTTCACTCCTGGGGAGTTATTTTGTAGGACGTTAAAACTGGGTAGCTCTCCATTGTGTAATATGTGTCTAATACGAATATCGTCCCTGTATTTCCACCTCAGGAAGGACTGACTCTTCATACCAGGCTCACCATCTGTGTATCCGCTTTCCTATTCATTGTAGCTTGCCATGTCCTTAGTGTTTCTGTAGTAACAAAGGTAAGGTTATCAAGATTTCGAGTGGTATGTAGGGAGGTCCATTGGAGGTACTGAAGGGGAATATCCAACCCCTCTTGTTCAATATGAACCCATTTCTTAAGACGCCCCTTTGAATTTCCAGTCTAGGAGTCTAACCAATATTGCCGCTTGGCAATATTTTGTTAGATTTGGAAGTGCTGCTCCCCCGTCCTTATGAGGTGTTGAAAGGATCCCATATCCCACCCTCGGCCTAGCTCCCTTCCAAAGAAATCTAGATATCAGAGAGAGGATCCTGGAAAAAAGCTCCCTTGTGGCCAGATAGGAACCACCTGGAATATGTACAGGAATCTCTGCAGAATGTCCATCTTTATGGCATGCATCCTACCGAGCCAGGAGATTTTTAGAAACCTGTAAGACTCCAACACGGACCCCACCTTATTTAAAATGACTTGGTGATTGAAATTTAAAATTTATGTCAAATCATCAGGGAGGTTCACACCCAAGTAGGAGATATGACCCTGCTTCCACCGAAAGGGGAAGTCCCTCGTTAGGGAGGCTTCTGATGGGGGTAAAGAGATGTTCAGTGCTTCCGTTTTGGTAAAGTTTACCTTAAAATTACTTAATGCCCCAAAAGTGTCAAATTCCTTCAGTATAACAGAGAAGGTAGTAACGGGTTGAGAGACATATAGGAGCCAATCATCTGCGAACAGAGACATTTTTTTTATGGGTGTCGCCTATCCGTATCCCCTTAATGTTTTCATTGTCTCTTATGGCTTTGGCCAAATGTTCTACAGCGATAACATACAACAAAGGGAACGGACACCCCTGTCTTGTCCCATTCCGAATAAGGAACCAGTCGGACAAAGTCCCATTGATCCTCACCCTGGCCGACGAATTCTAATATAAAGACATGCCTCTACCCAAAAATTTTTGACCCAGTCCAATATGCTCAAGAGCCTCCTGTAAGAAACCCCAGTGGACTCTGTCAAAGGACCTTTTCTGCATCTACAGACAACAGACATAGAGGGGACTTCCACATCCTAGCCCTGTCAATTATCAGAAGGGATCTAATGATGTTATCCAGCGCCTCTCGTCCCTTGACAAAGCCCACCTGATCCAGATTAATTATAGAGGGCAACATTTTGGAGAGTCAGTCAGCCAAAATTTTGGAGAATAATTTGACGTCGATATTTATTAAGGATATTGGTCTATAGTTTGCCGCCAACTGAGGGTCCTTATTGGCTTTTGGGATCACACATATATGTGCCTCCAGTGTCTGAGGGGCACAGTTTTCACCCTCCGCAATTCCATTGAAAGTAAGATCATTTGGGGCAACAGACTATCTTATAAAGATGGGCGTGAACCCGTACGGTCCTGAAAACTTGGATATCGGGGTGGCCTTGATCACTTCAGATAGCTCCTCCTCAGTTATATCCTCTTCCAGGGCTATTAGGTCGGCCTTTGACAAAGATGGGATCTTAACCTTCTGTATGTATTGTCTGATTTTAGCTCAGTGTGGAGGGCTCCATCTCCGAGGACATTCCTTTTATGTTATATAAATCCTTATAGAATTTTTGAAAAAGCTCTGATATCTCCTCTTTGTTATGAACTACTTTTCCCGAACCTGATTTGATTGAAGAAATGAATGTAGGTCGCGTTCTGTGGTGTAGGAGTCTCTCTAATGGCTGACCTAAAGTATTGGCTTTCTTATAGAAGAAACCCACCGTCCGCTCTCTATCTCTCTGGTATTGTCTGTCTAACAGACTTTTTAGTTCTAGCCTTTTGGTGGTAAGATTCACCAGCACCTCATGGGTGTTTGATGTTTTATGTCTAGCCTAGAGGTGTTGAATTTGTGTGAGTAGATCATGAATGTTTTCATTCTGGACTCTCTTTAACCCCTTCAGGACCCAGTCTATTTTGACCCTAAAGACCGTGGCATTTTTGTCAATTCTGACCAGTGTCCCTTTATGAGGTAATAACTCTGGAACACTTCAACGGATTCTGACATTGTTTTTTCGTGACATATTGGGCTTCATGTTAGTATTAAATTTAGGTCAATAATTTTTGTATTTATTTGTAAAAAAATCAAAAATTGACATTTTTTTTTAAATTTCAGTTTTCAAATTTTGAATTTTTATTCTGCTAAACCAGAGACTTATGTGACACAAAATAGTTAATAAATAATAATTCCCACATGTCTACTTTACATCAGCACAATTTTGGAAAAAAAAATTGTTAGGAAGTTATAGGGTTCAAAGTTCATGAGCAATTTCTCATTTTTCCAGCAAAATTTACAAACCCATTTTTTTTAGAGACCACATCACATTTGAAGGTCCTTTGAGGTACATGACAGAAAGCACCCAAAAGTGAAACCATTCCAAAAACTGCACCCCTCAAACTACTCAAAACTACATTCAAGAAGATTATTAACCCTTCAGGTGCTTCACAGGAACAAAAGTGACGTGGAAGGAAAAAAATGGACATTTTAATTTTTAGCCTCAATTCTTTAATTTCACATGGGTAATAGGATAATATGGATCATAAAACTTGTTGGGCAATTTCTCCTGAGTACATTGATACCTCATATGTGGTCATAAACCACTGTTTGGGCGCATGGCAGGACTCAGAAGGGAAGGAGCGCCATTTGACTTTTGGAGCTAATTACCAATCAAAAAGTGAAATGGCGCTCTTTCACTTGTGAGCCCTGCCGTATGCCCAAACAGTGGTTTATGACCACATATGAGGTATCGGTGTACTCAGGAGAAATTACCCAACAAATTTTAGGATGCATTTTATCCTGTTGCCCATGTGAAAATGAAAACATGTAGGCTAAAAGAAACTTTTTGTGAAAAAAGTATTTGTTCATTTTTACGGATCAATTTGTGAAACATCTGGGCATGGGCGTACCCAGCGTGGGACAGGTGCCCCCCCCCCTCTAGAAGGGAGCAGGAAAGCCACCACATGGCTAATTGGTATGCGATGCTCCACAGACTGCAGCCTGCAGAGCATCGCTTATCTCCTCTCTGTGCTGAGGGAGGAGAGGGGGGGGGGGGGGGACTAGAGCGAAGAGGGAAGTGGGGGATGGGCTGCTCTGGCTGGCACTGTTTTCCATTATATGTTCCCAGCCACATCACACTTCGGAGACAATCCCGCGGTCTCCTGTGATATCACACATCTGTCCTACACTTTCCTTCCCTCCAGACTCAGAGAGGATCATCACTGGTAAATAAGGAGCAAAACAATGCTAATATGTTTGTATGTATGCATATGTGTAAGTCTGTGCTTATAAGTCTATATATATATATATATATATATATATGTGTGTGTGTACAGTGTGTATATGTATATATGTGTGTATGTGTGTCTGTTTATGTGTGTGAGTGTGTACATTGTGTATGTGTGTGTATATATGTGTACTGTGTTTATGTGTGTATATATATATATATATTGTGTGGGTGTGTGTACAGTGTGTATATAAATGTGTGTCTCTGTGTATATATAGGTGTGTACAGTATGTATACATGTATATAAATGTGTGTGTATATATGTGTGTGTGGATGTGTGTGTACAGTGTGTATTTGTGTGTATATATATATGTGGGTGTATACAGTATATGTTTATATAAATGGGTGTGTATATATGTGTGTACAGTATATATATGTGTGTCTGTGTATATATGTGTGTGCAGGTGTGTGTGTGTGTACAATGTGTATATAAATGTGTGTCTGTGTATACATGTGTGGGTGCATGTGTGTGTATATATGTATGTATATGTGTGTGTGTGTATATATGTATGTGTCTGCGTACAAGTATGTATGTGTGTATATATATGTGTATGTGAATATGTATATATGTGTGTCTGTGTTTGGGTATAATCATGCCTGTTGTACATTACTTTTTATATATCTGTGTATATGTTTGTCTATGTATGTGTTTGTGTGTCAGCACAGGGCTGTTGTCAGCACCTGGGCAAGAGTCAGGATCCTGGATGGGCCCACTTGTTGTCAGGGACACTGTCCATGCTGCTTGCCGATGGTGTCCCCAGCCCTTCATGTTTCTCTTTCCCCCTAAATTCGCTATGTGGAGTGAGGGGTATGGCTGCGGCACAGTATGTGGAGTGAGGGGGGGGGGGGGATCAGTGTAGACACAGTATGTGGAGTGAGGGGGATGGCTGAGGCACAGAATAGTGTGAGTAGTGTGGGGTTGTATGGAGAGGGGGCAGCATGCGGGGACAGTATGTTGAGGATGGGGAGTTTGATGAGATAGAACAGTATAAACAGTGGGCAGTATAGAGGGATACAGTGTAGAGGGCAGTGTGACTAGGGGGCCCAGTATGGAGGGAGGAGAGGGCAGTGTGGGGGGCATGTGCCATGAGAGGGATAGTGTGTAAATCATATTATGCGCAGGGAACAGTGAGGAAGAGCAATTATCTATTCCAGGGCACAGTGTAGGGCAGATATTTTTACTTAGGATAATTTTGACAACTCTGCTATTTTTAAGGGTATCGTGGTGGGATGTGCTGCAGAAGACTGGAGAAGATGGACGTCTCCAGAGATGAACTGTGGATGTGAAAAGTCATCAAGGTGCCTGGACAAGATGAAGAAAAGAAAAAAACGACCCCGATCAGAGACAAGGTCATCTATAAGGTACCTGGATGTAAATGACAAACGTTCTTAATTAATTTTTGGATGCTGAATCCAGAAATGATCTCAGTTTTTCTCTATGACGTCAAGTTTTTGAACTATAGGATTTTTGTCTTCTCAAAAATATGTAAACTACTGTACCTAAAAAGTGTTTTTTTTCAAGATATTGATAATTATGACGTATTGGGAGCTGCACACACCTCTCACCACACTGTCTCAGTTGTGACTACTCTTACAAGTTGCCACGTAGCTCTATATGAGTCGAATTGTAATCAGATAACAAGTTTTATTACAGATATCAGTGCAATTGTGCTTCTCTGGCAGGTAAGTTGTGGAGGAAAAACTTGACGTGCTAGAAAAAAACTGACTACATTTTTGGAATCAGCATGCCAATTTTAGTATAAATCAGCTCAAAAACCTAACTCAACAGAATTTTTTTTTTTCAAATTGTTCCCCAGTGTTATTTGTGATAATGACTAATTCTCATAAGTACTGTGGTTCCTGTATACTTTTATTGACAGCTGGTAACAACAACTCCCAATAATATATTAGAAACTGATAAGTGTGACTCAAAAACAAATTATTAAATCTCCAAAAGAGTGCACAATTAAGATAGCTTTATTATTTAAATATTATTAAAAACAGTCAGTAGTATGTGTATGCCCTACACCTGTATCTGGTAAGACTGAGCAGTCGGGGAAGGAGGAGCCTATTCACATACTCACCCTATCCACTGCCCCTGCCTGTCTACGAGATTTAAACACATAACATATCAGGTGTCGCCGTTCCACGGCGGCTCGCCCTAGTGTCCCTATTTCTACACTATGGCAACTCCCACCACTAGGATTTTATCCTGATCTCAGGTGTATCTCTAGTACAGATGTGGGTCAACCCCCATCATCTTCCCTGTGTGTGTGTAGCTTCGCTTGGCAACAGAGAAGTGACTTCTTTGGGTTCTGGGTGTATGGTTATGCCAAACTTGGCAAAACCACCTAAAGAAGGTGATTCTACCTATTCATATGCAGTACAAAACACCGAACTGATGTATTTCAAGCCCCACTTGATACAAACTCTAGGGGTCAGTTCTTATGTCTGCTGGGTCTTATATCAATAGCATTCCCACAGTTGTTTAATGCATACCGTCTATAACCACACTACAAATATCACTCCCTCTGTCCATACAACATATATCAAACACAAACCCCTTTCCCAGTGGTTAACAGGGTTCAGAGATAACCAGCCATTCCAAGATAAACTGATTATTCCCACAGGCAGATATTTAGAATCATTACTTCACTTATCTGATGCACATGGTTGGTTTGTCAGTCCCAGTCATATTTCTCGATGCGTTTCTACCCGCTAGTATTGCTGGGCGTCCTCAGGAGAGACTGTGCTGTCAGATACCGGTTCAGCCTTATCCAGGTCACCGGGGGCGCTGTTTTAGGGGGTATAGTAACCTCCCCTCCTTCCTCATTGGTGTCAGCGTCACTGAATGCCTATTTGAGCTCCCTTATATCCCCCATGTACTCAGGGGAGGTGGAAACATGTGTGTCAGCTCATTCAGCGTGTTTTAGCAGCTACTTCCGGTTTCGTGTCTCCCGGACCGGAAGTGCGTCATTTGACAAGCTGGGCGGTGTTATCAGCGCTTGCGTTCCACCTGCCGCACATGTGACTTATAGTATGCATTCCAAATACCGGAAGTCTGTCAAAATAGTCATTTACAAGCCCCCACCGCCTCAGGGACGCAAACAGGATGTGCTAGGACTAATATAGTCCTCACACACATCCCGTGCACCCAGGAAATGGGATGTAGGGAAGCGAAGAACAGGACTAGTAGTTCCACCATGGCCACATCTTACTATATAGGTTAATGCAACCTGACGAACATTGTTATGGTACCTTTACACGCCGCTACCGACAGGTAGAAACCACCGGGTGTCGGAGACAATTGTACCTTTTACCTTCAAAACACTGCGAGGTTGCGGCGTGTAATTCAGGTTGTTGCCACCGGTCTCTTTGGATACCTGTCTTTCAGTCGTGCTCAAAAGAAGCAGGTGTAAACCCTATGGTAGCGGTGTGTAATCGGGGCACAGGTACGGTATTTTAGTTACCTGGGGTGTGCTTGAGCGTCATGTATACCACGCCCCATCAGCTATCATTGGTGGGGAGTACTGTGTACCCATTGGCTATCCCTGTATAGGGCGGCATATTTAACGAGATGACCAGTCACTACACATTTGCTATAGCGTCATGTATTAGCCAGCCTCCCTGCGCTGGCTGGCCAATCATGATGTTATTGCTTTGTCCAATCAACGTATGAGCGTCTCGTAATCCACAACTGTGGCACGCCTATGTGTTGTCCCTGCTGCCCCAGGTCCTCCCATATTCCCTTGTGGTAGCGGCGTGTAAATCAGGGAAGGTGCTCCACAGAAGGTAACCTGCGGCACCAGTCGGTACTTCCAGGGATCGAAAAAAACGACTTTGGAGCACCTTGTGGCGGCGTGTAATTGCGGTATCAGGTACCGCTAGGAACTGTTGAAACGCGCGCGTGCACGTGCGATACCCGGTGGTTTCTACATGTCGGCAGCGGCTTGTAAAGGTACCATTATATATATAGCACCGAGAACAAAACGATATTATAATATAATAGTGGGATGAGGGATAAAATATCACCCCACAAAACCCGGATCAGGGGAACCACCAAAACAAACCCCGGTTCGACTTCACCCACCCACAGTATATCTATGTGAAAGATCTTATATAATAGAGATGGAGAATTCCACAGACCAGGGTGCAAGTAAAAGGAGGCGCTCCCTGTATCTAGTACTTTTATGGAGGTGATTGTCTCACCCGTTATTCCTCATCCCTATCTCCACATACCTTTCCAATACTGTTTGAAACTACTAGTGTCATAATTATAGTTTCTGGTGCTTTATATTGATTTTCTATCATACATATCCTTCCATCTCACATGATATTTTTGGAAGAAAAGTTCTATCTATATTCTACCAGACGTATTCTACCAGACTGTATGACCTATCAGTCCAAAAAGGGACCTATGGGTGAGATATCATCGGGTCCACATTTAATGGACCATATATCATTACTATACGTCTGGTAGAATATAGATAGAACTTTCCTTCCAAAAATATCATGTGAGATGGAAGGATATGTATGATAGAAAATCAATATAAAGCACCAGAAACTATAATTATGACACTAGTAGTTTCAAACAGTATTGGAAAGGTATGTGGAGATAGGGATGAGGAATAACGGGTGAGACAATCACCTCCATAAAAGTACTAGATACAGGGAGCGCCTCCTTTTATTTGCACCCTGGTCTGTGGAATTCTCCATCTCTATTATATAAGATCTTTCACATAGATATACTGTGGGTGGGTGAAGTCGAACAGGGGTTTGTTTTGGTGGTTCCCCTGATCCGGGTTTTGTGGGGTGATATTTTATCCCTCATCCCACAATTATATATTATAATATCGTTTTGTTCTCGGTGGGATATATATAACAATGTCCGTCAGGTTGCATTAATCTATATAGTAAGATGTGGCCATGGTGGAACTACTAGTCCTGTTCTTCGCTTCCTTACATCCCATTTCCTGGGTGCACGGGATGCGTGTGAGGACTATATTAGTCCTAGCACATCCTGTTTGCGTCCCTGAGGAGGTGGGGACTTGTAAATGACTATTTTGACAGACTTCCGGTATTTGGAATACATACCGGAAGTCACATGTGCGGCAGGTGGAACGCAAGCGCTGATAACACCGCCCAGCGTGTCAAATGTCTCACTTCCGGTCCGGGAGACACGAAACCGGAAGTAGCTGCTAAAACACGCTGAATGAGCTGACACACGTTTCCACCTCCCCTGAGTACATGGGGGATAAAGGGAGCTCAAATAGGCATTCAGTGATGCTGACACCAATGAGGAAGGAGGGGAGGTTACTATACCCCCTAAAACAGCGCCCCCGGTGACCTGGATAAGGTTGAACCGGTATCTGACAGCACAGTCTCTCCTGAGGATGCCCAGCAATACTAGCGGGTAGAAACGCGTCGAGACGTATGACTGGGACTGACAAACCAACCATGTGCATCAGATAAGTGAAGTAATGATTCTAAATATCAGCCTGTGGGAATAATCAGTTTATCTTGGAATGGGTGGTTATCTCTGAACCCTGTTAACCACTGGGGATGGTGTTTGTGTGTGATACATGTTGTATGGACAGAGGGAGTGATATTTGTAGTGTGGGTATAGACGGTATGCATTAAACAACTGTGGGAATGCTATTGATATAAGACCCAGCAGACATAAGATCTGACCCCTAGAGTTTGTATCAAGTGTGGCTTGAAATACATCATTCGGTGTTTTGTACTGCATATAAATAGGTAGAATCACCGTCTTTATGTGGTTTTGCCAAGTTTGGCATAACCATACACCCAGAACCCAAAGAAGTCACTCCTCTGTTGCCAAGCGAAGCTACACACACACAGGGAAGATGATGGGGGTCGACCCACATCTGTACTAGAGATACACCTGAGATCAGGATAAAATCCTAGTGGTGGGAGTTGCCATAGTGTAGAAATAGGGACACTAGGGCGAGCCGCCGTGGAACGGGGACACCTGATATGTTAGGTGTTTAAATCTCCGTAGAAAGGCAGGGGCAGTGGATAGGGTGAGTATGTGAATATAGGCTCCTCCTTCCCCAACTGCTCAGTCTTACCAGATACAGGTGTAGGGCATACACACACCACTGACTGTTTGTAATAATATTTAAATAATAAAGCTATCTTAATTGTGCACTCTTTTGGAGATTTAACAACAACTCCCAGTCTTTCCTTACCATTGGTAATGATGTAGTAGACGTTGTAGGTTCATGCAGTACAAATGTCTGACCTGACATTACAATTGTTTTACCAAGTACTGATGGTGATTCTGATGATGAATTGTGTTACTGATGAAGGTTCTATTTATGTATTTCTGTACCTCTGGTGGGTCTGGTGATGTATTGATGATGGTTTTGACATAGTGCTTCTGTATTGATGGGGGTTATATGTATGTATTTCTGTACTGAGGAGGATTTTGATGCTGTGTTTCTGCACTGATGATGGTTCTGGTAATGTATTTCTGTAGAGTATTGACATTGTGTTTCTGCACTAAAGGAGGGTATATGGATGTATTTCTGTACCTCTGGTGTGTCTGGTGATGTAGTTTTGTGCTCGCAAACCTTGGTCACAGGTGCGCCTGCATTGAGCACGGAGACCCGCGCCACTGTGCAGGCGCGAGAGCAATGTGACGTACACAGGAGGGGAGGCCTTTTCAGAGGAAGGAGGCAGGCATTTCAACCAGCAGGGCAGCGAGGACCAGATTGAGCAGATCCTCCTGGACCATTTTCAGTTAATTTCCATACCGCGCGGGAGATATTAAAAGTTTATTTTTGAGGTATGCAGGGGACCTGCTGGGCATATAGAGTGGTCACAGGAGCCCCAAATACAGCATGTATAAGGTGGTGGACAGGGGTTAGAACGACCAAAGGGAGTGACAGGTTCACATTAAAGGGAACCTGTCAGCTCTTTTTGAAATTCCAGCCTCCTGTGGAACTCTGATGCGCCGGCCGGAACTTCATATCCGGCCCGGTACATTATGGGGGCTGATCACGTGTTCGGCCCGGCTTCAATATGCACACTGCGCATGTGCAGGAGCCCAGCCGAACACGTGATCAACCCCCATAATGCACCAGGCTGGATATGACATTCCGAACGACCATGTCTTGCCCCCCCTATTTTTGATCCTGGGTACGCCCATGCATCTGGGGGTTCAAAGTACTCAACACCCATCTAGATAAGTTCCCTGGGGGGGGTCTATTTTCCAAAATAGGGTCACTTGTGGGGAGCTCCAATGTTAAGCACACAGGGGCTCTCCAAACGCGACATGGTGTCCGCTAACAACTGGAGCTGACTTTCCATTCAAATTGTTAGCGAACACCATGTCACGTTTGGAGAGCCCCAGTGTCCCTAAACATTGGAGCTCCCCCACAAGTAACCCCATTTTGGAAACTAGACCCCCAAGGAACCTATATAGATGCATAGTGAGCAATCTGAACCCCCAGGTGCTTCACAAATTGATCCGTTAAAATGAAAAAGTACTTTTTTTTTTCCACAAATTTTTTTCTTCATCTTTACGGTTTAATTTGTGAAGCACCTGTGGGTTCAAAATGCTCACCACCAATCTAGATAAGTTCCCTGGAGAGTCTGGTTTCCAAAAAGGGGTCACTTGTGGGGGAGCTCCAATGTTTAGGCACACAGAGGCTCACCAAACGCGACATGGTGTCCGCTAACAATTTGAGCTGACTTCATTCAAATTGTTAGTGGACACCATGTCACGTTTGGAGATCCCCTGTGTGCCTAAACATTGGAGCTTCCCCACAAGGGACCCCATTTTGGAAACTAGACTCCCCAGGGAACGTATCTAGATGCATAGTGAGCACTTTCAACTCCCAGGTGCTTCACAAATTGATTCGTAAAAATTAACAGGTACTTTTTTCAGCAAAATTTTTTTTTTCATTTTTATGGATTAATTTGTGAAGCACCTGGCGGTTCAAAGTACTCACTATGCATTTAGATAAATTCCGTGGGGGGTCTAGTTTCCAAAATGGGGTCACATATGGGGGAGCTCCAATGTTCAGGCACATAGGGGCTCTCCATACGTGACATGGTGTCCGCTAGCAATTGGAATTGTTAGCGGATACAATGTCGTGTATGGAGAGCCTCAGTGTGCCTGAACATTGGAGTTCCCCCACAAGTGATCCCATTTTGGAAACTACACCCCCCAAGGAACTTATCTAGATGCATAGTGAGAACTGTGATCCCCCAGGTGCTTTACAAATTGATCTGTAAAAATGTAAAAGTACTTTTTTTCACAAAAATCTTTTCTCCTTTTACGGACTAATTTATGAAGCACCTGGGGGTTCAAAGTGCTCACTATGCATCTATGTAAGTTCCTTGTCTAGTTTCCAAAATGGGGTCACTTGTGGGTGAGCTCCAATGTTCAGGCACACAGGGGCTCTGCATACGCGACATTGTGTCCGCTAACAATTGGAGCCAATTTTCCATTGAAATTGTTAGCGGACATCAAGTCGCGTATGGAGAGCCCCTGTGAGCCACCAGGACAAGGGCAACTGGAAGAGTTGGGGTACAGCACAAGAAAATGGTGCCTCTAATGAATGCGCTATTTTCTGGGGTGGCTGTGGGTTGCAATTCGCAGCGTGGGGGCCCAGAACTTTTGGGTCTCTCCACGGTGAGGATTCCAGCCCCCCAACTGTCAAGTTGTATCTGGCTGGCAACCAAAAATACAGCAAAGCCTTTTTTTTTATTTATATAACTAATTTTGGAAAAAAAAATAACGTAGAGCTCCGCCATATTTTTGGTCCAGCTAAATACAACTTGGCAGATATGGACTGCCACCAACCCTTAGCTGCCTCGTACCTGGCAGACAACCAAAACTACAGCGAAGCCCGTTTTTTTTTTATTTCTAGAACTAATTCTAGAAAAAAAATGATGTGGGGCTCCGCCATATTTTTGGTCCAGCCAGGTACAACTAGGCAGCTGGGGGCTGGAATCCTCAGCATGGAGAGGCCCAAGCATTCTGAGCCCCCCATGCTGTGAATTGCAGCCCGCAGCCATCCCAGAAAATGGCGCATTCATTGAAGCGCCATTTTCTGGGGCTGTACCCATGCTCTTCCAGTTGCCCTGGAGCCGATGGCAAACTGGGTAATAAAAGGGTTAATGCCAGCTTTTTATTGGCAGCTGGCGCTAAGCCCGAGATTCATAATGTCAGGCCAATGTTAGACCCAGCCATTAGGAATCTCTAATAAATAGTAAAAAAAAAAAAAATACACCACGAAGAGAAAAAAAATTTTATTAGACAAAAAACCCATACAAATTCAGTCTCCATCTTTATTACTCCCACTCCCTCCGACGTAGTCCAAAACGATGGTCCCACGACGTTCGATCGCCTCTGCTACAGGGACTGCAGCAAGGGATCAAGTGTCCTCTTGCTGTAGTCTCTGGGATCACGGTGATTGTGCACTGTATGGCAGATCATTGCTCCTAGATCAGTGATCCCAGAGACTACAACAAGGGATCAAGTGCTCCCTTGTTGTAGTCTCTGGCGATCATTTCCATGGTGATTGTATCCTCTAAGTGCAGTGATTCCTGAGATCACAGCACTTAGAGGGTTAACACAGCCAGGGCACAGCAATCACACAGATGCTGTGCCCTGGCTGTGACACCGCTCCTCTGCACACTCATCGTGATGACCGGAGGACAGAGCATGAAGACTGGAGGACAGAGGGAGAAGAAAGAAGACAGGTGAGGAAGCGTGAAGAGGAGATTGGGAGGGAGCTGGAAGAGGAGAACAGGAGGAGGGAGGGCTCGCAGGGCGGGGAGATTAGAGGGGGAGATCGGAGGGCAGGGGTCACATCGACGGCCAGGGGCAGAGCGGAGGGCCCGTGATCGGCGGCGGTAGAGGAGGGAGGGGGACCCACCGGTCACATCGCCCCCACATCTGATTGGAGAGAGACGCTGCATCTAATCAGATCTGAGGGGGAAGAGGGTGACACAGGGCCCCTTCTCCAGCTAATGTCTGATGCTATCCAGCATCAGGCATTGGCTGTATTGTAATATCTCACCAAGTTTCATTGGTGAGATATTACAATTACTCCGATTGGCAGTTTCACTTTCACTTCACTGCCAATCGGAGCGGTTATAGCCACGGTGGGGGGCGCTAAGCCACCCCCCTAGGGTATAGTGCAGGTCTTTCCGTACCTGCGGCTCTATTAATCTCTTAGTGACTGTGGTTAGTAGAGCCGCAGGAAGGGAAACCAGCGATGACGCAGCATATGTGTCACGGGTAGGGAACGAACTTGTTTTGATGACGCATATGCTGCGTCACGGGTTGGAAAGGGGTTAATCTGGCACCATGTTTAATTAAAGTGCCTCTCATTATGCATTTTAGTGCCTCCCATTTAGTAGGTTGGGGTGTGGAATGAGATGCGTGAGTTTGTGTAAATGTGGCTAAGTCTGCTTTCAGGTCTCCCAGACAGGTTACATCTTGAAGGAGGTTACTATTTAATCTCCTTGAGCACCTCTTCTCAGCCAGCCTGGGGCCCACCATGGACAGAAAAATAGGGCTGTGGTCTGACAGAATAATATTGCCTATCGTGGCCTCAGGTCTCCATGAGAGGATCCCATGACTGACCAAGAACAGGTCTATTCTGCTATAGGAGCTGTGGGTCATAGAGAAGAAGGTATGGTCCCCACCCTTAGGGTTGAGGATCCTCCACACATCGATTCATTGGAGTTTATGTAGACGTTTCTGTAAAGCCTTCACCCATCTGTGGGGTCAAAGATAAAATTAAAATTCCCTCCAATGATAACCTGTCCCTCCGCAAATTCCATTAACTTCAATAGGAGAGATCTACACACCCTGGTCTGCAACCTATTCGGAAGGTACCAATTCACAAGAGTCAACATCTTTTCCGCTACTTTTACTTTAAGAAAGATGTAACGGCCCCCCCTCATCAACCATCGAGTCTAAAATTGTGTGATTCATACCTTTATGTATGGCTATTGACACCCCCTTTATTCTGGATTTGGGGTTCGTACTGTGGGTCCACAATGTAAAATATCTGCCTCCAATGGATGGCACATGTCCCTTTCCCTTGGAAAAACAAAATGTGTACTCCCTGCTTATGCATATCCATTAGAACCTGTGCTCTCTTTTGGGGCATTTTAAAGCCCCTCACGTGAAGGGATCCTATCTTTATTGAACCCATAACTATATAGTGCCTTCAAAATCAAAGCTTTACGTATTGTAGAATACCCACCGAGGAGGTGGGTTCGGTACAAGGGAAAGAGTAAGGGTACCGTTACACATCGCAACATTGCATGCAATTTCGCTTGCAACTTACTGGCTGCAGTGAAATCATGGACACATTGTTCCATTTTGTACACGGCAACAAAATAGAACAATGTGTCCATGATTTCACTGCAACCAGTAAGTTGCAAGTGAAACTGCATGCAATGTTGCGACATGTAACGGTACCCTAAGGGTAGGATATACGTAAAGGGGGAAAATTCCCCTGGACAACCTAGTCAACTATGTAGTTAGATTGGGGTAATCTCTTATACAGAGTACCCACACTCAAATGCTGAGTATGGTGCCCCCAGTGGGTTGCATCATTTCCTCCAGAGAAGGGAGGTGACACCAGAGATCTTCAAAAGGTAATGTAACCTGTAATGCTAAGGGTACCATTACACGATGCAATATTGCATGCAAATTCACTGGCAATTTGCTGGTTGCAGTGAAATCATGGACACATTGTTCTATTTTGTTGCCGTGTACAAAATGGAACAATGTGTCCATGATTTCACTGCAACCAGCAAATTGCCAGTGAAATTTCATGCAATATTGTGTCGTGTAACGGTACCCTTACATCACTAATAACAAAAGACTCGAGAATTTATACTCCCCGTCCGCTAGCCGTATCATTAGCTAAATACACAGAACTATAGTTGTAACCTTAGAAAACATATAAATGGAAAAGCAAATCTTGTATAAGACCATAGACAACGAATAATTGAACTAACTCCCCATATGGAACCCCTATAAATATTTATATATAACTTCTTAATTTGGCGTGGAAGGAAACTGCAGTAACCAGATAAGGATAGCATCTGTGCTTTACTATAGGACTTTGTCCCTGGGGGCTCAGGATTGGGGGACCATGTACATTTAGGGAACATTTATATCACCCTCGGGCAGCAATTCACTGCTCCACTGCTACGTAAAGTTCCACCCCCCTTTCCCACCCCCCCACTTAATTTAGCTGGAGCTATAAGGGTTCATGCTGCAGAAAATTACCCCATCTCTGAAAGTACCGAGTAAATCGTGGGGCAGGGGGTACAGTGAAATGGGGGGGAAAGCGGAGTTGTAGGGAAGGGCTCCGGGGTTGTAGCACAGGAGGGGGGAGAGGGGGAGGGGGGACCGGCATAAGTAGGGAAATGGGTATTACTGGGGCTGTGAAAACCCTGACTCAGGCACAATCCCTGTAGAATTTATACATTTGGATGATTGAACCCTAGGAGAGTAACCCCATTATCACTAATTTAAAACAAACCAACAATTAGTAAAGTTTTAAAAGTCATCCCTCTTCTGAACAGTCGTCTCTGCGGTTTCTCCTTCCCCTCGATCCACCACCACGCCGTCCTCTTCTGCGTTGGTTACGTTGTTCTCTTGGTGGCATTGAAGGAAAACTGGTGTTTTGGGGGCCCGGCCAGTCTGGGAACTGGAGACCCGAGTCTGTAAGGTCTAAAGAGGGCAAGAACCCCTGAAGGTCCCTGGGATGGGCGAGAAAAACCAGCTGGTTTCCATGTCGTAACGAAAGGGGTAACTCCATGAGTAGGTAATCTGGCGCTGTCGTAGGAGATCCAGCAGCGGTCTCAAGGCACGTCTCTTTTAAAGGGTTCTTCTAGAGAGATCTGCCATAAATTGTAATTGGCATCCCTGATAGCTAATCTCTTCGCTCCTTCTAGGGCTGTTTAGTATTTCCTCTTTAATCTGATATCTATGGAGGCAACAAATAACGTCTCTTGGTCTTGCTCTGTCTGGAGGGGGAGGGCCAAGAGATCTATGGGCCCTGTCAAATTCTATAGCTGTCTCTGCAGGCGCATTTCTGATTGAGTTGAATAGGCCTTGAAGAGTTGCATTCAGCTCGCCAGGTGAGACCGACTCAGGGAGGCCCTTGTACCTTTCACGGTTTTCCAAATCTTCCATGGAATCCAAGAAGATATCATAATTGGTCACCTGGGACGCCAACTGGTTCTCCAGAACCTGAACCCTTCTAGACAAACTTTCTACCGTGGAATCAGTATGGGACACCCTGTCTCAAAGAACGGTGACTTCACCCCTTAAAGCCGCTGCCTCGGTTTTAAAAGAGGTCTCAAGTTTAGAGACAAAGTCCTCCAATTCTACTTTGGTAGGGATATTAAGGATACGGGCCCTAAAGGGTCCCACAATTGTCCTCCTGGGGGTTGGCGTTCTTGTATCCTGGCCAGATGAACAGTGCTGGTGTCTCTAGTATCTTGCTGGAAAGCCATAGTATCTCTCCTTCCTAGCTCTAGTATACCTTCCTGAGGGCTAACAGTGTCACCCGTGGTGGGCTCAATGTCCATAGACATAATGATGTTGCTATTGTGGAGCGCCTCCATTGCAGGTGGCCACATCAGGGATCACCTACTTATATGCTGGGGTGACGGAGACTGTTATGCTGTTTGGAAACTGTCTCTTGGTGGTCACTGTTTCCAGTACCTCAGTGCCTCTACTAGGCTCCCCCACGCTCCTCTCCTACTCCTGGGCGCTGTGTCCGGGGCTCCAATCTCCCGCCTGCACCCCTCCGTTACCTCCTCTCCCTTGTGTGTTCTGGGTGCTGGCGGTTTCCTCCTCCATTGAGTGATTCCCCACAGTGTCTGCCACCACTGCTTCAGAGGCTGCCGGCTCACTCAGGCGTGGGCAGTCTCCCACGGGTTGATGGAGCTTTGGGACAGAGGAAAGCGGGCTTGTCATCCCTCCCGCGTCGCTGCTGCAGCCGCCCATGTTCTTCTGTTTGCTGGGTAGAGGGGTGGGACCCGCCATCTTAGGTACTTCGCTCTCCAGAGGCTTCTTTCCAGCGTTTCTTAAAAACCGCGATATACTGGCGGTAAATTGCACTGGAGGACCCGATGCTGTGGCAGGTCGGTTACTCTTCTTTTCCGCCGACATAAGGCAATGGTAGCATACGTCACAACTGCTTTTTAGGGGCTTTTTGCCGGGAAGCAGGAGCTCCGGATCTAGCGTCTTTCCCCTCTCATGGTCAGGCCCCACCCCCAGGAGCTCTCTTTTTGATACTTTGAGGAAATTTGGTTTTCAGAAATAATTTTTAATTTTATAAAGTCAATTTATTCTAACCCATCAGCAAGAGTTTACTCCAATAATACCATCTCACAAAAATTCTACCTTTCAAACAGAACAAGGCAAGTGTGCCCACTATGCTTTTTGCATTATTTATCGAACCCTTTGCAGAAAGCATTAGGTAAATATTAATATTTCTTTAACACATTAAATTTTTATTGAAAGATTAATAATAAGAAATTTTTACATTCAAGCATGATGTAAACTGATCATGAAGCAAAATAAAGGACAAAGTTTGATTTCACACCTCTTGTAGGAATAGGGAGAGGAGGGGTGGGGAGGAGGGAGAAGAGAAAAGGGAAAGGTACAAATCAGTATTTGACATCGTATACAAAAGGACAGGTAAACATGTGTACCGACAATAAACTAACATGTGACAGGTAAAACCCGGACCATGTTATACATGTGACTATCTAGTTCCAATCTGACTAAGGAGGCAGTCTCATCTAGTAAGGAAGAGGAGACGCCAATGGATGCAAGGCCCACAGTTTCCAAGCCTCCAACGTGGGTTCTCTGTCTCTTCGGCAGAGAGCTACCGTATGTGGTATTCGTATGAGAAGATTAAATTAAGCCTATCTGCCTCTTCAGAGAGGCAAACAGACTTCTACTTTGCTGCAATGCCTAGTCTAGTTGCAATTAGAATGTAGGTCAGCGCTTTACTCAATACTGGGGAAAGTCACAGACTCCTATGTGGAGTATCACTAGTTGAGGTGTTAATGTGACCTGGGTGTCCAACACCCTAGAAATTAAACATGCTATCTGGTGCCAGAGTGAGGCAATTTTGGGACAAGACCACCAAATATGGGTTAAATCTCCCCTCTCCCCACATTCCTTCCAACATTTGGGGGAGTGGTTCGGATTAAACTTCTGCAGACGGGTCGGGGGGAGATACCATCTTAAGTGTATCTTTTTTAGATTTTCAAGATGTGTTATGCAACGTGTTGATCTTGACGTTAATTTTATGGCTCCCTCCCAGTCGTCCTTGTTAGACTCAAAATTCAAGTCTAACTCCCATTTTTGCATGTAGGGCAGTTTGTGTGGATCACTGAAGTAGGCAACTTAGTCCAACTCCCTGGGGTATCTCTCCAGTATTCCACGAGAGTCTTAATCGTGGGTAGAGCCGGCGAAGGCGACCCTTTCAGAGCACAGAGAGACTCCGCAGCCAATACCCCCCGTAAATCACCTCCCCAAACTAAATGGCTCTCTATCTGCAGCCACCCCAATTGATCCTGTCTGCCCTTAGCATTCCACCACATCTTGGCCTCCTCCAAGATTACAGCCCTGTGATATGCTTTGACGTCTGGGACTCCCATACCTCCCTGGTGCATGGGAAGAAACATTGTTTTCTTAGAATTTCTGGGTTTCTTTTTTGCCCATATATAAGCATTCACCAGGTTTTGTATTTTTTTCAAAAATGTACTGGCGATTCTGATAGGGATACACCTAAGGAGGTAAAGGATCTTTGGGAGTAGCATCATGCGGCATGCCTGGATCCTGGCCATCCAGGACAGTTCCAGGACCACATGTTCATTTAAGGCGCTCTGCAGCGACTTTCTAAGGGTATCTACATTCACAGATACGACCATGGAGGAGGGGCAGAGAGTCACTCCTAGGTATGGTATCCCTTTCGGGCACCACTGAAAGGGATAGGAAGTCTGAAGCTGGGACGCAAGTCTGGGGGGGACACGAATCGGTAATACCACTGATTTCATTCCATTAACTTTGTAGAACGACAGTCTGGAGAAAGTCGTTAATGCTGACATAATAGCCTGAAAGGAAGTCGTAAGGTCAGTGCATACTATGATTATGTAGTCTGCATACAGACCTATTTTATGGACAGTCCCCGACTTGGATTCCCGAAATGTGAGTGCCTGCTCGGATTCAGGCCGCCAAAGGCTCCACCATCAGAGCAAAAACTATCGGGGAGAGAGGGCACCCCTGTCTGTCCCATTAGTAATAAGGAACCTTTGTGATAAAAACCCAGAGGAGAGAACCCTTGCATTGGGATTGGAATACAAGGTGAGTATGGCTGACAGGATTGGACCAACAAATTCAAATTTCCCCAGCACTGCCCGGAGGTATCCCCAGTGCACCCTGTCAAACGCTTTCTCAGCATCTAGAGAAAGGAATGCACTGGGGACCCCCCGGGACTCAGCCACCCCAATAAGGTCCAACATCCTCCTGGTTTCATCTTTCGCCTGTTTCCCCGCCACAAATCCTACCTGGTCAGGCCCCACCAGCAAGGGAAGGACAGGCGCAAGTCTGCAAGCAATCAGCTTGGCGTAAATTTTCAAATCACAGTTAAGGAGTGAAATCGGCCTGTAGTTCCCCGGCTGGTCTGGGGCCTTCCCAGGTCTGGGGATCATCGTAACTGTCGCCTCTAGATGTGAAGCCGAAATGGATCCTTTGGAGCCCCAGAGAGCAAACACTCGCTTCAGGTAAGGAGTCAATTGAGCAGAGAAAGTTTTGTAATACACATTCGGGAATCCGTCAGGTCCCGGACCAGACAAGGCCTTTGAGAAGGAGATGACATTGACAATTTCAACACTTGAGAAGGGGGCGTTTAAATCAGCTAATTGCTCTGAGGAGAGGGACGGAGATCCAACTCCGATAAAAACTTGTCAATCTCCAGAGGGGCTGGCTGCGGAGTTTCCCAATCACTGTTTAAATTGTAAACTCTCTCATAGTATCCGGCAAAGATTTCTGCAATATCTGCAGGATTTCGTACCTCCGCCCCCTCTGTATCCCTCATAACAGTAATCATGGACTTCGATGCTCTTTTTTTGATGCGCCTCGCCAGGACAGCCCCCGCTCTATCTCCAGCAGTGTAATGCACTGTCCTTAAGGTTCTCAGCCCTTTCTCATATTGACCCAACATTAGGACTCTCAGCTGATGGTGTAATTGGAAAATCTGTGAGGTCAGGAGAGATGAGGGGTTTAATTTGTTTAACGCCTCGGCTTTATCCAACTTAAGTATCAGGTCAGATCGAAGAGAATCCCGTTGGCGCTTCATCTGCGAGGACTTCTGGATAAACAGACCCCGTATAACTGCCTTGTGCGATTCCCAGAGGGTCTCATCAGAGACCCCCCGGTTGTCATTCAAGGAGAAATACTCTGATATATTTTTAGCAAACGCGTCCTGGACCCCCCGATCAGACAGAAGACCCGAGTTTAATCTCCAGGAGCGGGGCAAGGACCCCCCCACCACCCAGCCTCAACTCCAGGGACACTAGTGCGTGGTCCGACCAGGTAATCAGTCCGATCTCCGCACAGGCACAGGCCGAAAGTGTCAGATCATCCACCAAAAAGTAGTCGAATCTGGCATACGACCTATGCATGTGGGAGAAGGAGTAGTCCCTTTCCGTGGTGTGTTGATAACACCACACATCATGAAGTCGAAGCTCACGGCAGAGAGGCCCCAGCTCCCGCCCCCTTCTCGACGGTCCGGACGAGGAGTCCAGTAGGCGGTCCACCACCGTATTAAAGTCACCAGTCACAACGCAAAGGCCATGGGACTTGTCTCTGACCTTCTCCAACACATTCCGGACGAACTTAATCTGGGCTTCGTTAGGAGCATAAATGTTAGTTATCGTGACTTCCCTTCCTCCTATCTCACAGATAAGGATGAGAAAACGACCATTAGGGTCTGCTACCACTTTCTGCATCTGGAACTGCACAGTATTCTTAATCATAATGCAGACACCCGCTTTCTTGGATGTGTGACTGGCAAAGTATATGTATGTGAGGGAACAATTTGTGGTATAGTCGTACATTATCTGATTTGAGCAGGTGTGTCTCTTGTACACAAAAAATATCTGCCTTAGATCTGCGTGCCTCTCTCCATAAGAATGACCTCTTAATGGGAGAGTTTAACACCTTAGCATTCAACGATACTATTTTAATGCTCATAATAGACTGTTAAGTTTCCCACTAAAACTGGAGCAGCACTCTGTGCCGTTAAACTAACCTTAGTGCCAGGCAAGGATTAAAGGGAAGAGATGAGATGAATATACAGCAAAAAGAAGAAAGAGAGAAAAAGGGAGGGAAGGTAGAGAGAAGGGACCGGAAAAGGGAGGGAAAGAAAAAAGTATTAGGAATTAGAAAAAGGCGAAACAAAGAACAAACTGAAACTGTCAGGTATTAACTGCTTCAGTAGCTTAATATAAAATGGAGTTTCCACTCCTAATGGGGGGAAATGAGAAACTTCCCTTAACCACCTCCAGTCCCCGTAAACCAATATTCCTTGGGATACGAAGGACAGAGCTGGAAATCACTGTTCACTTCTGATGAGGGGAACCCAAAGAACAAACTGTCCACCCTCTTTAGAACAGTGGGAGCTGAGCTGAGACCCAGTTTATTGTTGTAAAGAGTCTTAAAGCCTCATCATCCGGTTTCCTTGCCTCTGGACGGGGAGTGAGGCTCGCCTCGGTTCGGGGAGTAGGGCTTCTGTCTACCCGAGGATCTAGGCGATAAGGAGCTGTTTGTTGTTGTGGCAAGATTCCATTCCCGAATGGCCTTTCCAAGCCTGGAAGGGGAAGAAAATATCTGCCTCGTTCCTCGATAACGAAAGCTGACCTTGACAGGTGACCCACAGATGTACTGGATCCCACGGTCTCTGAGAATTCGGCAATGCGGGGCAAATTCCCGTCTCCTGGTGAGGGTGCCCGGGGAGAGGTCAGGGTAGGTCTCCACTTTCTTAAAGGGGCCAGGGAGTCTCATGGCTTGTAGTAGCTGGTCTCTGACTTTAGAATGAGTTAAGGCTACTAGAATGTCTCTGGGGACCTCTCTGTCCAGCTTTTGTGATTTGGGTAGTAGAAAAGCTTTGTCAAGAGCAAGATCTGTAGCTGGGGAGTCAGGCAGCACAGCCTGTAGCAGATCTCCCACCACATTTTGTATGTTTTCAGTCTCTCCTCCCTCTGCTACTCCTCTTATCTTTACATTCCCCTTCCTGAGCTTGTCCTCTAAGTCCCACATCTTGGCCTTGAGGGAGACAACCTCATTATCCATAACTGTATAATCCTCAGCAAGCTGGTTATGTGCTGAGGCATACTCTGCCATTTTGCTTTCCAAATGTCCCGTCCTATCTCCCAGTGCAGCCAGGTCTTCTCTTATCTGGGAGACTCTGCCTCTAATGTCCTCCTGAAGTGAGCGACGTAAACCTCCCAGCAAAGCTTTGAGGCAGCCCTGTGTGACCGTAGCTTCATCTCCTTCTCCCATCTTGCTCCCTGTTTCTGTTATGCAGGAGGATCTAGTGTGGGGTGGGGAGCGGCGTGGTATTCCTGGGGTCGTCGCCATTTTACCTCTGGGTGCCCGCTGTGTGTCCGCGCCAAAATAATCCAGTACTGACTGGGGGTCCTCTCTTCGGCATCCCGGGAGGCGTAGGAAGATGTCCGGTGCCACTGGGGTGAGTTTAAAGCTGAGATGAGGCTTGTTTTTGCCGGTTATTAGGCTGGGGCTGAGGAGCTCCTTCACTATGCGACCTGCACCATCGGCTGCAGGACACGCCCCTCGTAAAATATTAATATTAAAGGCATCCCTATAGATAATCATCATCATAAAATTTCACTCTTTGCAGATGATGTTTTAATTACTATATCCAACCCCTTAAAATCTCTTAGATATGGAAAAAATTTTCCCAACTTTCCTTAAATAAAATAAACAAAACTAAATCTCAAATCCTTGACTTTAACATTGATACAATGCTACTAGATTACCTCAAAGAAGAATTCGATTTTATTTGGCAAGATAAGAAAATATCATATTTGGGAATATCATAATTTAAACCTTCCTCAAATATAGTTCAAGAAAACCTTACATCTTTATACAACAAGCTCCATTCGGATCTTTTAACTATCGAAACACGAACTCTCTTGGCTTGGTAGAATAGAAGCCTATAAAATGCTTGTATTACCAAAATTCCTTTAAGTCATCAGATCCATACCCCTTTTTATTTCTAAAAAATGATTTGGAAAACTACAATCACAATTGAGAACCTTTATTTGGAACTATAAAAAACCTAGGATCGCAAGAAACTCCCTTGAAAAGCATAAAAAGATGGGAGGACTAGGCGTACCTAATCTGTATAACTATTATTAAGCATCAGTTATAAAATTATCCCAAGGATGGGTTCTTGGCGAAGAAAAAAAATGTTGTGGATAATGATTGAGAGATCCTTTATTAGAAACAAAAATTTAGCAACATGTATAACAGCTTAGGCTGCTTTCACATAACGATATTTGGATTTCCGATGCTGTCCGATAAAAATCGGACAGCATCGGATCCGGATTTGGCCCCATGCAGCCCTATGGGCATCGGACCGAATCGGATGTGCACTAAATGCCATCTGATTTGGTCCGATCCGATTCTGTCCGATTTTTTTATCGGTGCAAAAATCGGAGCCTGCTCCGATTTTTACACCGAAAATAAAATCTGACAGATTCGGATTGGACCAAATCGGATGGCATTTAGTGCAACATCCGATCTGACCCGATCCCTATAACATGGGGCCCTATGGAGAAGGGTCCGAGGAAACATCTGATGTCTCCTCGGACCCGATTTTACTGTACTGAGCATGCTCAGTACAGTAAAAATGCTCAACTGGGAGCGCAGGGGTTAAAAAAAAAAAAAAAAGTTCATGCTCACCTCCCCCCGAGCCCCCGCCATCTTCCTGGAGGTTCCCGGTGGCTCCCACAGGCTCCCGGTGGCTGCAGAGGTCTTCTTCTGCAGAACACAGGACCTGCGGTGATGTCACAGTCATGTGACCGCGGGTTACCATGGTGTAACCTGGTGTCACGTGACTGTGACATCACCGCAGGTCCTGTGTACAGCAGAAGACGACCTCTGCAGCCACCGAGAGCCTGCGGGAGGCACCGGGAACCTCCAGGAAGACGGCGGGAGACGGCGGGGGCTCGGGGTGGTGAGCATGAACTTTTTTTTTTTTTCTTTTTTTTAGCACTGAAGCTACGATTTAATGCCAGAATCGGATGCCTATTTGGCATCCAATTCCAGGCATCAGAAGGGAGCCGATGCTGTCCGAATTTTTCGGACAGCATCGGCTCCCTTCAAAATCGTAGTGTGAAAGTAGCCTTATCTTACTGAGCCATCTAAACCTCCCCCTAATTTCTCAACATTGAAAACCACTATTTCAGCATGGAGGATGCTGTTGTACAGAACAACCAAATTCTATAAACCAACTTTATCACAAAAAATACCATTGGAGGTGTTAGATGTTAATGATAGGCCGCCCTTAAAAGATGTGTTTTTAGGGAGTGCCTGAAACTAAGTAAGTTGTGGGTAGTCCTAATTTCTTGGGGTATAGCATTCCAGAGAATTAGTGCAGCTCGGGAAAAGTCTTGAAGGCGGGAATTGGAGGTTCAGATTAGCGCAGATGTTAGTCTGAAGTCACTCCCAGAGCGAAGAGAACGAGTGGGGTGATAGACAGAGATGATAGTAGAGAGGATGGACTGGAGGGGGGAAAAGTCTAATTGGGGGAGGCAAATTAATAGTGAGTTGCAATAATCAAGGCGGGAGTGGATCAGGGCCATTGTGATGGTTTTAGTTGTTTCCATGGTGAGGAAGGGGTGGATTCTAGAGATGTTCTTCAGCTGCAGGCGACAAGAGCAGGGAGAGATTGTATAAAGGAAGTGAATGAAAGATCAGCATCAAACATAACACCCAGACATCGAGCCTGCTGCCTAGGCGTTAGTGTTCTGCTGCACACCGAAAGGGAGGTGTCAGATTTATGGAGGTTAGTGGAGTGAGGGGTCATAAGAAGTTCAGTTTTGGAAAGGCTGAGTTTCAGGTATAGAGTGGGCATGATATTGGAAACTGCGGTTAGACAGTCATTGGCGTTCTGTAATACAGCAGGGGTAAGGTCAGGGGATGAAGTGTATAGTTGTGTCATCAGCATAAAGGTGGTACTGGAAGCCAAATCTACTGATGGTCTGTCCAATAGGGGCTGGTAGAAAGAGAAGAAGGCCAAGGACCAAACCCTGAGGGACCCCAATAATGAGAGGAAGTGGAGCCAGCAAATGGTACACTGAAAGAGCGGTTGGAAAAGTAAGAAGAGAACCAGGAGAGAGCCGTGTCCTTTATGCCAATGGAGTGCAACATAGAGAGTAAGAGATGGTGGTCGACAGTGTCAAAGGCTGCAGAAAGGTCAAGAAGAATAAGCAGAGTGTGTTCACCATTACATTTTACCATCAGAAGGTCACTGGTCACTTTGAGGAGAACAGCTTCTGTAGAATGTAAGGGGCGGAAACCAGACTGTAATGGAAGAGAGTGATTAGAGAAGTAACAGGTGAGGCGGGAGTAGACCAGGTGCTCCAACAGTTTGGAGATGAAGGGGAGGTTGGAGACTGGTCTGTAGTTATTTGTGCAGGATGGGTCAAGAGAAGTTTTCTTTAATAATGGAGTAATGATAGAATGTTTGAAGAAGGAGGGTAAGATGCCAGAAGAGAGGGAGAGATTGAAGATTTTTGTTAGGCGAGTGGTGACCACTGGAGAGAGAGACTCGAATAGGTGAGATTGAATGGGGTCATTGGTGCATGTAGTAGGAGGAGAGGAGCCTGGAGACTTTTTCTGTGACTGGGTCAAATGTGGAGAGTGAGCCAGAGGAGATGTGAGTAGGGAGGTTGGGAATTGATTTCCTTATGGTTGTTTTCTATTTATTTTCTTAGTGAAGAAAGAAACCAGGTCATCAGCACAGAGGTCAAAGATAGGGGCCTGCACTTTAGGACTGAGGAGAGAGTGAAAGGTGTCAAAGAGTTTCTTTGGGTTGTTGGATAGTAAGGAGATCAGGGCGGTGAAGTAGGTCTGTATGGCGAGGTGAAAAAGGAGAATTTTGTATACTTACCGTAAATTCCTTTTCTCTTAGCCTCTAATTGGGGGACACAGGACCGTGGGTGTTATGCTGCTGTCCACTAGGAGGCGACACTAAGCAATCTGCAAAAGAGTAACAGTGGCTCCTCCTCCTCAGTATACAACCCTGGGGCAGGCACTGCCTCCTCAGTTTTGTGCTAAAGCAGTAGGAGAAGTAACAAGGTTAACCAATACCAACAAAGCCTGGCAAGGCCATAACGTAACAATATAAGAGTAACAAAAACCACTAGAAACAAGGCCGTATGGCCAACAGGGTGGGTGCTGTGTCCCCCAATTAGAGGCTAAGAGAAAAGGAATTTACGGTAAGTATACAAAATTCTCCTTTTCTCCTTCGCCTCATTGGGGGACACAGGACCGTGGGACGTCCCAAAGCAGTCCCTGGGTGGGAAAGACAATGGAACTAATGATACTGAACAAGTCAGTGAACAGAGAAACACCTACAGGTGGGCAACCGCCGCCTGAAGGATGCACCTACCCAGACTAGCGTCCGCCGAGGACTGGGTATGAACACGGTAGTGCTTGGTAAAAGTGTGTAAGCTCGACCAGGTGGCCGCCTTACACACTTGGAGAGCCGAGGCTTGGTGCCGAATGGCCCAGGAGGCCCCCACGGCTGGGTAGAATGTGCCTTGATCCCCGCTGGAAGAGGAGTAGTTTTCATCTTGTAGGCCTCTTGGATAGCTGATCTAATCCATCTAGCCAGTGTAGCCTTGGAAGCTGGCATACCCTTACAGGGGCCTTCCGTCAGAATGAACAGAGTGTCTGACTTACGGAAATGTGCAGTTCTGGAGACATAAATGCGAAGCGCCCTGATGAGATCCAGAGTATGCAGGGCTCGTTCGAACCTGTGAACCGGAGCAGGGCAAAAAGAAGGCAATGAAATATCCTCATTCAAATGGAAAGAGGAGACAACCTTAGGCAGGAATGACGGCACCGGGCGGAGGACGACCTTGTCCTGATGGAACACCAGGAAGGGTGGCTTACAGGAAAGCGCCGAGAGTTCGGACACTCGGCGAAGAGAAGTGATAGCCACTAGAAAAACCACCTTCAGAACCAGAAAGTGGAGGGAGATATCCCGAAGAGGTTCAAAGGGAGGTTCCTGCAGAGCCGTAAGTACCAGGTTAAGGTCCCATGTATCTAACGGTCGTTTGTACGGAGGGACGATGCGATTAACTCCCTGGAGAAAAGTTTTAACCTGCGGCTTAACAGCAAGGCGACATTGAAAGAGTACTGAAAGAGCCGAGACCTGACCCTTAAGGGAACCTAGTGAGAGACCAGACTCCAACCCCGACTGAAGGAACCCTAGAACTAGCGGCAAGGAATAGGGAAGAGGGGTTGATCTCGAGAAGAGCACCATGCGAAGAAAGCTTTCCAGGTGCGATGATAAATCTTTGCCGATGCCGACTTCCGAGCTCTGATCATGGTCTGAATAACGGCAGGGGAGAAACCCGCTTGGGTTAGTACCCAGGTCTCAAGGGCCACGCCATCAAATTCAGGGCGTCTGAATTCTGGTGGTAAAACGGTCCCTGCGACAGAAGGTCGGGACGACAAGGGAGGCGCCAAGGAACGTCCGCCGCGAGCTGGACGAGATCAGCGTACCATGCCCGTCTGGCGTCTGGGCCAGTCTGGGGCTATGAGAATGAGTTGAATGCCCTCTTGTTTTATCTTCCGCACGACTCTGGGAATGAGAGGCAGAGGAGGGAAGATGTAAGGCAGCTGGAACTGGGACCAGTTCTGAACTAGGGCATCCGCCCCTAGTGCTTGCGGGTCGCGAGATCTGGCCATAAACCTGGGAACCTTCGTGTTGAGGCGAGATGCCATCAGGTCTACGTCCGGGGTCCCCCAGCGACGGCAGATTTGTTGGAACACGTCGGGGTGTAGGGACCACACTCCCGAGTCCATGCCCTGGCGGCTGAGAAAATCCGCTTCCCAGTTTTCCACTCCTGGGATATGAACTGCTGACAGCGTTGAGTTCGTCGATTCTGCCCAGTGGAGAATGCGTTGCACTTCGTGCATGGCCTGGAGACTGTGTGTTCCGCCTTGATGGTTGATGTATGCCACGGCCGTGGCATTGTCCGACTGAATCCGTACCTGTGTGCCTGCCAGCATGGAATGAAAGGCCTTCAGAGCTAGAAATATGGCCCGGATTTCCAGGAGATTGATGGGCTCGGCCGACTCCGCTGGGGACCATGTTCCCTGTGCTGTGTGACGACGATGTACCGCTCCCCATCCGCTGAGGCTTGCGTCGGTGGTGACTATCTTCCAGCAAACCGGTAGAAAGGACCTCCCCCTTGTGAGGGAACGAGGTTTGAGCCACCAATGGAGGGAACTCCTTGCTGCAGGTGACAAACGGAATAACTTGTCCAGGGCAGAAGGATTCCTGTTCCACGAAGTCAGAATTGCCCGTTGGAGAGGCCTGAGGTGAAGTTGAGCAAACGGCACCGCTTCCATAGAGGCAACCATCCTTCCCAAGACTCTCATGGCGAACCGAAGTGAATGAGGACACGGCCGTAGAAGACTGTGGACCCCCTGTCGAAGGGCCTTCGCCTTGTCCTGAGGGAGGAGGACCAGACCCCTGGGGGTGTTGAAAAGCATCCCGAGGAATGTTAGAAATTGTGACGGAACTGGCGATGACTTCCGCAGATTCACCAACCAGCCTAGCCGACGCAGGGTGTCCACCGTGATGGAAACACTCTGCTGACACTCCCTGAAGGAGGGAGCTTTGATGAGCAAATCGTCTAGGTATGGTAGGACTACCATTCCTCTTGTGTGCAGTATGGTCATGACAGCCGCCATGACCTTGGTGAACACCCTGGGGGCCGTCGCTAGGCCGAACAGGAGGGCCACAAACTGATAATGATCCCGGTTGATGGCGAATCGGAGAAACCGCTGGTGAATTGTCCGATCGGGATATGGAGGTAAGCGTCCTGTATGTCGATGGACGCGAGAAATTCGTCCTTCTCCATGGACGCTATGATGGAGCGCAGTGACTCCATGCGGAAATGCCGAACCTTCACGAAGGAGTTTAACTGTTTCAGATCCAGAATGGGGCGAATAGCCCCTCCTTTTTTGGGTACCACAAACAGGTTCGAGTAGAACCCTTGGAAGCGTTCGGCTGGCGGTACCGGAATGATGACACCGGCTTTCAAAAGGGAATCGACCGCCTGAAAGAAGGCGCGAGCTTTGGGGGGATGAGCAGGTGGGATTGACAGAAAAACTGAATTAGCCCTTACCGGTAATTCCTTTTCTTGGAGCCTTCCACGACAGCATTGGAGGATGTCGTCCACGCCCTATTGGGGGAAAGGAACACAGAGAGGTTAAAAGCCCCTCCCCTTCCTCAGTACTCCAGTGTTTACCAAGATCACCCTTAGCCATGGATTACCTGATACAAACCGGAACCAAACACCAACAAGGGGGGGAACTGATGCTGTCGTGGAAGGCTCCAAGAAAAGGAATTACCGGTAAGGACTAATTCAGTTTTCTCCATTCGCCTTCCACGACAGCATTGGAGGAATACCACCGATACTCCTCAGGGTGGGACTATTGCCTGTAGGACTTTCCTACCAAAGGACAGATCCCGACTGAAGGACAGATCTAACCTATAGAGGCGAGAAAAAAGAGAGGAGAGACTACTACGTAGCCGCTCTGCAAATCAGCTCCGATGAAGCTCCAGCCTGCTCCGTCCAGGACGTAGCAGCAGTCCGAGTTGAAGGAGCCTTCAACCCCACCGGAGGAGCAAGGACCGGAGTGACGTAGGCCTCACAGATCACCTTTGTGATCCAGGAAGCGATGGTAGCCTGGAAAGTCTTCTTCCCTGTATTATTCCAAAAAGCCGAACAAACAGGTTCTGATCTAACCTCCAGGAAGCGGTCTCTCGGATAGAGGAGGACAGTCCGACAACATCCAAGGATTGAAACACGGCCTCAGCCGCATTAGCAGGAGATTGACAAAACGAAGGCAGAACCACTTCCTTGGGACCGATGGAAATCCGACAACTTTCGAACGAAAAGATGAATGCAACCGAAGCGTAATGCGAACAACGGACACCACGAGGCACGGAGCCCGGACAGAGAGTGCGGACACCATGAGGCACGGAGCCCGGACAGAGAGCGCCTGCAGTTCTCCAACTCTGGGAGCAGAAGTGATGGCCACCAAAAACGCCACCTTGTGAGAGAGAGACGTAAGGGATGCAGCAGACAAGGGTGCAAAGGGACTTCGAGCAAGCCCTTGGAGAACAAGCATCAAGTCCCAGGGAGGGACAGAAGGCCGAATCCGGGGACGCCACCCCCAAGCAGAAGTAAAAAACTGCTTGAGCCATGAATGGGAAGCAAGATCCTGGGCAAAAACCGCCCCAAGTGCCGACCTCTGGACTTAAAGAGTGCTCGGCCGAAGCCCCAAATCCAAGCTACGCTGCAAAAATCCAAGAGTTGGGCCACATTAGGATGATGCATGGTCGGGATGGAAGGAGCACACCAGGACAGGAAACGATGCCAGCCCTCCCGTAAATAGCATTTGTCACAAGCTTCCTGCTCTGCTGAAGCGTGTGGATCACTGCCTGGGAGAGACCCTTGATCCTCAGGATCCTGGCCCCAACAGCAGGCCGCCCGAATGAGCCACTGAGGGCCCGGGTGAAACAGAGGACCCTGGGACAGTAGGTTGAGACTGTGGGCTAACATAATCGGTCCCTCCAGGCCCAGGTCTCGGATGGCGTCGTACCACGCCAGTTTGGGCCCCAGGGGAGCCACCAGGATAGTGTCACCCCCTCCGCCCGAATCCGTTGCAACGTTTTTGGGAAGTAGTGGGATTGGAGGAAATGCATACACCAACCGGAAGTCCCAGGGATGGGCAAGAGCGTCCAGCCCCCGAGGATGGTCCGACCGCATCAGGGAGAAAAAGGTTGGCACCTTTGTATTCGAGCCCGAAGCGAACAGGTCGATCGAAAGGACACCCCACCTGTCCGTAAGAGAGCGAAATACTTCCGGATGGAGGCACCATTCTCCTGGGTGGACCTCCGTGTGGCTCAAGAATCTGCCTGTACATTGACCATTCCCTTCAGATGTACTGCCGAGGAGGAGAGAAGATGGAATACTGCCCACAAAAAGAACAGTCTTGCCAGCCCCTGCAAGTGTAAGCCACGAGTACCGCCTTGCTACCGCAAGAAAGCAACTGTAGTCACGTTGTCTTGACAGGACCTTGACATGATGACCCCGGAGAACGTGAGCTGCAGCAAGAAGCGCTTCCTCCACTGCCAGAAGTTTGAAGACTGGTGACTGACCGAGCGACTCCAATCCCCTGGAAGGGTGTGCGAACTACCATCGTACCCCAACCGGAACCGCTGGCATCAGTGGGAAAAGGAGGTCACAGGAAGGTGTCTGGGATTCATCCCCAGGAAAGCGAGGTTACCACCCGCCCCGGGGTCCGGACCCGCGAGTTTAAGGAATCCTGATCGTCTGTCCCAAGAACTCAGTATGTGTTCCTGGAGCAGTCGGGAAGGAGCCTGAGCCCATGTTACTGACTGAATGCAGGCCGACATGGCCCCTAACAGGGACATTGCTTCCCGCAAGGAGGTCGACCCCCTTGCCCGGAAGCGGGTCAGATTCACGCGGCGCAAAAGCTGATATGCCGCAGGAAGAAACGAGGTCTGTCTGGAGGAGGCCAGCAAGACCCCCAAATTTTGACGTCGGGTTGCAGGCACCCGTTCCGATTTTTGAAGATTGGGTACCCATCCCAGGGACTGAAGAATCTCCAATGTGTTGGAGACCTTTGTGCGCAGAAGCACTGCCGAAGGAGCTACCACCAACATGTCGTCTAAATAGGGAAGCACACATATCCCCTGGGTCTGGATGAATGTGATCGCTTCCCCCATGAGTTTGGTAACCTCTGGGGCCGACGAAATCCCAAAGGGCAGCACATTAAGCCAAGAATGGACCGTCCCGCCTGCCCCGGAGATCGTGAATCGCAGAAAGCGCTTGTGGGACGGGTGAATGGGGACATGAGAATACACGTTCTGGAGGTCCACAATAACCTGGAGTAGTGCCCCTGGCCCTCCTCTCCAGGAGGAACTGGGGACCCCACACCCGAATCCAACAGGTGTCGCAGACCCGACAAGAAATACTGTGCGAGAGTCTCCCTGAGGAAGGGAGAGGACTCGAAGACATGGAGGAGCTGGCTCTCGAATTCCAAGCGTAGACCCTCCCAAATGGTCGAGAGGATCCAAGGGCACAAGGAGATTGCTTGCCACTGTGGCAGAAACCGCAGGAGCCGCCCCGCAATGGGGAAGGCGGCCTTGTTTAGGGGCGGCTGGTGATGCCGCTGCTGGGGGAGCAAGATATTACGGGTCTTGTCCCCGTACTGGAATGCCCAGCGACCAGACTTACCCATCCCTTTAGACTGGGAGGGTTGGCTGCGCTCAGGCCAAAAGGACTGCCTCCGAAAGGGCTCCTGTTCCGGGAGACACATTTTCTGGTCTGACACCTTTTCCAGGATGTCATCCAATGCCCTTTGCAAGGGGAGGCCACACAGCTGGAGCTTAGACGTGACCTCCCCATTCCACATCGTAAGCCACACTGCCCTGCGAGCTGTGTTAGCCAACACTGCGCACCTGGCGCCAACGCGGAACGACTCAGCAGAGGCATCAGCCCGTAGCACGTCTCAGAAGTGGAATGGAGTCCAAAGCTCCTCCCTGGGAGTACCCTGCAGGAGGAATTCTCCCAGCTTGGTGAGCCACTTAAAGACAGACCTGCTCACATGTAGAGGAAATGTTCACATTTAAAGACATAGCTGCCACCTCCCAGGATTTATTGAGGACACTCTCCATTTTACAAACGAGGGGGTCCTTCAACCGGGAGGAATCTTCAAAAGGCAACGCGGTCTTATATGCTAAGCTTCCCAAATGGAATACTGCCATAGACCTTCATGTTAGAAGTCCCATTGACTTTATAGAGACTTCCATAGAGATTTCCATTGGGTCTCTCATTTAACAGAGTGTCAAGGGCATGCACAATGGGTTTACAATGGCAGCTGATTGCTACCCTGGCCACCTGGATGTCCACCTTCGGGACCTCCCAGACAAAGTCATCACCCTCCAATCCACTCGGATGGGGTGAGCCGCTTAGCCTTCAGGCCTCTGAACATTCAGTCCTGCACAGAAGAAGGGGTTTCCACCACCTCTACTCCCATGGTACAATGGACAGTGTCCACCAATGCACCCATGGACTCCGTGGAAAAATAGTAGTGTCCAGATTCTCGTGTCTGGACAGAGGCAACAGCGGCAATATCCTCGCCGTCCTCTAAAGCTGAGCTCTGGCCAGCCTCCATGAGATCCACAGAGTTACAATCCTGGAGCTTCCTCTCTTAGGAGGGGAAGGCCCGGAAGCTGCAGCAAAACCCCGCAGTGCCGAGATACAAGCCTGCACCTCTTCCCTAATGGATTGGAGCTCCTCCAGCAGGGATGGGGAGTCCATCCTGACAACCCTGTCAGTCATGGCCGACACCTTGTTGTAGGAAGAGGGAATTTTTTGCCGCAGCCCCATTATTGCTCCTTTCCACAGACGGCCCTCGTCTCCCTATAGACAAAAAGGGAAGAGAAGGGGTCCCAGTGTGAGTGCAGGGCCTAAATAACTCGACCCCTTGTGACCACCCCCAGAAACACTTACATGAGCTGGGGGAACGCTGGGCTCTGCAGAAGCAGAGGTGGAAGCCTATCACCCTCCATGTTTCAGGGATCAGCCTTACCTGGGTGTAGCTTCCGGCGGGTACTTATCCAGAAGTACCGTGCCCCCAACGAGGAACTCCTGTTCCCTCCCTCCTCCTGGTCACCGGCCGCGGGCAGTAGCGCGCGAAAGTCCTGCTGGGTTCCCTGGAGCCGCCCAGCCTGCCACAGCCCTTACAGGAGCCGTCGCCCGAAACCGGAAGTGCCATCCCGGAACCGGAAGTGCCACACCCGAAACCGGAAGTGCCTCCGCGGCACCTCTGATGCATGCCCCAGGGACCGCAGCTGGAGGAGGGAGACGCCGGAGAGCTGAACAGGCCTCCGGCGTTGCAATACACGGCCTGCTTTGCCCCGTAGGACGCAGGAAGGCCGGATGGTCCCACCACGGGAGACCCGAGAAGGAGGAGGAGGCCGCCCCCGACGTCCATCCCTGGCCCGGCTGTAAGTACACCCCAATGCTGCCTCTGCCGGCCTGACAGCACTGGAACCTCTCCATGCCCCAAGGGGGACAGGAAGACACTGGAGTACTGAGGAAGGGGAGGGGCTTTTAACCTCTCTGTGTTCCTGTCCCCCAATAGGGCGTGGACGACATCCTCCAATGCTGTCGTGGAAGGCGAATGGAGAAAAAACGATTTGGAGGATAGGCCGTGAATTCTATGGCGTATCCGGAAGACACCAAGGTGTGTACCCACTTGTCGTCGGTAGAAGCGAGCCAGACCTGACGAAAGCGAGAAAGTCGGCCGCCAACCTGAATAGTGTCTCCCGAAGGGGGGGAGTCAGGAAGAAGAAAATCTGCTGGGCTTTGAGCCCTTGGATCTGGACTGGCGTGAATGGGACTGCCAGTTTGCACCAGTCTTCCGTGTCGTCTGGGAGCGTTCCCTACGGGGGGACCTATTGGCCGTCGTCGGGGGTTTCGAGACTGACCAACCAAAGGAGTTCCGAAAGGACCGGAAACGGGTTTGTTGGCGACGAGAGAAGGGTCGCTTAATCTGACGTTGTGGAAGAGAGGTACTCTTACCCCCAGTGGCATCTGAAATCAATTGATCCAGCTTTTCGCCGAATAAACGTCCACCGTTGTACGGAAGGCAGGTGAGCGACTTTTTAGACGCTGCATCTGCTTTCCACTCTCTCAACCAGAGGGCTCGCCTGATGGTTATGGCGTTGGAAGCCGCAGCCGCGGCACAGTTAGCTGAATCGAAGGCAGCGTGCATGGAGTATTCGGCGGTCACCGCTATTTGGGCAACCTGGTCTAACAAGGCTGGATCGACCTGCAAAGACCGTAGGGCCGAGTGTATGGAATTAGCTCTAGTCATAATAGCCTTTGAGGCCCAAACCGAGGCAAAGGCAGGCCCTAGAGAAGTGCCTGAGGCCTCAAAGACGGACTTCGCCATCTGCTCCACCTGACGGTCAGTGGCGTCCTTTATGGATGAACTGTCCGGTAAGGACAGGAGGGTCTTAGTAGCGAGACGAGAAACAGGAGGGTCCACCTGTGGCGCATCTGTCCAATCCTGGGTGACCTTAGGCAGAAAAGGATAACGCGTTTCCAGCGCCTTACGGTTACCAAACCTTTTGTCAGGGTGTAACCTATGTTTTTTGAGGATTTCCTGGAACTCTGGATGGTCCGAGAAATGCTTATGTGGTCTCCTGGCCCTTTTAAAGGACACCTTATGCTCTGGAGTATCAGCCGGAGGGTCTGACACCTCCAGAACCTGGTTAATGGAAGTAATTAAATCCTCCACCAACGCGACCGTATCGGTCGTATCCAAATCTAGGGAGTCATCTAAGTGATCCTCCGAGCTCGAAGAGCAGAGACCTTCGGAGTCCTGCGCGTCATCTTGACGCCTTCGGGAAGCAGAGGCTGCAGAGCCTGCATTGGACTCTGGAGAAGGTGGTGGTCTCTTACGGCCAGAGTCGGAGGCTGACGGGTCAGGGTCAACAGTCTGTCGCGGTTCTGGGACTTCCTGCTGCGACACAGAAGCCTGAACAGCGGCTACAGGTGGCGAACGGGCTTGCATAAACTGCAGCAGTGTGTCAGACAATCTGTCCATGGACTGCGTCATATTCTGAGACATGACCGTGGCCCACGCAGGGGTAGGGTCAGGGGCACTGTTAGAAGCCCGGGTAGTGGGGGTCTCAGTGTCCGAGCCTGCGTGCAGCTCTCACAATGTGGCGAGGTGCATCCTGCAGGGAGGTCAGCCTGACAAATAGTGCAGGTAGCATAGTAAGTGCTGGCTGCCTTGGAGCCTTTCTTACTCTTATTGCCAGACATTGTGGTATGGGCCAGTGAGAAGTATATAAGGTAACCAGGAGTCCCCTGTGTAATCAGGCACTGTCTAGCTGTCCAGCTAGGTGCCTGGGCCCTTAGTTGAGGGGCTGAGTAGGGTCACTGTAGTCTAACAGTGCCTGTTGCAGGGGGATACAGAGGGGAGAGATAGAGAGAGACAGAGAAACCTCTGCAGAGGAGATCCCTGCAGAGGTCTTACCAGCCCCCAGCGCCGCTGTGACAGGCCGCCTGGATCCTGTGTCCCCCCGGATGGCTGAGGCCGGGTCCACGTGCAGGGCTAATGGCGTCCGTGCAGGAGAAGGAGGAAGGGGCGGAGCTAAACGGGCGGGCTCCTTGCTGGAAAACGCGCCCGTTCTCGGCTCCGCCCCCAGTTTGACGCGTGTCCGCGTCATCCGGCGGGGCGGGACGGGGGCGGTGCAGGGGTTGCGGCCTCCGCGCTAGGCCCAAGCCGGGGCCTCAATTAGTTGAGGTCTCCGGAAATAGTGAGGGGCCGGCGCGGAGGCGCGAAAACGGCGCTGGGGGCCCCAGAAAAACGGGAAAAGAAAGTCCCGGGGGTATAGATGAAGGTACTGGCGGGGGAACCGCCAGTAAATCAGGGGGGTGCTCCACAGTATGTGCAAGGTGCTCCAGTGGATGCAGCTGCACGTCCTTGTGCTGTGTGCCCCTCAGCTGTCAGGCTGTGCATAAGCACTGGAAGCCTGTGCTGGTTTGCAAGAGCCCCCTCCATGCAGCCTCAGCATCTTGAAGCTGTATATCCTGCTAGCCTTGCTGCAGGCAGCCGTACATCTCCAGCCCCTGCAGCCAGGGGCTGCTGATACCTGTGTTGCCACTGCCTAAAACACCCAGGGGTGATTAGGGGGACGTCATCTGGCAGGCCGTCAGCTTCTACTTCACCTCAGACCGAAGAGAATGAGGAAGGAGGGTGTTATGCTGGGCTGTCTCAACTTTAACCCAGCAACCCAACAGTGGGAGGCCGAGAAAGGAGTACGGCATATGTATGGATTCTCAACCTCAACCTAGCGCCCCAACAGTGGGTGGCCGAGGAGGGAGCATGCCGGGGGTCACACCGGACCCACTTTTCTTCATCGGAAGAAAAAGATGAGAGTAAAAATGGTCGTGTGCCTCCTTCGACACTAAGCAAAAAATGAGGAGGCAGTGCCTGCCCCAGGGGTGTATACTGAGGAGGAGGAGCCACTGTTACTCTTTTGCAGATTGCTTAGTGTCGCCTCCTAGTGGACAGCAGCATAACACCCACGGTCCTGTGTCCCCCAATGAGGCGAAGGAGAAAGCAGAGTTGTAAGTTCTCAGCACAAATTTCTAGTGAACGAAATTTTCTGGTGTGCAAGTTTTCCTCCACAGGCATTCAGGACTTCTAGAGCATCGCTGTAACAATCGAGTTTGTGATGTCAGCCAGGGCTGTTTTACTTTGTGTTTGGAAGTTTTGATGGTGAGGGGCGCAACTTGGTCTATGGTGCGTCGGAGAGACTCATTGTAGTGACTCACAGCCAGATCGGGACAGGAGAAGGAGGAGACTGGGGACAGTGATGAAAGAAGAAAGTCTGAGTGTGAGGGTTAATGGCCTGTAGATTTCTGAATGTGTGATAGGTAGGAGTGTGGTGGGGGAGGATTTGTGAGTGTGAACGAGAGAATGTTATGATCAGAGAGAGGAAGAGGTGAGTTATCTTAGAAGGAAATTGAACAGAGTCGGACAAAGTCCAGGTCAAGGGTGTTACAGTCTTTGTGTGCAGAGTCGGACTGGCCCACCGGAAGATCGGGAAATCTTCCAGTGGACCCCAGGACCCCGCCTCTCAAACACCCTATGTGCTGCTGATTCGCCCTCTCCGCCCCCTCTACATCCCCTGTGCCGCACAGAGCAGTTACCGGGTGCCCCCGGAGCTACCACTATTCATATCGGCATGCATAGCCTGTCTGTCCCTGTTCAGTACAGCAGGGAGCGATCTCTTGCTGTACTGTTACCTCCTATGCTGCCGGCGTATGCACAGGAGGTCAGAGTCTCAGGGCAATGACATCATCACTTCGGGACTTGGCTGCCTGTGCGCTTCTACAGCTCATTGATTCCCCAGCGCTGGGCACTGAAGGATCGGTGGTGAGGTAAGTAGTGTGTTTTATTTATTTATTTTTTCGTTTTTTTTAACTGCACAAAGATCAGGATGAGAACATAAAGGGGGCCCAGGATGGGAACATGTAAAGGGCCCAGAATGGGAACAAGTAGGGGGCCCAGGATAGGGACATATAAGGGGCCCAGGAAGGGAGATATAGGGAGCCCATGATGGGACATATACTTCGCCCTCAGGGCTGTGGGTTACTCGGGAAAAATTTAAAAAGGGAAAAATAACACTTCCGGTTCCGGCGCCTTTATGAGAGGACGCAGCTGAGGCAGCTCCAGAGCCCGCCGCCACAATCCGGCTGAATCCTCAGCCCCCAGGTCCCTAAACAGTTAAATTACCCAGAGGCAGACCCAGGATGACGGCAACCATGGACCGGTATGTCGTCAAGATCGGAGATGTGGAGTTGAGCGCTCCGACCGCCGCGGCTGCACAGCTTGGCGGGAGCGGGAATTCAAACATGGCGGCGGTGGAGGGATCTCCACTCTGTGCCCAGGATACAGAGAGCGTGGCAGCGGAGGGAGAGAACCCGCACATAAGAGGAGGTGAGCCAAATTCAGCAAGGGGGAAGAAGGCTGATCAGTCCCAGAACCAGAGGGGGAGTGCACCAAAGGGGGATGATAGCGGAGGGGAGCCTATGGCATCACATCTAGTGGACTATAAAGTCCTGGCCAAAGAAATGGCGATCCATCTGGCCACTGACTTCAGAGAGGCTGTTGCTGAGCTGGTCACTGCAGCTACCCAAGAGATGCAGAACAAGATAGGGAAACATGATCAGCAGCTTTAAGAAGCTGAGAGCAGAGTGGCAGTGTTGGAAGACAGGGTGGAGGATATGGAACAACAACTGCAGGAACTGCAAAAACGCTCTACTTATACGCTTAATAAGCTGGACGATATAGAAAACAGAGCGCGCAGAAACAACTTGAAAATAGTGGGGCTTCCAGAGTCTGTCTCCCCGATTCAACTGATGGAGATCTTTGAAGTAGAGCTTCCAAAAACATTAGGCTTGACTCACAGGTGCAAAGACTGAACGCACGCACAGAATCGGCCCCCCCAGAGATCCTCCACACGCCAATTTGACTGCTGGCTCTACAAAAGGCAGAGTTCTCAACAATCCACGTCATGCTATAGCAAAGTATCTATCTCAATCACAGGGATAAGGATGAGATACTCCGCACCTACAAAGCCAGACGCCAACCTCTTTTGATCCTAGGCCACAGGGTATTGGTATTTGCCGACTACTCTATAGAAGTAAATAACCGTAGAAGAGCATTCGGCGAGGTTTGCTCTACTCTATATAAACGCAATATCCGTTTCCAGCTGGCATACCCTGCCGTTTTGAGATTCCGCTCACATGACGGGTCGACGGTTACCTTCACCGACCCTGAGGAGGCGATGTTAGCGATAACAAAAGGTGCTGGGTCTTCACCTAACAATACCTCTCCTCCTAATAGTCCTAACAGTCCAAAGGACTCAGTGTCAATTCCTGAAGCTGACTTCGAACGTACACCTGCCCCCGACCAAGATTTTGAATCGGCTAGACACTACAGGCTTCGCTCAGATACCATGGGGGACAGCGGCACATCAAGAAATATGACACCACGACGCCAACGTCAAACAGTGGCTAAATGGAACAAAAAAAGATGGAATGATCTGACTGACTCCCAGAAGGATTGATCCCCTACTCGATTCCTTTGTCTTGAACTTTACTTATCTCACAGATGGAAGAGGAGATGCGGCCGAACTTGAGACACTCATCATTTATTTTCAGCTTCAACCAGATGGAGGAAGAGAAGAAACCACTACCGCACCCTTGCCCTTCACTCTCCCCCCACCCCTGTTCCGCTCCTCCTTCCTCCTGCCCCCTTTTCCCCCCCGCTCCATCATTCCGCATTCTCCTCCCCGCCCTCGTTCCCTCTTCCCCCCCCCCCCATTTTTTTTTTCTTTTTCTTCTCTCCCTCTTTCTTCTCTCTCCTCTTATCACTTATAGAGATGGACAATCACAGATGAAAAGAGTCATAGGAGTCGTAATAGACCTGAGGCCCAACCAGGGTACAAATTATATCACTTATACCAAGATGAGATCTGGTTTTGGGCATTCAAGTAGCTTTGTTTATGTAATCTCTTTCCTCCTAAGTGAGGGTCGGTTTGGCGGTGGGAGGACCTCAGTGTGGTTCATAACATGAAGGAAAAAAGAGAAGTCACAAATTCAAGTTGTAGTTAGTTGGGGGGGGGGAGGAGGGAGAAGGGAAGTAGAGTTGCCATTGCCTTACTTTTGCTCCATTGCTGCTCTAGCATCTGCTAACTGTACACACATAGATATAATTGAAGCTAGGTTATCTCCTGTATGCCTTGAAAGTGCTCTTTTATCGTATTTAAGCTACAAATGCTCACTAAAACTTGCTGTTCATTATGGTTAGGTGGGTCTCCTGGAATGTAAAAGGCTTCCGCTCTCCAGCAAAGCGCATGATGGTGCTCCGTCATCTCAATCGATTACATGCGGATGTGGCATTGCTCCAGGAGACACACCTAACCTCAGAGGATTTCAATAGACTTAAAAAGTTATGGGTTGACTTCCGGTTCCGGCCCCTCCATGTGCGGACGCGCCTGAGACCGCTCCGCTCCCCGCCTGGATAATCCGCCACCATCCACCTCCAATCATACTCCAGAGCGGCCCCCTGACTACCCATCGGCACTGAGGAGACCTCCGGGACCCCGGTAAGACCCGCCATGGCCACGCTGGACCGCTATTTCACTAAAGATAGAGAGGGAGAGAGAGGCAAGGTGCCATGTGCAGACCGCAGTAATGGCGCGGGTTGAACACAAGACTCACTGGAGGAAGCGCAGGATGGAGGACTGAAACAGATGGCCGGGAACAGGGAGACTGAGCCGGGGGAGGAAGAAGTAGGGGAAAGAACGGAGGGACACCGGGAGATGACCACTGAGAGAGGGTATGAAAGCCCCCCAGGACAGAGATTGTATACAGAGGAAGCGATCTGTGACCAACACCAGCCCCAGACATCATCACAGTCACAAGCTACAGCCACAAGCAAAGCACAAAATCAGCACACTTCTGAGACCTGGGGAGAGGACTCAGGAGACAGCTGGGGATGCCAACGCTTGGACTACAAAAAATTAGCCAAAGAATTGGCTGTGCACTTAGCAGACGAATTTAAAGTCACAGTAGCAGAGATGGTGGCAGCTTCTACCAGAGATTTATCTGTGAAAGTGGAGACACATGAGCAGCAGCTTCTAGAGGCTGAATCTAGAATTGGAACAGCAGAGGACAGGATCCAGGAACTTGAGGAACAGCTAGTGGCCCTGCAAAAACATGCTGACTACACGCATAACAAGTTGGAGGATATTGAGAATAGGACGAGACGGAGTAACCTGAAAATTGTGGGACTACCAGAGTCTGTCCCTGTGAGTGAACTAGAAGAAATTTTTGAGGTAGAACTGCCTAAATCCCTAGGTCTAACTCATAGATGTAAGACAGAGCGTGCCCATAGAATAGGCCCACCAAGAGACGTTCAGGAGACGCCTGAAACCACGAAGACGCCTAGCTCCGAACACAGCCTCCAGGGAGCCCAATAAATCCAGACACGCCATAGCAAAATTCTTGAATCACAGAGACAAAGAGGAGATCTTGCGGGCATATAAAGCAAAAAAACATCCTCTAATACTCCAGGGACATAGAGCACTGGTCTTTGCGGACTATTCTGTAGAAGTCACACGTCGCAGACGGGCATTCAGTGAGACGTGTTCACTGTTACACAAGAAAAACATCCGCTTCCAACTGAATTTCCCTGCAACCCTACGATTCAGGTCTAGAGAGGGCGTCATGTTGTCCTACTCGGATACAGAGGAGGCAATGGCGGCTGCCAAAGATAATCTAGCCTCTCCAAGAAGATCCGAGTCTCCACTCCGTACTAGTAAGGGGTCACCTGTGAAACCTACGTCCGCGCCAGAGTCAGAAAACGAATTGGACAGAACATCTGTGAGATCTTATAGACTCAGATCGTACTCCCTATTGGAGGATGGAGCACAAAAAGGAGCAACCCCGGGCAACCCAAAGCAACAGAGGCAATCCGGAAACAGATGGCAAAAGAAGAAGTGATGCAGGAACAGACTAAAATGGACTAATTTCGAGGACATTTGCATTTGACGGATCTGCAGTAGATGCCCTGGGGGAAAAGAAGAAGAGCCCTGGCCACACTAAGAGATGAAGAGGAGAATATATTGTCGCCCATCCCCCCCCCCTTTTTCCCCTCTAAACCCATCCCTCTTCCCCCCCCCCACCCCCTTTTTTTTTTTTTTTCTCTATCTCTCTCTTCTCTCTCTTTATTTAGGCTTGTTCCTCAGGGAGAGACTACACTGTCACTAACGTATTCAGAAGGACCATATTCGTTCTGGAAATCTGATGTGGACACTCGATCATAAAAATTTTAAGGAGGCACCCACTCAAACGACTACAGATCCTCCCAGACTTCATGTGGTCGCAGAGAACGTGAGAAGGGTTGTGGGATGTTTATATGCTGGGCCCACGAGCCATGGCCCTGGGGAAATCTGTTTAATTACCCTACCCTACTATGGATGGTCGCCAATTGGAGACTGATGTTATTTGGGCAAAATGTTGGAGTTACAATGTTGAATGACTAAATATTTTCAGAGGTGGCGGAGGACGAGGCGGGGTGGAGTCAAATGTGTGGTCCGCACTCGAGGACATAAGTGAAGTCACAGACTTTTCGATGCTGAAAGGTGTTGGAGTGATTTGGGGGTGGGAGGGTGGGAAGAAAAGGGGAGAAAAAGCGGAAATTACCCTTGGAAATGTGTCTTTAAAAAGTTATACCATTGTTGTTTGTCACACCTCACTCAAGGTCATACCAGACGATATTGTTTACTTGTTGATTTTCACCATGGAGAGATTTTGGGCCCCGAACGGGGAGGCTTCCGATGGTTAGGTGGGCCTCCTGGAATGTTAAGGGACTGCGCTCCCCGGGCAAAGCGCATGATGGTCTTACGTCACCTTAAGAGGCTGCATGTGGATATAGCTCTGCTCCAGGAGACCCACCTGGCCGCGGAGGACTTTTTTCGCCTCAAAAAACATGTGGAGAGGTCATGGTCGAGCAATAGAAAAAAAGGGTCAAATTCGATACATAGGTCACTACCCATCAACATCTACTTCAAGAAGGAGGTAGAATAACAAGTAACGATACAAATCCATAATGACATCTTTAATATCTACAACATCTATGCCCCTAACGGGAAACAGAAACCCTTCTTTCAACAACTACAAAAATCACTGCTCCTAGACAGCGAGAACAATAAAATAATTGGTGGAGATTTTAACACGGTCATGAAGGAAGAGGAAGATAGACGCACTACATCACAAACGCATTTGAGAAAGCAAGCAGGGGGTGGATCAGGCGACTACAGTGTCTTGGAAAACTTAGTGGGCGAAGCTGGATTGTTAGATGCTTGGAGGTTAGTGAATCCACTTTACCCACTTCTCGCACCCCCATGGGTCGTGGTCCAGGTTGGATATGTTCTTTCTTTCCCCAAGATAATCCAACAAATGACGGACATTAAAATCGAAGACATGCTGATCTCGGACCATAGCCCATTGGTGTTAGAGACCAGGGACAAATTTGAGAAAGGCTCCGATTATTTATGGAGATTCCCCGACACGTTTGTCAGAGAAGAAAATTTTACTAAACTACTGGGAGAATGGTGGTCGCACTTCTCTTCTGACAATCGGGAACATAGATCTGATCCAGCCCTATATTGGGAAACAGCGAAAACGGTGATGAGAGGGCATATCATGGCATATAGCATGAGAATTAAAAGACAAATCAAAGACAAATTTATTCAAACCAGTCTAGTGGTAAGAGACGCGTATACACATTATCAATCCACAATGGCGGCTCCTGACAGAAATAAATGGCTCCAGGCAAAGAGAGATTTTGATGTTTGGGCGGGAAAACGGGAAGATATCTATAAAAATCGTTTGGAATTAGAACTCCAGAAATTCGGGGATAAAGCAGGACGTCTACTAGCTAGGTTAGCTAAGGGTAGACATAGACCCTCCCCGATACAAGCGATAGTGGACACACATGGCACAACTTGGCATGACCCTAAGAACATCTCTAGAGTGTTGGGCAGGTATTATGCCTCTCTCTATACGGCGGTCAACACTGATAACTCAGACAGCCTTGACTGGTTGGGGGGGATAACGCTGCCAGCTGTTTCCCAGGAGGATGCTCAGTTTCTTAATGGCCCAGTTACTACCGGCGAAATTGAGATGGCTATACGTCACTTAAACCCGGGTAAAGCGCCCGGACCAGATGGATATAACGGTGCTTTCTTCAAGGCATTGAGGGAACAGATCACTCCGGTGTTACGTGATTTATTTAACTCAATATTGATTGGAGCTCCTATACCGGAGAGAATGAATCTAGCTTACATCAAATTGATACCTAAACCAGGAAAAACACCCACAGACCCGGCAAACTATAGACCGATCTCATTAATAAATCAAGACTTGAAGCTCCTCTCCAAAATTCTGGCTGACAGACTGGCGGTGATCCTACCCAAACTGATACCCACACATCAGGCGGGTTTTGTTAAGGGGAGGTCAACCACTACGAATATTAGAAAAGCAATGCTGATGCTAGATGTTATGGGAAAGAAAACAAAGATTAACGGTGGTAACCCAGCCATGATCACTCTTGACGCTGAAAAAGCTTCGACAATGTCAGATGGTCATGGCTGGGTAAAGTGCTTGACTCCGTAGGTATACGAGGCCCCTTTAGACAATATGTTAAAGCTTTATACAGTAACCCCAAAGCGTGTATTAGTACGCCTGGCTTTCTGTCAGATTCCTTTACCCTCCAAAAGGGAACGAGACAGGGCTGTCCATTATCGCCCCTATTATTTAATCTGGCTATAGAACCTCTGGCACTATATCTGGAACGTCATAACACCTACGAGGGTTTTAAGGTAGGGAAGGCTGAAATTAAGCTTTCACTTTTCGCTGACGATATCATCTTATATGTTCAGAACCCAGAAAGAGACCTTCCAGATCTATTGTCAAACATAGAGAAATGGGGTAGATATTCAGGTTTCGCTTTAAACAAAGGCAAATGTGAAGTCCTCTTTATAAACCAAGAAGAAGGAGCACGAAAGGGGGACCACTTTTGCGGATTACCTGTAGCGAAACATAGTCTCAAATATCTGGGGATACACTTAGCTAGATCCAGTGAACTGACATATAAACTTAACTTTTTACCGATCATTACAAAAATAGAACAGGAACTGGGAAGATGGGAAGGGCTGCCATTGTCTCTGCTAGGACGCTGCCATCTACTTAAAATGATGATTACCCTCTCCAAACCATTCCTATGTTAATGAAGCACACGGATATTATAAGAATTAACAAAGCATTCACAAAATTTTTATGGAGAGGAAAGAGAGCTAGAATAGCCTTTAGGACATTTATACAACCCAAACAGGAAGGGGGACTGCAACTTCCTGATGTTAGGGGATATAATTTAGCATGCAACCTACGTAATGTATTAGACTGGATTAAGGGAACAAGCAAGTTTTCAGACTTAGAACTGGAGGGAGAATGGGCTAAACCGTGGGACTTGACCGCTTTATTGCATTCTCCGTTGTCCTGCCTTCCGACCACCCTGAAAAATACAGTAATATATAGAGACACCATCATAACATGGAGAGAGGTCAGGAAAAAACTTAAACTGGCATGGAAAATCTCCAGACGCCTTAATCCGTGGAGATGCCCGGCTTTTGAATTGGGTCGTGAAAACGCCCTATTTAAAAATTGGAAAGAAAAGGGGGTCAATACACTAGAAGACCTCATAAATTTTGAGGAGCGAAGGTGGATGACGGAGAAAGAGGTGCTCACTACTTTTAATTTACCCCAATTTCAGGCGATACAATACCGTCAGTTGGATCACCATCTCCTTTCACACCTGCGGGACCTCTCGGGAGAGGTTAATAACAACTTATGGTCCGAAATACTGAATATTAACGAAGGTGATGTATCAATTACTTCGTTATATACCAAAATACAACAAGTCCTACGCCCGCAAAGGAGGAGAGGGTTCTTCAACAATTGGCGAAAGCACATCAAAGACCCTGAACTCGCTCAGAAAATGTTAGAGGGGTGGGGACTTATGAGACGATACATTAGTAATGAGAGATGGAGGGATTCCCAATTCAGGATTATGCATGGGGCTATCCAGGGCTTTAATGTTCCCCCCTCCCAAGCCAACCAGGGGAGATGGATTCACTGCCCAAAATGTAGAACTGAGATGACAGACCTGGAGCATGGTCTCTGGTCTTGCCCTGAGTCAAAAGATTACTGGAGGAAGGTGGTTGCTTGGGCGAAGGAGCTGTGTGGGGATATGGAGGGTCTAGACCCATTGCGCTGGCTCTTCCACTACCAGGCGGATACTGGAGCCCACAGGCAGCCACATGTCCTATGGCATTACATTGCGATACTTGCTAAAAGACTCCTTCTCCAACACTGGCTCAATGACAGACCCCCAGACCTGAACCAGATCAAATCGATGATGCGTCACACTCTGACACTCGAATCGATGGATGCGTTACGCAGTCCAAATAAATTAACCAAGAAATTTTTCTTCAAATGGCAAATATTTATTGAAAAGGAATTCACAGATGGTGACATAACCAATTTTATGCTACCCTTTCGTTCGACGGTCTGGTATGTAGAGGGGGAGCTAAATGGGACACTTAGTAGACTGAGATGGGATGTTTGAAAGACTAAAATGAATGTTGAACTGATATATATAAAGCATATTCAAGCTATCTTGAGAATACAAGACACGATAGAAATAAGGGATAATTTCCGGATTGGGAGGGGAAGGGTTTATGGAAAGTTTTGAGACGGATTTGCAACTAGATAATTACTGTTAATTTCAGTTAAAGTTATTTGCCACGTGTAAATCAATGTTGGATATGCTTATCCTAATAATTCTTACATGTGAAATGTTTAAAACCCAATAAAAATATGGTTAAAAAAAAAAAAGTTATGGGTTGGAGAGATCTATGGTAGTGGTGCGGTCAACAAGAAAGCTGGGGTTCTGATTTTGATTCGCAAATCCTTGGCGCACACAGTCATATCTTCAGATTTAGATAATGAAGGAAGATTGATACATTTAATTTTGCAGATACGTAACGATACCTTCAGTGTATCCCAATGTAGCCCAGAAACCGTTTTTCCAGAAAATACAAAACAAACTTCTGACGGACCTAAACTGCCACCGTATCGCAGGAGGAGACTTTAACATGGTGGTTGATGAGAAAGAGGACAGAAAATATTCTAGACCTCGGTCCCCCAGAGGCGACGGTACGGTACCCTCAACTAGCGATGGCTTTCTGGAGGACTTATTTAAAAATTGCAATGTGGTTGACGTGTGGCGAGTGATGCATCCATTAAAGATTTTACTCACTTCTCCCATCCCCATGGTTCTTGGTCGAGACTTGATATGTTTTTGACCTCCCACCTAGTCTTCCAGAAGGTTACCGAAATTACGGTAGAAAATATGGTTATCTCCGATCATTGCCCGGTAGTGCTGGAAACAAGTGATGCACATCAGAAGGGATCTGATTTCCTATGGAGATTCCCTGACACCTTAACTCGAGAGGAGCTTAATGAGTGGTGGTCAGAATACTCCTTGCACAATGAAATACATCGTTCTCATCCTGCCCTCTCCTGGGAAGCAGCCAAATCAGTTATGCGAGGGCACATAATGGCATTCAGTGCGGGGCTAAAGAAGCGGGTTAAAGAGCAATACTTGATGCTTAGTCTGAAAGTAAGGGAAGCATACTCTCTTTATAAACAAACGATGACAGAGCGAGACAATGAGGCTTGGCTTATAACTAAAAAAGAGTTTGACCTTTGGGCGGGAAGACGAGAAGATCTGTATAAAAATAGACTGGAACTAGACTTACATAGGTTTGGGGATAAGGCTGGGTGGTTGTTGGCGAGATTAGCAAGGGGTAGAATACCCTCTACACCCATAACAGCTATTACAGACAAACAAGGGATCACTTGGTCAGACCCGAAAGATATAACCAGAGTCCTGGGAAAATACTATGCATCCCTTTACAAAGATGATGGGGGAGGAGAGATAGGGAGAGAGCCATGGCTACATAACATCAACATGCCGGAACTGTCAGAGAAAGATAGACAATTTTTGATGCCCCAATATCTCCGAGTGAGATTGATCAGGCGATTAGAAATCTAAATCCAGGCAAGGCTCCTGGTCCTGATGGATTCAATGGGGCCTTCTTTAAAGCTCTTCGGCAGACGCTTTCACCTGTCCTTTCAGACCTATTCAATAGCATCTTGCAGGGTTCCCCGATTCCAGAAAGGATGAATGTTGCCCACATTAAATTGATACCTAAGACGGGCAAATCTCTGACGGATCCCGCTAGTTATAGACCAATTTCATTGATTAATCAGGACCTGAAGCTTCTCTCGAAGATCATGGCCAACAGATTGGCCACCATTCTTCCCAGATTAATTCACCCACATCAAGCAGGTTTTGTGAAGGGGCGCTCGACGACCACCAATATAAGAAAAGCGATGCTCCTCATGGACGTTGTTGGCCGACAGCAGAGAGTAAAGGGATCGGATCCGGCTGTGGTCACCTTAGATGCTGAAAAAGCATTTGACAATGTGAGATGGCCATGGCTGGATCAGGTCCTGAACATCATTGGCCTTGGGGGCCCTTCCGGCAATTTTTGTGCTCTCTATATAGTAACCCCAGGGCGTGTGTCAGCACGCCAGGCATTTTATCCGACATGTTTGCTCTGGAGAAAGGGACGAGGCAGGGATGCCCGCTCTCCCCTCTCCTTTTTAATCTAGCTATAGAGCCTCTGGCTCTGTACCTTGATTCACATAACCTGTACAAAGGCTTGAAAGTAGGCAGCAAGGAGGTGAAGCTCTCTCTGTTCGCCGATATCATCTTCTTCATGCAGAACCCAGTGAAAGAGTTAGCGGGAGTTCTGGCCATAATTGAAGATCTAGGGATCAGTTCAGGATTACGTTTGAATAGGAGTAAATGTGAAATTCTATTCCTTCGAAAGGAAAGTGAGTCGGGAAAGGGCGAAACTCTAGAAGGCATCAGGATAGTACGAGATAGCATTAAATATTTAGGCATTTATCTAGCTAGGAACCCAAAACACCTATACATACTCAATTTCACCCCTACTATAATTAGGATCGAACAAGAATTATCCAGATGGAATGGCCTGCCTCTGTCCTTGCTGGGACGATGTCATCTCATCAAAATGATTAACTTCCCGAGATTGCTCTACCCGCTTCAGACGCTACCGCTGTTACTTACACACTGATGTTAGGAGACTAAATTCCGCATTCTCGAGCTTCCTTTGTAGGGGCAAGAAGTCTAGAATTGCCATCCATACCTTGCTGCAGCCCAAAGATAGAGGGGGGCTCCAACTCCCTGATGTAAGAAGCTATAACCTTGCATGTATTATGCGTAACGTGTTATATTGGATTAAGGGCACAGGGAAGTTCTCGGATGTGGAATTGGAGAGGGAATTAGCGAAACCTTGGGACTTATCTTCTCTCTTACACTCCCTCAAATACCGAGTTGCATCAAAAACATGACTATCTGTAAAGACACCATAATGACTTGGAAGTCAGTCCAAAAGAAACAACATCTGTCATGGAAAATCTCTAGACATCTCGCTCCCTGGACCTGTCCATCTTTCTCCCTAGGCCGAGACAACGTACTGTTTAAATCATGGAAAAACAGAGGGATTGAGACCTTAGCAGACCTCATGCATGTTAGAGAGAAGAGATGGCTGACAGGTGAGGACATTTTGGCTAAATTCAATCTTCCTAGAATTCAGATAATCCAGTACCAGCAAATACACCATCACCTTTTGTCCAATCTGGGAGACATTTCGGGGGAATTGGACAATGGCATTTGGAAAAATCTAATGGATTTACGAGGGGAGGATACATCGATTTCTCTATTATACAGTAGGCTACAACCCTCTCTCAGCTTGAGGGGGAAGGGCAAGTCTCTTTTGGGTTGGAAAAAACACTTTAACGATGCAGACATTACTATGAAACTTTTAGACGGTTGGTCTAGTATGAAGAAGGCTGTCACTAATGAAAAATGGAGGGACACGCAATTCAGAGTTTTACACAGAGCCGTACAAGGTTTCAATATTCCACTCACACAAGCTAACCAAACGAGATGGACGCAGTGCCCGAAGTGCGGAGCGTCCATGACTGATATGGAACATGGTCACTGGTCCTGTCCCGCTTCTCAGAAGTTTTGGGAGTGGGTTGGGAGACTGGCTACGGGCTATTACTCTAACGAGGGAAGATTAAACCCTATGCTTTGGCTGTTCCACTACCAGGGAAGCGAGACGAAGTCCCGACCCCCTCATTTATTTCATTATATAGCCATAACAGCTAAGAGACTCCTTCTCCGACACTGGCTGAGTAACTCCACACCAAGCTTGGAAGAAATACACATAATTTTGAGGAAAATGCTTTCTCTAGAGACAGTAGAGACATTAAGAAACCCGAGTATTCTCTCACAGAAATTCTTTTCCAAGTGGCGTCGCTATATAGAGAGAGAATTCTCGGAAACAGAAATTGGATCTTTTATGTCTGCATTCAGATCCACAATATGGTATGCTCAGGAGGAACTAAAGGGAACATTAGGAAAGTTGAAATGTACAGATTAGGTTGATGTGTCCTGATTAAAGTAGTAGTTTAAAATGTTACGAGATTTTGATAAGGCAATGGCGGCTATAGGGATACGGAGAATGTTTAGTTTCCATAGATGTGAACTTATTTAACCTTATCTCAGTTATTTTTGGTTATGTTATACTCAGGAGCTAGGATATATACAAAGATTGATGCTTGTCCTGTTTAAGTTCCTTTTATAGCTCGTAGAGATTTGACAACTAATGTGATGTCTTTAATCTTACGCTTTATATAACCGTCATATTTCGTTCACATCTGTACTTTTTTTTTTCAAAACATAATGTTAATCTATTGTCTTTATGTGAAAAATGACAATAAAAATGATGGTTTAAAAAAAAAAAAAAAAGGGAAAAATAACTAACAATAAAATTTGTCAGTGACGCTACCACCTGTGGTATGCGGCCAGATGTGACTGCTGCTGCTCGTCTCAGAAAAAACAACATACAAAGAATGAGTTTATAGCCTGATTGAGGTATAGAATCAATTGTTTTATTGGTACAGATTTAAAAACATAATACTTGGTACAATTATAACAAGATAAAGAGAATACAAAACACAATGAATTTAATGCATCCAGTTAATATCATACACCAAACGGAAGGAAAGGAACCTAAATTATATTTAAGAATCTGTAAAATAATCAAAATAAATACAGTTGATACACTTAAAGCACTTTATGACATATTGTATCTAGGAAATCCCTCAAATGGTGTATACCGATTGTAAGTTTAAAAAGGTGGAAAAAACGGTTTATTTCCTCACTTTATATGGATCACTGATCAAAGGCGGAGTTTTTGGTTTCCAGGGTCCACTATATTATAGTAGTGAACTTTAAATCTAGTGTGCAGTGAATAAAAAAAAGGGGGTTAATGAGTTTGTGAATTTCCCCTACCAATCATAGTAATTAAAATAAAATAGTCTATATGAGAAAAAATCCAACTACGGTAATAACGCACAGCAAAATTATACAAATCAATAATATATATCAATATGCTAAAAACTGTGCAAATTCACTTAAATTAACAAATGTGCAAGTGAATTATTCATGACCCCACCAAAAACTGAGGTACAGTGCTATAACAAATAAAACTAACTAAAGGAAAAAACCACCTAGTGTTTGTGTGACTCACACCTATGTTAAAATAACCTAAAAAACCTTACTTAATTAGAAGGCGAGTCATGTTAGTGTAAACAACTAGTGTGGGACCCTAAAGGGTGTGTCACACGCGTCAATATCGCCTGCACGATCTCGGCTGCACGTGACGTTACAGCAATATTGATGCGTGTGACATACTGAATCAACCAGCGATAAATCGCTGGTTGATGATCGCCAGGTTTTAGAATCTGTCCTAAAACCTGGCGATGGTCGCCCGGTGTACACGCAGCATCGCTGCGTGTGACACCGGGAGTAGCGATATTCCAGCTCCCAGCGCCTCTCACAAGCGCTGGGAGCTGGTATCCAAGGTAAACTGCGGGTATCTAGGCAGCGCGCGCTGCCTAGATACCCGACGTGTACCTTAGTTACCAGCCTCCTCCGCTCACCGGCTGGTATCTAAGGTACACAGCGGGTAACTAGGGTCCCTAGTTACCCGCTGTGTACCTTAGATACCAGCCGGTGAGCGGAGGAGGCTGGTAACTAAGGTACACGTCGGGTATCTAGGCAGCGCGCGCTGCCTAGATACCCGCAGTTTACCTTGGAGACCAGCCTGCTCCCGCTTCCAGCAGGCTGGCAGCGGGAGCAAGACATCGTGGAAACGATATTTAAATCGTTTCCACGATGTCTCTGGTCCATTGATCGCTGGTGAGTCTGCCTGTGTGACAGCTCACCAGCGATCAGCCGTCAATGTCGTCAGCGATCATCTCACTGACGACATTGACGCGTGTGACACCCCCTTTAAACAATCCAGCAATGCAATTCTCCCATAAGGTTGCTTTCACATTACTATTTTTTTCTGTCCGTGGGATCCTACTTTTTGTAGGATCCCACGGACAGGAACGGACACCACAGGGGGTGACCTATTTCTGTGTCCGGGTCTGTGATTATCACGAATCCGGACACAGAATGAGCTGTGCGGAGTAATTTCACTTCCGCAATGTATATATACATTGTGGAAGTGAAAGTAAGTAAAATCAAGTGTTAAAAAAATCAATCCTCACCTGTCCCACGATCCAGCGCCGTCGGCATCTAGCTCCGAATGCTGAAAGGACCTGGCTGGGCGGGGTTACCCGCTCAACTTCATCGGTCACATGACCGATTACAGCGGTAACCGATCATGTGACTGTGATGTCAGGCCAGGTCCTGTACATCCAGAGATGCAGACGGCGGTGGATCGCTGGACAGGTGAGGATTGATTTTTTTTTTTTTTCTTTTTTAACACTTGATTTTACTTAAATTTAAATTCCACAATGTATTATATACATTGCGGAAGTGAAATTAGCTGGAGAGTAGCAGTTTTAGTGTACTGAGCATGCTCAGTACACTAAAATCGGGTCCGAGCAAGCATCCACTGTTTTCTCAGACCGTGCTCCATAGGCCCCCATGTTATTGGCCTTGGATCATGTCGGATCCGATTCGGTCCGTTTTGATCTGATGTGCCCAAAATCGGAGCAGTCTCCGATTTTGGGTACAGCAAAAAATCGAACCAAAACGGATCTGACAAAAATTGGATGCCACTAAGGGCAAATCCGATCCGATCCGTACCCATAGGCTAACATGGGGTCCAAATCGGATCAGTGACAGCCACGGATCCCAAAAAATCGTAATGTGAAAGCACCCTAAGACAAAAAAATAGGAGGGATCAGTTTTCCAATAAGGTAAGGGGCTCCGACCATATAACGCTACCGGTATACACAGTTAATCAATGCTTCAACCAAAAGAGGGGGCTCCTAACAGGGGGTTAAACTGAATATAGAGGAAACCCAATACAGTTGTGGCCAAAAGTATTGACACCCCTGCAATTCTGTCCGATAATACTCAGTTTCTTCCTGAAAATGATTGCAATCACAAATTCTTTGGTATTATCTTCATTTAATTTGTCTTCAATGAAAAAACACAAAAGAGAATGAAGCAAAAAGCAAAACATTGATCATTTTCACTAATACTAATACCGCCTAATACTTGGTTGCACAACCTTTAGCCAAAATAACTGATCAACCGCTTCCGGTAACCATCAATGAGTTTCTTACAATGCTCTGCTGGAATTTTAGACCATTCTTCTTTGGCAAACTGCTCCAGGTCCCTGATATTTGAAGCGTGCCTTCTCCAAACTGCCATTTTTAGATCTCTCGACAGGTGTTCTATGGGATTCAGGTCTGGACTCATTGCTGGCCACCTTAGACGTCTCCAGTGCTTTCTCTCAAAATATTTTCTATTAAAGCATTAGATGAAAGGTTTACCTTGTGGATCTCTGAAGAAGTGGTCTTAAGTACCACGAAACGCGTAAGAATTAGACATTAAAGGTATTACTTTTAACATCTTGTGATTCCTTGGATTTCTTGGAACCAACGGACAGACGGCAGCGCACGAATTACCATCTTTCATCTAATGCTTTAATTGGTTTTCCTTGGGCAGAGTGATGCAAGCCGGCTTATGCTTCAATAGTTGTTGTGACTCTCACAACAACATAAGGTTAGTGCAACAGCACACAATACAACCCCACGGTTACACCCGGATAAGACCCTATGTGCGCTTTTCTACCTTTCTTCTAGTTTTCAAACCATTTTAAAGTGTGTTTTGTGTTATTGTCCTGCTGGAAGACCCATGACCTCTGAGGGAGACCCAGCTTTCTCACACTGGGCCCTACATTATGCTGCAAAATTTGTTGGTAGTCTTCAGACTTCATAATGCCATGCACACGGTCAAGCAGTCCAGTGCCAGAGACAGCAAAGCAACCCCAAAACATCAGGGAACCTCCATGTTTGACTGTAAGGACCGTGTTCTTTTCTTTGAATGCCTCTTTTTTTCTCCTGCAAACTCTTTGTTGATGCCTTTGCCCAAAAAGCTCTACTTTTGTCTCATCTGACAAGAGAACATTCTTTCAAAACGTTTTAGGCTTTCTCAGGTAAGTTTTGGCAAACTCCAGCCTGGCTTTTTTATGTCTCGGGGTAAGAAGTGGGGTCTTCCTGGGTATCCTACCATACAGTCCTTTTTCATTCAGACGCCAACGGATAGTACGGGTTGACACTGTTGTACCCTCGGACTGCAGGGCAGCTTGAACTTGTTTGGATGTTAGTCGAGGTTCTTTATCCACCATCCGCACAATCTTGCGTTGAAATCTCTCGTCAATTTTTCTTTTCTGTTCACATCTAGGGAAGTTAGCCACAGTGCAATGGGCTTTAAACGTCTTGATGACAATGCGCATGGTAGACACAGCAACATTCAGGTCTTTGGAGATGGACTTGTAGCCTTGAGATTGCTCATGCTTCCTCACAATTTGGTTTCTCAAGTCCTCAGACAGTTCTTTGGTCTTCTTTCTTTTTCCCATATTCAATGTCGTACACACAAGGACACAGGACAGAGGTTGAGTCAACTTTAATCCGTCAACTGGCTGCAAGTGTGATTTAGTTATTGCCAACACCTGTTAGGTGCCACAGGTAAGTTACAGGTGCTGTTAATTACACAAATTAGAGAAGCATCACATGATTTTTCTAACAGTACCAATACTTTTGTCCACCCCCTTTTTATGTTTGGTGTGGAATTATATCCAATTTGGCTTTAGGACAATTCTTTTTGTGTTTGATCATTGAAGACAAATTAAATGAAGATAATAATACCAAAGAATTTGTGATTGCAATCATTTTCAGGAAGAAACGGAGTATTATCTGACAGAATTGCAGGGGTGTCAATACTTTTGGCCACAACTGTATTCTAAATATTATCAGTCTCACTCTATGTCACTCTATGCACAATTAGGAAAAACCTAACAGCCTGTGACCAAGAAAGGCTGTGTATCAACTGTACAAAATGCACATTGAAAATAAGATGTGGGTTCTCAATCAAAGCACACACTGAGGCTGGACAAGTGTGCTGCAATTATGGCGCCTCGGTTGGTGATATAATTACCGTTCCTAAGTGGATGCAGGGGTCACCCTGATATGTTTCGCCTTTGGGGGATTCTTCCTGAGGTGAGGTGATGATGGGGATGCACTTTATACTGACCGGTGTCCTTTAGATCTCCCCGGCTCTCCTCAGATGCTGGTCTCCACAGCCATGGACCTTCAATAAATACTCTCACACTTGTTTCAGGTTTAACTGGGTACTTTACTCACTGCTCTTAATTTGCACAGTCACAGTTTCTTTTACAGTGAGCATACCGGTAGCCGGTCAGCATCTGGTCTGGTTCACCAAAGAGCCCCCTCTCTTTAGTCTTTCCGGGTCTCTCTCCTCAGGACCACTCACTACCTCAGGGCCAGCAGTCGTGGACTTCTCAAGGGGGTCCTCTCTCTAACCCCCAAGTCCTATGAGAGGCTTTTTCTAGGTGTGACGGTCTGTTCGGTTCCGGGCATAGAGACTGTTCACCTCACCGGTTAATCTGTGGCCGGGGCTTGAAGCTGCCAACCACTTTTACAGGGCCGGTGCCCTGTCCGTCGACCAAGTCCCTCGGTGTCTCCATAAAGCTAGTCTTCCACCTTGGACTCCTTCACCACTACACCTGGTCAGTAGTCTCGGACCCAGTCATCCATAAGTTGACACCGGCTATCGGGTCCCGATGTGTTTCCTCTCTTGTTTACAGTCTCTTTTCTGCTGTCACTCGGCTCAGTCCTGAGACCTCGTTCAACTCCAACTTCCGTCTGTCTAAAGGCCCAGTTACACACACAGATAATTGTGCAGATTGTTCGCAGATCTCTGATTGCAGTGAAATCATGGAGACATTGTTCCCATTTTTTGGCTGTGTACAAATGGAATAATGTGTCCATGATTTCACTGCAACCAGAGATCTGCCAACAATCTCTGCACAATTATCTGTGTGTGTAACTGGGCCTTAAGGGCCACGGCAAACGCATCGATTTCCTGCACGATATTGCTTAAGCTATCTGCTTTTTTGATCGCTTAAGCGATATCGTTTGTGCGTCGCTGCGTGTAATCAAGCGATTTTACAATGTAAAATCGCTTGATTGTTTGATCGCAGATTTGTGAGCAGGAGCTCAAATCAAGCGATAGTAGCTTGATCAATCTGCATCATCGTGGTGTGTGACACCGCAATGATCCATCTCCCAGCGGCAGAGCCTATGCTGGGAGATGGTAACTATGGTAAACTTCGGGTTACTAAGAGTCGCGTGGCGCCTAGTAACCCGATGTGTACCATGGTTACCAGCGATATCGCTGGTCCACATCGTTGGCGAGTCTGCCTGTGTGACAGCTCACCAACGATGTGAACGATATTGTTAGCGATCGCGCGCGCATCTGATCGCTAACAATATCGTGCAGGAAATTGAAGCGTGTGAAGACACCCTAACTCTCACTCCAAGGTAAACCACTGAAGCTCCTCCTCCTCTCACAGGTGTCACCTAAGCTCCACCCATCACTCAACTCCTTCCTTGCCTGGCATAAAGTTCTAGGTATAGGAATTCAGGGATGTGTTGGGTGCTTTTGGTTTGGGGTGAACGGCTTACCATCCCAGCTGCTGCACTTTTCTGTGGCTACCAGTCCGCAGTGGTGCCACATACCCCACTAGCAAAGCATGGCACATCCTCGCGCCATTACTCGGCACGGGTGAATACATAAACCTGAAATTTTCTTTCTGCAATAAATACTAAAACATTAAATAACATTCAACAACATTTTTCTTACCTTCCGGGAGGCACTTATCTTGAACAATACTTAAAAAACAAAACTTTTTAACTAGCTAACTATCTCTCTTCTATTTTTCTATCTTAACTAACAATATATTCAACCAACCTAACAGGCCGGTTTAACTAATGCGGCTCTGGTGGTAATTTTCTTGCACTGGTACGTTAGTGTCGTTATCACCACCGGACTGCTAAAAGTCACATATATATATATATATATATATATATATATATATATATATACACACAGTGCCTACAAGTAGTATTCAACCCCCCGCAGATTTAGCTGGTTTGATAAGATGCCAATAAGTTAGAGCCTTCAAACTGCAAACGAGAGTAGGATTTATTAACAGAAGCATAAATCTTACAAACCAAAAAGTTATGTTGCTCAGTTGAATTTTTATAAATTTTAAACATAAAAGTGTGGGTCAATTATTATTCAACCCCTATGTTTAATATTTTGTGGAATAACCCTTGTTTGCAATTACAGCTAATAATCGTCTTTTATAAGACCTGATCAGGCCAGCACATGTCTCTGGAGTTATCTTGGCCCACTCCTCCATGCAGATCTTCTCCAAGTTATCTAGGTTCTTTGGGTGTCTCATGTGGACTTTAATCTTGAGCTCCTTCCACAAGTTTTCAATTGGGTTAAGGTCAGGAGACTGACTAGGACACTCCAACACCTTGAATTTTTCCCTCTTGAACCAGGCCTTGGTTTTCTTGGCTGTGTGCTTTGGGTCGTTGTCTTGTTGGAAGATGAAATTACGACCCATCTTAAGATCCTTGATGGAGGAGCGGAGGTTCTTGGCCAAAATCTCCAGGTAGGCCGTGCTATCCATCTTCCCATGGATGCGGACCAGATGGCCAGGCCCCTTGGCTGAGAAACAGCCCCACAGCATGATGCTGCCACCACCATGCTTGACTGTAGGGATGGTATTCTTGGGGTCGTATGCAGTGCCATCCAGTCTCCAAACGTCACGTGTGTGGTTGGCACCAAAGATCTCGATCTTGGTCTCATCAGACCATAGAACCTTGAACCAGTCTGTCTCAGAGTCCTCCAAGTGATCATGAGCAAACTGTAGACGAGCCTAGACATGACGCTTTGAAAGTAAAGGAACCTTACGGGCTCGTCTGGAACGGAGACCATTGCGGTGGAGTACGTTACTTATGGTATTGACTGAAACCAATGTCCCCACTGCCATGAGATCTTCCCGGAGCTCCTTCCTTGTTGTCCTTGGGTTAACCTTGACTCTTCGGACAAGCCTGGCCTCGGCACGGGAGGAAACTTTCAAAGCCTGTCCAGCCTTCGCTGGAAGGCTAACAGTAGTTTCATAAGCCTTCCACTTCCGGATGATGCTCCCAACAGTGGAGACAGGTAGGCCCAACTCCTTGGAAAGGGTTTTGTACCCCTTGCCAGCCTTGTGACCCTCCACGATCTTGTCTCTGATGGCCTTGGAATGCTCCTTTGTCTTTCCCGTGTTGACCATGTATGAGTGCTGTTCACAAGTTTGGGGAGGGTCTTAAATAGTCAGAAAAGGCTGGCAAAAGAGATAATTAATCCACACATGTCAAGCTCATTGTTATTTGTGCCTGAACTACTTCTTAATACTTTAGGGGGACCAAACAGAATGCTGGTGGTTTGAGGGGTTGAATAATAAATGACCCTCTGAATTAACTTTTAACGCTTTAAAAAAAAAAAAAAGAAAAAAAAGAAAAAAAAAATTCTTTTAGGCTGCAGTGCATTTCCCACTTCCAGGCTGATCTACAGTCCAAATGTCACAATGCCAAGTTAATTCCGCATGTGTCAACCAGCTACATCTGCAGGGGGTTGAATACTACTTGTAGGCCATGTATATATATATATATATATATATATATAATATATAATATATATATATATATATATATATTATATATATTAATAAAAAACAATAAACAATGTTCTCCAACTATTTACAAGAGATAGCAGTCCATGCCTTTCCGGCGACTGTCTTTTCTGTGAAAAGTGCAAGTGTCCCAAAATAGTACAAGTTCAGGACTTGCACTAAAACCAACAGGGTGCACAACTATATACAATTCAGTTCGGGCCTACCATAGTCTGTGACCTCTCAGTTTTTCAAAACAAACAAGGAAAAGCAGGGGACATCCTCTCCGGATTAAACTTAAGGGCAAATGGGGGTAGTCCAACAAGTCTCAACAAAAATAGAAGTCCTTATGAAAGTCTTTGAGTTCTTGAAGAAACTATTTACAATACCAGGTTATTGCAGTCTCTAGTCCACATATTTGTGGACATGCAGGACATACCATCCTCTTGGCCCTGCGCACCGCTCATGGCTAACCCGGTCGTTCTGGTACAGGCCACTCTCAGAGACCGGAGCTGGTGCACACATGCGCTCACTTGTCATGGCGGCTACACCGACCTGTCTAGCCGGTCTGTGCAGTTGATGCGCTTTCTGTACCGTGCGGGGCCCGGATGCCCCGACTTCCTGTGAGTCGTCGATGTCATCTTCCTCGAGTTCCTGTCTCACTGCCGTTGTCATCAGCTAGGGCCTCAGGGTCATCTGGCTCTTCGCGGGACCCGGATGTCCCGACTTCTGCGCTGGCGACAGATTGTAGTCCAACCGGCGGGTCATCCCTGGCAACCGGGTGCTCCACCATGGACCAGCCTCTTGCTCCCGGTTCCAGCTCTTGGTTGCTGGTCTCTGGCAGGGGTACTTTTATCTTTGGACCGCCCCCTTTGTCTTTCTGTGGTAATTGGGGCTGGCTTACAGTTTCATTCCTCTGGCCAGGCCCTACCACGACAAGGGGCCGAGGCACGCCCCTGGGCCTACACATTGTGTTTAAAGTCTCTAACCCTACCATATTAGGGTTCAGCTGTAAAATTCTCGGGTCTTTTCGGTTCGGGCCCCTATGCTCGTCAGTCCTCAGCAGAGCGAAGGGGTGGGGCTTATCTTCAAGCTTTTTTTTTCTTTTTTAACAGTCACGCCCCTTTTTCTCCTGCTCTCCGTGTGTCACAGTAGAATTAACTGTGTGGCACAGCACAAATCAGCACAGTCACAAGGTGCCACAAGACAGTTCAATTAAGACAGTTATGAGGTATAGCAATGATGCAGTTATGGACCAGCAATGGCGCCCAATTCACAGTTCACTACAGTTAATAACTCAGTCCTTAGGCACACTTAATCCAGTTTAACTGGATTTGGTTCGTCCTGTTCATGAAGCCAATTTTTGCATCGCCCTCAGGGCTGTGGGTTAATTCCTACTGTCTGTTCACAGGGGGGATGTCACGGTAATGGCCGTGGATTGGTTCCTTGGCCCTGGAGGGACTGCAAATTAAAAGGGGAAAAATGTAAAAAGGGAAAAATAAATAAAAATTTTGTCAGTGACGCCACCTGTGGTATGCGGCCAGATGTGACCGCCGCTGCTTGTCTCATTTCCAGGGGATGATTATGGGATGCAGCAAGGTGATAAGCCCTCCACAGGCAGGGCTATGTTGATCCCTGGGCCGTTGGTAATAGTAGTTACTAGTGAAGTTGTTGTGAGGTGATGATGGGGATGCACTTTATACTGACCGGTGTCCTTTAGATCTCCCCGGCTCGACCTCTCCTCAGATTCTGGTCTCCACAGCCATGGACCTTCAATAAATACTCTCACACTTGTTTCAGGTTTAACTGGGTACTTTACTCACTGCTCTTAATTTGCACAGTCACAGTTTCTTTTACAGTGAGCATACCGGTAGCCGGTCAGCATCTGGTCTGGTTCACCAAAGCGCCCCCTCTCTTTAGTCTTTCCGGGTCTCTCTCCTCAGGACCACTCACTACCTGAGAGCCAGCAGTCGCAGACTTCTCAAGGGGATCCTCTCTCTAATCCCCAAGACCTACGTGAGGCTTTTCCTAGGTGTTGTAAAATATAAAGGGGAGGGGGACAAGAGGCGCAATAGTGCCCTATCACTAGTGACACTAGTTGTAGTGTGGTGGTGCTATGGAGCCGCTCACCTGGTCCAGTTGTGATCCCCACAACTGGTTTGAAGGCGTTTCGGAATCAATTGTTCCAAGCTGCTGCAGGACCTCCACCTACCACTGGATAGTGGTATGATCCAAAAAAAATGATGGGAGTGATGGTGTACCACGGTCCGCGCTGCTCTGGGTTCAAATAACTCACCAAAGAGTCAGTCAGCTTTTCATCCTCTTTATTCCTCCTACGCGTTTCAGCGCCACACCCGGCGCCTTCCTCAGGGATATGAATATCCCTGAGGAAGGCGCCGGGTGTGGCGCTGAAACGCGTAAGAGGAATAAAGAGGATGAAAAGCTGACTGACTCTTTGGTGAGTTATTTGAACCCAGAGCACGCGGACCGTGGTACACCATCACTACCATCATTTTTTTCCTAGGTGTGACGGTCTGTTCGGTTCCGGGCATAGAGACCATTCACCTCACCGGTCTGTGGCCGGGGCTTGAAGCTGCCAACCACTCTTACAGGGCCGGTACCCTGTCAGTCGACCCAGTCCCATGGTGTCTCCGTAAAGCCGGTCTTCCACCTTGGACTCCTTCTCCACTACACCTGGTCAGTAGTCTCGGACCCAGTCAGCCATAAGATGACACCGGCTGCCGGGTCCCGGTGTTTTTCCTCTCTTGTTTACAGTCTCTTTTCTGCTGTTACTCTGCTCAGTCCTGAGCCCTCCTTCAACTCCAACCTGCGTCTGACTGACTGTCACTCTCACTCCGAGGTAAACCACTGTAGCTCCTCCCTATCTTACAGGTGCCACCTAAGCTCCACCCACCACTCAGCTCTTCCCCACTTTTCCTTGTCTGACAAAGTCCTAAGTATAGGAATTCGGGGATGTGTTGGGCGCTTTTGGTTTGGGGTCAATGGCTTACCATCCTAGCTGCTGATTTTTTCTGTCCGCAGGTGTGCCACACATACATACCAGGGGCCAAGATGGGGATATATACAAGGGGCCCAAAATGGGGACATATAGGGGCCCAGGATGGGAATATATACCAGGAACCCAGGATGGTGACTTATAGGGTCCCAGGATAGGAATACATACCAGGGACCCAGGATGGGGACATATAGGGACCCAGGATGGGGTATGGGGTACATATACCAGGCAGAAAGGAGCCCAGGATGGGGCACTATAGGCACTCATAATGGGGGACATATACCAGGAAGAAAGGGGCCCAGGATAGGGTACTATAGGGGCCTAAAATGGGGGACATACCAAGAAGAGGCCCAGAATAGGGGACATATATACCAGAAACTGGCCCAGGTTGGGGGACATATATATACCAGGATGGGGGACTCATATACCACCATAAGGGACATATATACCAAGAGGGACTGAGGATGGGGGACATATATACCACGATGGGCCACATATTTACCAGAAAGGAGACATACCAGAATGGGGACATGTATATACCAGGATAGGGGACATATATGCTAGGATGGGCCCAGAATGAGGGACGTATACACCAGGATGGGGGGCATACAATATATACCAGGATAGGTTACAGTATTTACCAGGATGGGGATACATATAAAGGAGGACATATATACCAGGATGGGGTACATATATACCTGCAAGGGGCCCAGGATAAGGAACACTTGCACAGTGGTGGCATGATTATGTGGGGGCACAGTGGTGACATTATCTGGTGGTGACATTATGTGGGGGCACAGTGGTGGTATTATGTGGAGGGAACGGTGGTGTCATTATTATGTGGGGGCACAGTGGTGTCATTATGTGGGGTGCACCTTGGTGACATTATGTTGTAGAAACAGTGGTGGCAGTATTATGTGGGGCGCACAGTGGTGGCAATATTATGTGGGGGGGCACAGTGGTGGCAGTATTATGTGGGGCAGTAAGAGGAGTACTCCATCCTGCGCTGATCACGGAGCCTCCATCCTGCACTGACCGCCGAGCCTCCATCCTGCACTGACCACCGTGCCTCCATCCTGCGTTGACCACTGTGCCGCCATCCTGCGCTGACCACTGTGCCGCCATCCTGCGCTGACCACTGTGCCTCCATCCAGCGCTGACCACTGTGCCTCCATCCAGCGCTGACCGCTGTGCCTCCATCCTGCACAAACCACTGAACCACCGCGCTGCGCAAACCACTGAACCACCACGCTGCGCAAACCACTGAGCCACCACGCTGCGCAAACCACTGAGCCACCGTACAGTGCTAACCACTGAGCCACCATATACACTGCTAACCACTGAGTCACCATACTGTGCTAACCACTAAGCCACCATATTGTGCTAACCAGTGAGCCACCATATACATTGCAAACCACTGAGTCACCGTATACCGTGCTAACTACTGAGCCAGCGTATACTGTGCTAACCACTGAGCCACCGTATATAGTGCTAACCACTCATCCACTATAGAGTGCTAATCACTTAGTCACCATGTACAGTGCTAACCACTGAGCGACCATATACTGTGCTAACCACTGAGCCACCACACTTTGCTATGAAAGGCAGTAATTCTGGTATTATTATTTTTTGTAATTTCACCATACTTTGCTAAACACTGAGCCAACCGCCCATGCTAACCACTGAGCCACCATACAGTGCTAACCACTGAGCCACAGTGCAGTGCTAACCATTGAGCCACCGTTCAGTGCTAACCACTGAGCCACCATACTGTGGTAACCACTGAGCCACCATACTGTGTTAACCACTGTGCCACCAAATACAGTGCCAAACACTGAGTCACCATAGAGTGCCAATCACTGAGTCACTGTATACAGTGCTAACCATTGAGCCACATTACACTGTGTTCCAAATTATTATGCAAAAAGAGTTTAGGAGTGATAAGGTTAGAATTTTTTTGTTTGTCATTTAAACTCATTGATGGTGATGTGTGTCAGGGCTCTTTATATCACTGAAAGCAATTGCAGATACTTGTGCAATGTCCAAACAAAGGCAAGACTACTTAAGGCTGTTCCACATTATTAAGCAGCGTACATTTTTTGCCAAAATGGGAAAGAAAAAGGATGTGTCGGCTGCTGAGAAGCAACAAATTGTGGAGTATTTAGGTCAAGGCATGACTAAAATCAACATTGCGAAGACACTTCATCGTGATCATCGCACAATCAAGAAGTATGTAGCTGATTCCCAGCACACACGTGTGCGTGCTGATAAGGAAAAATTGAGGACTCTTTCCAACAGGCAATTGCATCAGGTTAAAAGAGCAGCTGTAAAAATGCCTGGTCATAGCAGCAGACATGTTTTTGAAGCTGCTGGTGCCTCCAATGTCCCCCGAACAGCAAGATGCAGGGTCCTTCAGATGTTTGCAGCTGTGCGTAAGCCATTCTGTCGGCCACCTCTATCCACTGCACACAAGCAGAAACGGCTCCAGTGGGCCAAACGATACATGAAGACTGACTTCCAAACTGTTTTGTTCACCGATGAGTGCCGTTCAATGCTCGATGGTCTAGATGGATGGAGTGGAGGATGGCTGGTTGATGGACACCCCATGAAAACACGGCTAAGGCGCCAACAAGGAGGAGGTGGAGTAATGTTTTGGGCTGGAATCATGGGGAGAGAGATTGTCGGCCCATTTAGGATCCCTGAAGGGGTAAAGATGAACTCCATAATCTATGTGGAGTTTCTAAAACATCACTTCCTGCCATGGTTCAAGAGGAAGAACCGTGCTTTCCGCAGCAAGATCATTTTCATGCATGATAATGCACCTTCTCATGCTGCAAATAACATATCTGCATCTCTGGCTGCTATGGGCATAAAAAAGGACAAACTTATGGTGTGGCCACCATTTTCCCCTGACCTCAACCCCATTGAGAACCTCTGGAGCATCATCAAAAGGAGTGTCTATGATTGCGGGAGGCAGTTCACATCTAAGCAACAGCTCTGGGAGGGTATTCTGTCCACACGCAGAACAATTGAAGCACAAACCATCCAAAAACTGACAAATTCAATGGACAAGAGAGTTCAGAAGCTTCTTTCGAACAAGGGGTCCTATGTGCAAATGTAACATCACCTAGAATAAAGTTTTGACTTGAAAACTGTTTGATTTCATTTTGTAATAAGCTGATAATGCTTATAATTTCACAATTGACCATTCTTTTGTTCAAAATAAAAATAAAAAGGTTGAAAACTCTGCTGTGCATAATAATTTGGAACATGCATTTTGAGTGTTTATTATTTTTAAAAATATACTGTTTTCATAGGCAGTTTTTTAAAACAAATTCCAATCATACTAGAATAATAGATGACTGGAAAATAACAATGACTGCAATTCATGTAGGTAATTTAGTGTAAATATGAGGAAATATTGTTTGCATAAAAACTGACTACCTACGCCCACGTACGGGTGTATACTGCAGGAAGGAGGGCTTAACTTTTTTCTATACTTAGTGTCGCCTCCTAGTGGCAGAAAAGCATACACCCATCGTCCTGTGTCCCCCAATGATGCAAAGGAGAAATTAGGAAATATTGTTTGCATAATAATTTGGAACACAGTGTACTGTTCTAATTATTGAGCCACCATATACAGTGCCAACCACTGAGCCACTATAGAGTGCTAACCACTTAGGCTCTGTATACAGTGCTAACTACTGAGCCAGCTTATACTGTGCTAACCACTGAGCCCCCGTATACTCTGCTAACCACTGAGCCCCTGTATACTCTGCTACCCACTGAGTCGCCGTATGCTCTGTTAACCACTGAGCCGCCATAAAGTCTGCCAACCACTAAGCCCCCATATACTCTGCTAACCACTGAGCCGCCGTATACTCTGCTAAGCACTCTGCTGCGGGCAGGAGGGGGCCGGGGAACAGTGGCCGGGTGCGGGCAGGAGGGGCCCCGCCCGCACCCTGCCGCTGTTCCCCGGCCCCCTCCTGCCTGCACCTGGCCGCTGTTCCCCGGCCCCCTCCTGCCCGTACCCGCCCGCTCTTCCGCGGCCCCCCTCCTGCCCGCACCCACCAGCTCTTCCGCGGCCCCCCTCCTGCCCGCACCCGCCTGCTCTTTCCCGGCCCCCTCCTGCCCGCACCCGCCCGCTCTTCCCCGGCCCCCTCCTGCCCGCACCCGCCCGCTCTTCCCCTGCCCCCTCCTGCCCGCTCTTCCCCTGCCCCCTCCTGCCCGCACCCGCCTGCTCTTCCCTGGCCCCCCTCCTGCCCGCACCCGCCTGCTCTTCCCCGGCCCCCTCCTGCCTGCACCCGCCCGCTCTTCCCCGCCCCCCTCCTGCCTGCACCTGCCTGCTCTTCCCCGGCCCCCTCCTGCCCGCACCCGCCCGCTCTTCCCCGGCCCCCTCCTGCCCACACCCGCCAGCTCTTCCCCGGCCCCCTCCTGCCCGCTCTTCCCCGGCCCCCTCTTGCTCGCAACTGGCCACTGTCCCCCGACCCCTTCCTGCTCGCACCTGGCCGCTTCCCCCGGCCCCCACCTGGACTCAGGCACCGCTGCACACCGGTACTGCTGTAGGTATCTACTATATAATTTTCTACTTCTGTCTGTTTCTCTGTATTGCAAATCCTGCGTTGCTGATTGGTCAGGCCAGCCGACCACGACCAATCAGCAACAGGGACAGTCCGCCCGCAAATTGGTGCGCGATTTCAATCACGCTTCGCTGATTGGTTGCGCCCAGCTGGTTGCCAGCAATCAGCGATATTGGCGCAGGATTTAAACCCAGCTTCGCTTTGCATTATTCTTAAATCTTCATAAATAAACTACATACATATTCTAGAATACCAGATGCATTAGAATCGGGCCACCATCTAGTATATTATATAATGCTGTTCCTTAAGAAGTAGCAGCCATTGTTGTGTGAGAAACATACAGTAAATACTAAGTAAGGAAGATGGGTAATAAAAATAAATGTTTACAGTGCACTTGACATATTACTGTGTTACTATAAAGTGAGTATTAAGGCTAGCACACAAAGCTTTTTCTGTCTGCAGGTAAACGCTGCAGTTTTGGCAGCATTTTTCTACTGAGTTTTAACTATATCTGCATTAGTTTTTTTAATCTCTGGTGAAAACGATGGCAGTTTCTTTATGAATAGTGATAAATGCTGCGTTTATTGCAGCGATCAAAAAGTAGTGCAAGCAGTAATTTACACTGAGTGTTTCAAAAAATACTGCATGTGTTTAAACCCATTAATATCACTGGGGGGCGGCTTTCTTAACGATGATCAATCAGAATAGCACTGTGTGTGTATTAGCCCTTAATAGGAAAAGCATTAAGCTATTAATATAAATTTACAGAAACTTTAAACACACTCACCAATACTGTAGCACACCGCCTCCCTTGATGCCTGTGTAGAGACTACTGTTTGTTCAAGAGTGAACATGCTCAGGCATGTCAGAATATGAAAGCTCTGACGCTGTCTTACTTCCTGACTCTGCGGTGGGCAGATACTTAACATAATTGACAGAGGCCTGTCATCTGCTCTGCAATCAATGTCTACCCCCTGTTTATTCTCAGGTTGAGCCCTAACAAAGCTTTCCCCCTGTCCTCTCCTGCTTTTAAGCTGTAACATAATAAAATAATATAGTAATATCTAAAAATCATGGATTATTTGGTAAATATAGACCCCACACTTTTAGACCACAGGCTGAACAGATCTGAATTCAAGATTTTCGAATTGACACTAAGAGTTATATTTTTAAATATGATCCCATCGCAATCCCAACTTGAATTTTGGTACAATTATGGCTAAGAGCATAGCAGACACATGTAAAATTTTGGAAATGTTTAAATTAAACGTTTTTCAAAAATGTATTTAAAAAATTTTGTGTTTGCATGTGTAAAATAGTAACAAAGATAATCTTGTGACATATCTGGTGAAAGCCTGTGCTCTGAGTAGAATGGTGTTTATTTTATTTCTCTATCTTTTTTCTAGCTTGAGTTATGAGGAGATATGTAAAGGCAGGCAACACCGAAATTCACACTTTTTCCAAACTTTGAAAATTGATTAACCCCTTCCCGACCTTTGATGTTGTGCTACGTCATGAAAGTTGGTGCCTTCCCGACCTATGACGATGCACAATGTCATGGCGGTTACCGCGGCACCGTTGCAGCAGTAACCGCCATCGGGCCCCGATGCTCAGTGATTCCTATCATAGAGCACCGAAGCTCGAGGTCAGGGTGGGTGGATTCCCCACCCCGTCCCCAGGATCACTGTGATTTGCTGTTGAACACCCTATAGGAGTAGGCTGTCAGTCCCTTCTACAGGCTGGAGTGCTGGAGGGTGCGGGGACCCATGCAGGGGGATCAAGCTGCAGAGTAGCGATCTGACAGACCGGGCGCAGTGATCCACTATGGATGGCGAATGTAGCAGAAGTGATCGAGCGTTGTGGGACCTTCGTTGTGGACTATGTCGGAGGCAATCGAGCGTTGTGGGACCTCTGTTGTGGACTTACGTCGGATTTTTATATAATAATAAATATGAAGTCCGAATTTTGTGCTTTTTTTTTTTTCCTCCAACTAAAAAGATTTTTCTCTGTGTGGTGTATTTTTTTTTGACTATTTACTAGAGATTCCTCATGGCTAGCTCTAACATTGGCCCGACATTATGAATCTTGGGCTTAGTGCCAGCTACCAATAAAAAAGCTGGCATTAACCTCTATATTACCCAGTTTGCCACTGGCACCAGAGCAACTGGAAGAGTCTGGGTACAGCGCCAGAAAATGGCACTTCAATGAATGCGCCATTTTCTGGGGCGGCTGGGAGCTGCAATTCACAGCAACGGGGCCCAGAACGCTTTGGCCTCTCCATACTGAGGATTCCAGCCCCCAGCTGCCTAGTTGTACCTGGCTAGACCAAAAATATGGCGGAGCCCCACGTAATTTTTTTTCTAGAATTAGTTCTAGAAATAAAAAAAATGAGCTTTGCTGTATTTTTTGTTGCCAGCCAGGTACAAAGAGGCAGCTGGGGGTTGGTGGCAATCCGTAGCTGCCAAGTTGTGCCTGGCTGGACCAAAAATATGGCAGAGCCCCACGTCATTTTTTTTCTAGAATTAGTTCTAGAAATAAAAAAAATGGGCTTTGCTGTATTTTTTGTTGCCAGCCAGGTACAAAGAGGCAGCTGGGGGTTGGTGGCAATCCGTAGCTGCCAAGTTGTGCCTGGCTGGACCAAAAATATGGCAGAGCCCCACGTCATTTTTTTTCTAGAATTAGTTACTGTGCAGGAAGTCCCAAGAGATCCTGTAGTGTGCATTTTGGGATATGTGGAGGATATACTGGGAGATGAATACCTCAAAACATCAATAGCTAGAATGCTACACGTAGCCAGAAAATTGCCTCCTACTGGATTTCAGATAAAACACCCAGAAGACATGAATATGTCAGTAGGTTGAATTATATGTTGTTTAGATAGAAATACATCTATTTGAAAAGGGGACAACCTGGAATGTTTGATAGACTTTGGGGTGGATGGCTTGTGCTCCCTGACCTGGCTGCTTTTGAATTGGTGGATGAGGATTTGAGGTTGATATAGCTTGCTAGACGACAGATATTGTTTACTTACGTGTTTAAGATATATAGCAACTGACTTGGTTATCTTCTTTTGTCAGAGTTGGAGGGATGGGTGGGTCTGAAAGGTGACCATTACTAGGTTACTACCCTATGTTACCATGTAATATTTTGGATGTATTGGTCTTTATTCTTTGTATCGCTTTTAAAAATGTAATAAAAAGTATCTGATTAAAAAAAAGAATTAGTTCTAGAAATAAAATAAAACAAAAAATAAAACGGGCTTCGCTGTGTTTTTTGGTTGCCAGCCAGGTAAAACAAGGCAGCTGGGGGTTGGTGGCAGTCCGTAGCTGCCAAATTGTACCTGGCTGGACCAAAAATATGGCAAAGCCCCACGTCATTTTTTTTTTTTTAAATTACTTCTCCAAATAAAATAACGGAGCTTTACGTTATTTTTGGTTGCCAGCCAGGTACAACTTGGCAGCTGGGGAGCTGAAATCCTCAGCGTGGAGCGACCCAAAGGTTGTGGGCCCCCACACTGCAAATTGCAACCCACATCCACCCCAGAAAATAACGCATTCATTAGAGGTGCCATTTTCTGGTGTTGTACCCTAACTCTTCCAGTTGCCCTTGAGTACACAGGTGCTCTCCATACGCGACATGGTGTCCGCTAACAAGTTGAATGGAAAATTAGCTTCAATTGTTAGCGAACACCATGTCGTGTATGGAGAGCCTCTGTGTGCCTAAACATTGGAACTCCCCCACAATTGACCCCATTATGGAAACTAGACCCGCAAGGGAACGTATCTAGATGCATAGTGAGCTCCCAATGTTAAGGCACACAGAAGCTCTCAAAATGTGACATGGTGTCCGCTAACAATTTAAAGGGAAAATTAGCTCCAATTATTAGCAGACACCATGTTGTGTATGAAAAGCCCCTGTGTGCCTAAACATTGGAGCTCCCCCACAACTGACCCCATTTTGGAAACTAGACCCCCCAGAGAATTTATCACTTTGAACCCTCAGGTGCTTCACAAATTGATCCATAATAAGGAAAACGTACTTTTTTTTTACACAAATTTTCTTTTTTAATTTTTACGGATCAATTTCACAAATTCATGCATAAAAATTAAAATGTACTTTTTTTTTCAGAAAAATTTTCTTTTAGCCTAAATTTTTTCATTTTCACATGGGCAACAGGATAAAATGCATCCTAAAATCTGTTAGGCAATTTCTCCTGAGTACACCGATACCTCATATGTGGTCATAAACCACTGTTTGGACGCACTGCAGGGCTCAGAAGTGAACGAGCGCCATTTCACTTTTTGAATGGAAAATTAGCTCCAAAAGTCAAATGGCGCTCCTTCCCTTTCGAGCCCTGCTGTGCACCCAAACAGTGGTTTATGACCACATATGAGGTATCAATGTACTCAGGAGAAATTGCCCAACAAATTTTAGGATCCATTTTATCCTGTTACCCACGTGAAAATGAAAAAATTGAGACTAAAAGAGTATTTTTGTTAGAAAAATTAAAATGTAAATTTTTTCCTTCCACGTTGCTTTAGTTCCTGTGAAGCACCTGAAGGGTTAATAATCTTCTTGAATGTAGTTTTGAGTAGCCTTTGGCTTTGTAAATTTTGCTGGAAAAATTAGAAATTGCTGATGAACTTTGAACCCTTATAACTTGCTACCCCAAAAATTTTTTTTTACAAAATTGTGCTGTAAAGTAGAAATGTGGGAAATGTTATTTATTAACTATTTTGTGTCACATAACTCTCTGGTTTAGCAGAATAAAAATTTAAAATTTGACAATTGTAAAATTTTCAAAATGTATGCCAAATTTTTTATTTTTTCACAAGTAAACGCAAAAATTATCAACCTAAATTTAATACTAACATGAAGCCCAATATGTCACGAAAAAACAATCTCAGAATCGCTAGGATCCGTTGAATCGTTCCAGAGTTATTACCTCATAAAGGGGCACTGGTCAGAATTGACAAAAATGCCAAGGTTTTTAGGGTCAAAATAGGCTGGGACATGAAGAGGTTAAAAAAAATTATTCATTTTCTGGGGCATCCTGGGACTGCAGTTTGCAGCTGTGGGAGGGGGGGCCCAGAAAGCTTGGGCCACCCTGCGCTGAGGATTCCAGCCCCCAGCCAGCAGCCTAGTTGTACTTGACTGAGAACAAAAATATGGCAAAGCCCATGTCGTTTTTTTTTTGGTTGTTTTGTTTTTTATTTTAATTATTTCATGAAATTCATGAAACAATTAAAATAAAAAGGGTTTTACCTAAATTTTTGGTTCCAGCCAGGTGGAAAAAGGCTGCTAGGGGTTGGGGCAGCCCCTACCTACCTGCTGTACCTGGCTGGCATACAAAAATATGGCGAAGAGTGCAAGGCAGCTGCTTAATAGAACCCATGGCTGCTATTTTTTTGCCACAAGATTAGAGGAGGCTTGGTTTTTATAAAGCTGTGAAATGTGCATCACCTGGCCTTTCCTAACTATAGTGAACAAGCCATAACCATAACAGGCTAATTAAAGGGAACCGGTCAGGTCACTTTCACCCAAGTTATCAGTAACTGTGCCTGCAGCTTCACGGTCCTAATCTAAGCATCCCTGTCTTAGTTAGTAATGTAATGTTATAGCTAAAGTATTTATAAACTTACATTTTCTTATGTAAATGAAGCAGTTACTATTCAGCTTGGGAGATATAAACGATCTAACAGGTTCCCTTTAACTCACTGCCAAATTCTCTGTATAAAGTACCTGTGTGATGTCCCAACCATGTGACCATAGTGGGTTGAGCTAAGCAATCAAAATCATTAAGGGCTATGGAGACTTAGCTCAGCCTATTATAGTCACATGGTCAGAACATCACACAGGTGCTGTCAGCATCTTCTGAGAGTCAGCTGAACAGTTAACTATTAACCTGCCAGAGTTTGTCGCCCATGGTGTCTTGTCACTCTCTCATTTAAATAAGAACATTTAAGTGTATAAATGCTTTTTTAATTAAACTTTAAAATTACATTATTAGTTTAGACAGGGATGCTTAGAATAGCACTATAAGCTGCAGGTACAGATAGTGATAGATGGGGGAGATATAGCAGCTGACAGGTTTCCTTTGAAACCTTGGTCAAAGTTATCCAAGCACACAAATCTCCAAGGGTGCTTAAACATTTACATTGGCTTATTTTCCTTTTAGTAGTTTTTAAAATGTAAAAGAGGAGTATGTTTTTTGCCTAAAATACAAGGAAATGTGTCATACTTAACTTTATTGGTTTTAAAGATCATTTCCTCTTTAACTTTAACTGTTCACAATAACAGTAATTTTAACCAGGGATGGCCAAAAGTTTATATGCCATTGACATTTGTCCATATTGCAGAAAATATAATACCCATAAGCTTAATTAAGTAGATACAGATTTTTGATCTGCTAGCTCAATATGACAAAACAGACATGCCAAGTTAAAACTCACTTTAACAAGTCCTCTCTGCATTGTTTCTGAGGTGCAAAACAAGCAACGGCCCAAACTTTGATTTCAATGCCAGCATAGAACTGCTTCCCTCTCATGTCCCACACACCCTGGTTTGGAGTAGCCACAGTTTTGTTCTAGGGAGTAAAAAAAAAATTGAAGTCATTAGGTCTGGTCCAAAGCACTTACCTAACCAAATAACCTTCTGTATATTTCTTTATATATACAGTGCCTTGTTAAAGTATTTGGCCCCCTTCAACTTTACAACCTTTTCCCAGATTTCAGGCTGCAAACATAAAGATATAAATTCTCATTTTTTTGTGAAGAATCAACAAGTGTGACTCAATCATGAAGTGGAACGAAATTTATTGGATATTTTAAACTATTGTAACAAATAAAAAACTGAAAAGTGGGGAGTGCAATATTATTCGGCCCCCTTGAGTTAATACTTTGTAGCGCCACCTTTTGCTGCGATTACAGCTGCAAGTCGCTTGGGGTATGTCTCTATCAGTTTTGCACATCGAGAGACTAAAATTCTTGCCCATTCTTCCTTGCAAAACAGCTCGAGCTCAGTGAGGTTGGATGGAGAGCGTTTGTGAACAGCAGTTTTCAGCTCTTCCACAGATTCTCGATTGGATTCAGGTCTGGACTTTGAATTGGCCATTCTAACACCTGGATACGTTTATTTTTGAACCATTCCATTGTAGATTTTGATTTATCTTTTGGATCATTCTCTTATTGGAAGAAAAATCTTCGTCCCAGTCTCAGGTCTTTTGCAGACTCCAACAGGTTTTCTTCCAGAATGATCCTGTATTTGGCGCCGTCCATCTTCCCATCAATTTTAACCATCTTCCCTGTCCCTACTGAAGAAAAGCAGGCCCAAACCATGATGCTGCCACCACCATGTTTGACAGTGGGGATGGTGTTTTGAGGGTGATGAGCTGTGTTGGTTTTACACCAAACATATCGTTTTGCATTGTGGCCAAAAAGTTCTATTTTGGTTTCATCTGATGAGAGCACTTTATTCCACATGTTTGGGGTGTCTCCCCAGGTGGCTTATGGCAAACTTTAAATGAGACTTTTTATGGATATCTTTCAGAAATGGCTTTCTTCTACACTGTTCCATAAAGGCCAGATTTGTGCAGTGTACGACTGTTGTCCTATGGACAAACTCTCCCACCTCAGCTGTAGATCTCTGCAGTTCATCCAGAATGATCATGGGCCTCTGATCAGTCTTCTCCTTGTTCGGGATGAAAGTTTAGAGGGACGGCCGGGTCTTGGTAGATTTGCAGTGGTCTGATACTCCTTCCATTTCAATATGATCGCTTGCACAGTGCTCCTTGAGATGTTTAAAACTTGGGAAATCTTTTTGTATTTAAATCCGGCTTTAAACTTCGCCACAACAGTATCTCGGACCTGCCTGGTGTGTTCCTTGGTCTTCATGATGCTCTCTGCACTTGAAACAGAAACTTGAGACTATCGTACAACAGGTGCATTTATAAGGAGACTTGATTACACACAGGTGGATTCTATTTATTATTATCAGTAATTTAGGACAACATTGGATCATTCAGAGATCCTCACTGAACTTCTGGAGTGAGTTTGCTGCACAAAAAGTAAAGGGGCCGAATAATATTGCATGTCCCACTTTTCAGCTTTTTATTTGTTAAAAAAGTTTAAACTATCCAATAAATTTCGTTCCACTTCATGATTGTGTCCCACTTGTTGTTGATTCTTCACAAAAAAAGTAAGAATTTATATTTGTAGGTTTAAAGCCAGAAATGTGGCAAAAGGTTGAAAAGTTCAAGTGGGCCAAATACTTTCACAACACACTGTACTTAGAAAAACATTAACATCCTGGGTGCTTTTGTTGATATTTATATAAAAATAAATTCAGAAATCTTTTAGCTTTCAACAGTTTCCACAAGACCAAATTTTCTTTTTGTTAATTTGCAGCTCACTTGTCCGTTTTGCTGTATAGCCTGACAAATTCACAATCTAATGAAAGAGTCAAGATTGACAGCTCATTTTATTACACACCTAGGTAAGGCGCAATAGTAACCTTTTCCAGACCGGCAAGTCTTTGAAGTCTATGCATGCATCTTCCTCCTTCACTCCCTGACCTCTGGATGAGGGAGCTGTACTCCATAACTTAACCTTTCATAATCTCAGCTACCACCTATCTATTAAAGATGAAACAAAACAGACACACCCTAGTGCAAACTGTATAAACACAATGCAAACAAAAAGAATGTCGTTAACATGTATGTACAACTTCAGCCTCCAAGAAAAAAAAAAAAAAGTCCTAATGTATGAAAAAAATCTTAATATATGATATATTACAATGCATGAGATTAAACGTAATAAAGTTAAATGCTTACCCGGCCACCATACTGAAGCATTGGAGCTGGAAGCACCCTGCCAGTGAGCTCTGTCATTTCATTATGTACAACTATGCCAAACTCTTTCAGATATGGGTCTGGTCCCCCCACCATGCTATTACTCTTGACCTGTGGACATAAATGTATACATTATCACCTTAAAGGAAACTGCACATACGTAAATACAACATGTGAATAAAAACTACAGCCACTGCTAAGCAAATATAGTGCACCTTTATGGAGAAGTGTAAAATACTTGAGGCTACAGTGCTATCCTTACTACTGTCTTTGTACAGAATCGCAACCACACAAATCGATTCTGATGGCCAATCACAAGGATTGACTATAAAAAGGTTGAAGGAGTTTTCCAAAAATCACGTATTTTGAGGGAAACTCTGGAGAGAAAAAAAAATTGTACTGTCCCTGGCCTCCTACATGATGAAGCAGAGCTGTCTACTACAGTTCTAACATGTTTAGCTCACTTATAAATCAATAAATTCATATCTGCTCTTTAGCACTCAACCCTTCCTTATGGGACAATAGGTCACAGAGCAGATTCAGCCTCATGCTGCAGCTCTGATGCTCACATTACATGCCACCCACACTCTATGCTTCTGCTGTATGTATCCCTGTACTCTCCAGAGCCAAAAGTAAAAGCTGCACAAACACACTCACTCAGCTCAGGAGAGTACAGCAATACATACAGCAGGCATATAGAGTAGGGGTGGTATATATTTGGGGCTGACATGTAGTAAGAGCATGAGGCCAGTAGCCACGCCCCATTTGTACACTTGCTAGAACAGGGGTGGGGAACTCCAGGCCTCGAGGGCTGCCAACAGTGCAGGTTTTCAGGATTTCCTTAGCATTGCACAGGGGTTAGACTCATCACCAATGCAGGTGATTCAATTGTAACATGTGCAATACTAAGGAAACCCTGAAAACCTGCACATATGGTGGCCCTCAAGGCCTGGAGTTATCCATGAGCTAGAAGAATAAGGGGGCTGGAATGTAGGATGAGCATGGAGCCCCTCGGCCATGCCTCCATCACACCCCCTGTTCATTACACTAGCTAGAAGTATTATGGGACTGAAAAAAAAGATTTTTGTGTACTAACCATAAAATCTCTTTCTCTGAGCCTTCATTGGTGGACACAGGATACCATTGGTGTATGCTTTTCTGCCACTAGGAGGCGACACTAAGCTAATTAACCCCTTCAGGACCCAGCCTATTTTGACCCTAAAGACCTTGGCATTTTTGTCAATTCTGACCAGTGTCCCTTTATGAGGTAATAACTTTGGAACGCTTCAACGGATCCTAGCAATTCTGAGAATGTTTTTTTTCATGACATATTGGGCTTCATGTTAGTATTACATTTAGGTCGCTAATTTTTAAGTTTATTTATGAAAAAATAGAAAAAATTAGCAAAAAGTTTGGAAATTTCGCAATTTTAAAATTTTGAATTTTTATTTTGCTAAACCAGAGAGTTATGTGACACAAAATAGTTAATAAATAATATTTCCCACATGTCTACTTTACATCAGCACAATTTTGGGAAAAAAAATAGTTTTGGTAGGAAGTTATAAGGGTTAAAAGTTCATCAGCAATTTTTCATTTTTCCAGCAAAATTTACAAAACCATTTTTATTAGTGACCGCATCACATTTGAAGTCCCTTTGAGGGGTGTACATGACAGAAAACACCCAAAAGTGACACCATTCCAAAAACTACACCCCTCAAGCTACTCAAAACTACATTCAAAAAAATGATTAACCCTTCAGGTGCTTCACAGGAACTAAAGCAACGTGGAAGGGAAAATGGGCATTTTAATTTTTTTAACAAAAATGTTTTTTAGCCTCAATTTTTTCATTTTCACATGGGCAACAGGATAAAATGCATCCTAAAATTTGTTGGAAAATTTCTCCTGAGTACATGATACCTCATATGTGGTCATAAACCACTGTTTGGGCGCACAGCAGGGCTCAGAAGGGAAGGAGCGCCATTTGACTTTTGTAGCTAATTTTCCATTCAAAAAATAAAATAGCGCTCCTTCGCTTCTGAGCCCTGCCGTGCACTCAAACAGTGGTTTATGACCACATATAAGGTATCGGTGTACTCAGGAGAAATTGCCAAACAAATTTTAGGACTGTTTAAAGTGTATAGGGTTAGGTGGCACTAGTGGGCGATCAGCATGTCACACACTAAAAGTCATTGAAGCAAATTTAGAGAAAGTAGTGTGTATAAATGACAGCGATCAGAAACACAACAACAAAATCACAGAGTGATTATCCAAAATATTCAATTTTTATTTAGACAAAAAAGCAGACAACGTGCAATATGCAAGGTAGACAGAGAGTAAAAACAATTAAAAATGTGGTGGGTAAAGCACCATCACACAAGAGCTGTGTGCCCAAATGCAATGTTTAAATAACACAACTATCATTCTGTTGCACAAGAAAAATGCAGAAAGATAGAATAAATCATTCAATGCCCGTGCTTTTGTTTCCACAGTTAGATTGTGCAGATGTTACTATGGCGACCAGCGTCGGCACGCAGTGAGAGACGTCGCTCTATACTGCGCAGCCGTACGCCGTTGATTGACAATCAGTGCAACTACCCGCCTTTTCCTCCCTGCGTTACGGCGCTTCCGGTCCGGCGAATACGGACCACACATGGCACGATCGCAGGTGCAGCTGCCTGTAATTTTGCATTCAGGTATATAAGGTTTTATCTCTTTGTTTTCCACAGCTTTCCCCAGGATGAAGCCGTTGCATTAAGCGGCGACACGCGTTGGGTCCTGCCGCTGTGTGCTCTAACACGCCTTGATTCTGCTTGGTGACTATTTGCTCTCGCTCTTTCATTCATAGGTGGCTGTCCTCAGCTCCTCATTAACATGTTTGATTTCTTCATGTTACTTTCTCAGGTTTCCCCTCTGGATGTCTCCATTATTCCCTTGTTTGCACCTAGGGTTTTAATAATTTATTAGGCTCATCCTTATTATTGAGCGCATCATCCAATAGAGGTACCTGACCCTTCACCTTGTAGCACCGGGCATTGAATGATTTATTCTATCTTTCTGCATTTTTCTTGTGCAACAGAATGATAGTTGTGTTATTTAAACATTGCATTTGGGCACACAGCTCTTGTGTGATGGTGCTTTACCCACCACATTTTTAATTGTTTTAACTCTCTGTCTACCTTGCATATTGCACGTTGTCTGCTTTTTTGTCTAAATAAAAATTGAATATTTTGGATAATCACTCTGTGATTTGTTGTTGTGTTTCTGATCGCTGTCATTTATACACACTACTTTCTCTAAATTTGCTTCAAAAACAAATTTTAGGATGCATTTTATCCTGTTGCCCATGTGAAAATGAAAAAATTTAGGCTAAAAGAAATTTTTTTTGTGAAAAAAAAAAAAAAGCACTTTTTCATTTTTACAGAACAATTTGTGAAACATCTGGGGGTTCAAAGTGCTCACCACCCATTTAGATAAGTTCCCTGGGGGGGTCTAGTTTCCAAAATGGGGTCACTTCTGGGGGAGCTCCAATGTTTAGGCACACAGGGGCTCTCCTTACGCAACATGGTGTCCGCTAAAAATTGAAATTATTAGCAGACACCATGTCGCGTATGGAGAGCCCATGTGGGCCTAAACATTGGAGCTCCCCCACAAGTGACCCCATTTTCGAAACTAGACCCCCCCAAGGAAAGTATCTATATGCATAGTGAGCACTTTAAACCCCAGCTGCTTCACAAATTGATTGGTAAAAATGAAAAAAGAAAATTTGTGTGAAAAAAAAAGTACGGTATGTTTTTTTGTGAAGCACCTGGGGGTTCAAAGTGCTCACCACCCATCTAGATAAGTTCACTGGGGGGGTCTAGTTTCCAAAATGGGGTCACTTCTGGGGAAGCTAAAATGTTTAGGCACACAGGGGCTCTCCATACGTGACATGGTGTCCCCTAACAATTGGAGCTAATTTTCCATTCAACTTGTTAGCGGACACCATGTCGCGTATGGAGAGCCCCTGTGTGCCACCAGCACAAGGGAAACTGGAAGAATTGGGGTACAGCACCAGAAAACTCACACCTCTAATGAATGCGCTATTTTCTGGGGTGGCTGCGGGTTGCAATTTGCAGTGTCGGGGGTCCACAATGTTTGGGTCTCTCCACGCTGAGGATTCCAGCCCCCCAGCTGCCAAGTTGTACCTGGCTGGCTACCAAAAATACAGCGAAGGGCTTTTTTTTATTTCTAGAACTGATTTTAGAGGAAAAAAAAATGACGTGGGGCCATATTTTTTTTTTTAAATCAGATCTTTTTTATTGAAAATAAAAAGATTTTTTCCAATACAGTACAAAGCAACACATACAGAAAAACATAGGAGACATTTAACAACAGCTTATACAGCCCACATACAAATACACCCCCCTCCCCCTCCCCTATCCCAAAGAACCTTATCACATATTAAAGATGGACACAACCCCTTCATATCCGGATAAGCATCCACAATTGTATTTAATCATAAAATTAAATAATAATTATGCTGTAATATCAGAATAAAACATATAATAGATATGACTAGCAAGACATTTCTAATCAGGATAAACAATTATACCATTTCAGATAGCATTAGGATCCTATCATGTTCAACAGGGCTATAAAGTGATCACCATGAAAGTATCTCCATCTACTCCATAATTTATCGAATTTATGCATTGCCTTTCTTTTTTTATACACCCCCTCCTCCAATCTAATCAGATTCCTCATTTTATCCACAAATTCCTGTACCTACTTTTCGAATCTGGAACAGGGTACGTTTTAAAGCCAATTCTTCACTACCATCATATTGTCCAGGGCCCACACATCCCAGCACACACACCAACGGGGTAAGTGATAACTCCGACTCAAATACGTTGTTTACATAATTAATACATGCATTCCAAAAGACCACCACTTGCCTACACATCCAAAACATGTGTATTAGATCCAACTCCCCCCCCCCCCCCCACACTTTGGACATTTGTCATCTCCCCTAATACCAGTTCAGCATAAAAATTTTGGTGTCCTATACACCCTATGTAACAAATATAATTGAGATAAACGCTGCGCCTCACAAGTGGACAGAAGTGGGACACTATCCATTATATCTTCCCAGGAATCATTATCAATACGACCCACATCCCGCTCCCATCTGTCCTTGAACAATAGCGGTCTCTCCCACTGGAACTGTTGCATCAGGATTCCATAAATCCTAGAAATAAGACCCTTACCTCGCTATGACAAAGTAATGTGTTAAACAGTAGGTGGTGCTGTATTTTACTCTGCAATTGTCTAGATTGGCTCATCCAAGCATGACGCATCTGTAAATAAAAATAAAATGTGTTTCGCGGGACAGAGAATTAAATTAATTTAGTTTTTTTGTCACATTTTCCTCATGAGTATCACGGTTGGTAAACACCTTCTGTGCTCCTGCTCCAAGAGCCCAATCTCCAAAAAGGAGGTAATGGAGATTCCCCCTGTAATGACATGAGCCAATTTCTCCAAATTACCACTAACCAAAACAAGCTGTTGGAGCTGGGACGCCAAAAAGTATGCCCAAGGGTTAGGGGCCGCCAATCCTCCCTGGTCTTTAGGCCTTTGTAAGGTATCAAGAGGATTCTGGCCACACCTTTTTTCCAAATTAATTCCCTGAATAAAGCTTGAAATCTATAAAAAAAATTTGCATGGGGATCCAAATTGGAGAATTATGAAGTACGTATAACAGCTGAGGCATTAATATCATTTTCACCAGATTGGTTCGATCAACCACCGACAAGGGAAGCTTACACCAAATATTAATTTTCTGTTGAAATTTACTCAACATATCCATTAAATTCAGAGAAATATAGTTAGAGACAATAGGAGACACCATTATACCCAGATATTTGAATTCCCGAACCACTTTAAGACAGGTATCTCCTCTTTTGTATCAGCAGACAGAGTGTTCACGGGCATGATTACCGACTTATCCCAAATTATTTTTAAACCCGAGTAGTCTCCAAATTCCTGTATAAGTTTCACAGCTGTAAGCAAGGAGCCTGACGTGTCCCCCAGAAACAGCAGGAGATCGTCAGCATATAATGCCACTCTCTCCTCTAAGGCCCCATGACGGAAACCCCGGATATAAGGACTATTACATAGTTTAACCGCCAATGGTTCAATGGCGAGAGCAAACAGGAGGGGGGACAACGGACAGCCCTGCCTAGTACCCCTCTCCAGCTTCAAAGTATCCGACAGGGCGCCATTGAGGCAGATCCTTGCCACAGGAGCAGAATATAACAATTTCACCCACTTTATAAACTGGTTTCCAAATCCCAATTCCCGCAACACCACCCAGAGGTATTCCCACTCAATGCTATCGAAAGCCTTCGCAGCGTCAAGTGAGAGCACCGCCCTCTCCCCCCCACTCTGAGATGCCAACTGTAGATTAAGAAACACCCTGTGAAAATTAATGGCCGTAGATTTATTGGGCATAAATCCCGTTTGATCCTCCCCCACCACCTGGGTAATCACTGCCATCAGTCTGGTTACCAAGATTTTCGCCAAAATCTTTACATCCGTAGATAGCAAAGAGATAGGCCTGTACGACTCAGGCTGTAGAGGGTCCTTTCCTGGTTTCGGTAACAGAACCACCACCGCCTCCCTCATCGACCCAGGGAGAAACCCCTCACTCATAGCCCCATCAAATACCTCCTTCAATCTAGGTAGTAAGACTTTCACATACATTCCTTATAAATTTCAATTGGGACACCATCCGCACCAGGAGCCTTATTATTCTGGAAGTCTCTTGCCGCAGCGCACAATTCTTCTATCGTAATAGGGGCCTCCAATTGTATTCTCTGGACATCTGTCAGTCTAGGCAGCCGAATGTCACGGACATACTGCTCCAACTCAACAGAAGATTTTGTGAGCTTGGAGGAGTATAACTGCTGATTAGAATTGGAAAAACACCTTCACAATCTCACCAGTATCCGTAACCAGCGCTCCATTACCGTCCCGTATGGTTGAGACCAGGGAGCCCCAGTTTGGGCTCTAGCAACCGTTGCCAACAGATGTCCAGCTCCCTCGCCCTCAGCATAAAATTGCTGCTTTAAGAAAAAACTTTTATTTTCAGCCTGCTGTAGCATAAATTCGTTTAATTTAGATTGGCCATTTGTCCATTTCAGCTTATTGTCGGCAGTTGGTGACCCCACAAAGGTGTGCTCCAGAGTATCCACCTCAGTCTGCAAATATTGCATACGGCCTCTAGTTTTAGATTTAATCTTGGATATTTATTTTATTAGAACCCCACGCAAAAACGCTTTCATGGCATCCCAAACTATGGACATAGATACCGAGCCCACATTGTTGCAAAAGAACTCCTCCAAAATAGAGGGAATGGAGACACTGCTATCAAATACCGCCAGCCAAAATGGATTGAACCTCCACCCACCCCTATGACCTAGAGCACCCCGGTCCACGTTTATAACCACGAACGAGGAATAACGAGGAATAAGATGCAGAGTAGCATGAATATTGCTTACCATCGGGAAACCTCATGCGCCACACATCCATTAATTGTATTTCCTGTAAAACCCTCGCCAGAGACGTTTCGTGTACAGTACCCCCTCCCAACTCACCCCGATACTTATCCAATCCGGCATTTAGATACATATTAAAATCCCCAATTACCATCAAGGGTATGTTAGCATATTCCGTAATAATGGGAATTATATTTTGTAATTTACTCACAGCAAACGGTGGCGGAATACATATAGCAATCATGCACAATCGTAACCCAGCCTCTCTACATACCAGGCACACGTATCTACCCTCCCCATCAGTGATCACCCTTTCCAGACTAAAAGGCAGTGACGGGTGCACCAATATACTCACTCCCCTAGAGTATGTACTGTGCGTGGAGTGAAATGCAGGCCCCTTCCACAACTTAGTAAGAGAGGCTGCCGTCTCCACATTACAGTGCGTCTCCTGTATACACGCCACAAGATTTTGGTGCGTTTTTAAATATTTAAGTATCGCAAATCGTTTTTTAGGGTCTCCCATGCCTCTGACATTCCAAGATATAACGTTAAGTTGTCTAGCCATAATCAAAAATGTAACATTGAACAGACATATCCGGATGCCCTACGAGCCAGTCATTAAGTTTGAGTATATCGTCCACAGACAAGTGAAGAGGTTCCCCCATAATACTCATAACATACCCCCCCCACCCCTCCCTCACCCCAACTAGAAACATTCACATAAATCGGTTCATCACCATCCCCATGTACCATACTCTCACTCTCGTGTGAACCGTTAACAGAAGGATTACACCCACAACAAATAAAAGAAAGTAAAGATAAAAAGAGAAGAGATGAGCCAGAAAAAGAAAAGAGAATAGAAAGAGCAATAAGAGAAAGACAGATTGGAGACCAGAGTCTCACACACTGCAGGGGGGATAAAGCTTGAGAGGCTCACAGTTGGCCCCGCTCCATATTATCAACCCCAAAAATATATATCGGCTTGCCCGAGGTATACATATATATGTGAAAAACAGATAAATCTTATATTAAATATAATCCAGGATAACATATACTTATAAAACCTAACATCGCACATTGGACCCGCCCATTCTCAAAATCAGCAGGTTTAAACTTTATCAATCGCAGTTATAAAAAACACGAACAGTCATCCATTGCGGATTTGTCTCTCTTTTAAGTCCAGTCATTTGGACGCTTCCCTGGCCAAATCACAGAAGTGGGTTCCACCAAGTGCCTCCACTCGCAGCCGGGCCGGGAATAGCATAGAATACTGCACTTTCAGCGCTCTCAATCGACGTTTAACCTCCTGGAACTGAGCTCATTTTCTACTGACTTCCACAAAAAAATCCGGGTATAGGGCACTCTTGCCCCCTCTATACATAAGGTCCTCGGCCGTCCGTGCCAGATACAGAATTTTGTCCCGATCCCGAAAATGCAGCATTTTAATAAGGATTGGGCGAGCTTGGTCTCCCGGCTGCGGCGGCCTGGCTGGCACTCTGTGAGCTCTCTCAATAGCGAACATTCTAGAGAACTTATCTTGGCCAAAAGTTTTCAACAACCACGCTTCGAAATATTCCACTGCATCTCTACTTTCCGCCCTCTCTGGAACTCCCACAAATCGCACATTATTTCGACGTAGGCGGTTTTCTACATCGTCCGTTTTATTGTGCAAGTATGTAATAGAGTCACCAGCAGCTTTGAACTTTTTGACTAAGGGAGCCACAGTGTCCTCCAGTTCACCCACTCTTCCTTCAGCCACAGACATACGCTCTCTCATTTTCTGCATATCATGGCGGATAGTGGATATATCCATCTTTAATGATCCTATATGGCCAATAAGCTCTGTGTTACACTTAGCAATAGCTTTAAGGACATCTCTTAGTGTGGGTTCTCCCTCATCACCAGTGCCATCCTGTATGTTAACAGTCTCTGAGCCCCCAGCTTCCACATCTTCATGGGCTGCCTCCTCACTGCTGCACAGCTTTTTCCCTCCCTCCTGCAAGGGCTCCACATCATCAAAGCCCAGTGTCCCCGTATTATATGCAGGAATACTGTCACCTAAAGCTTGTGAGGCATAAGGGAGCTGCTTCCTGGCATATTGTTGCAGCTTAGCCGCCGCTTCCAGCCGCTTCTCCCGCTGCCGGGGGTCTCTCCTTCTTGGAGGCCTCCCTCGGCGCCATCTTGCGCGCCATGAGGTGTTCCCCCAGCCGCCGACCGCAGCCGTCCATCCCACCGCGACATGTGGAGATCGGAGGGTCCCACACCGCACACCACGCTCCGGGAGGTCAGCCCCAGCAATTGGAGGGTGTATGGGCTATTTAGTCCTCGGGCAAGAGGATTAAAGTGAGCGGGGTCGCCGGAGCTCTTCAGCCATGCGACTGCTCACATAGCACGCCAGGCCACGCCCCCTGGGGCCATATTTTTGGTCTAGCCAGGTACAACTCGGCAGCTGAGGGCTGGAATCCTCAGCATGGAGAGGCCCAAGCGTTTTGGGCCCCCAATGCTGCGAATTGCAGCCTGCAGCCGCCCCATAAAATGCCGCATTCCTTGAAGTGCCATTTTCTGGCGCTGTACCCAGGCTCTTCCAGTTGTCCTGGTGTCAGTGGCAAACTGGAAGTTAATGCCAGCTTTTTTATTGGCAGCTGGCACTAAGCCTGAGATTCATAATGTCGGGCCAATGAATGGCCAGACCCGGCCATTAGGAATCTCAAGTAAATAGTCAAAAAATACACCACACAGAGTAAAATCTTTTTATTTGAAAAAAGAAAAAAAAATTCTTTATTTTTATTATAAAGATCCGACTTAGTCCACAACGAAGTTCCCACGACGCTTGATTGCCTCTGCTTAATCCAGAGACTGCAGCAAGGAGGGATCAAGTGTCCTCTTCTTACAGTCTCTGCGGTCAGAGTTATGGTGCACTGTATGGCAATGAACTGTCATACAGTGCACCATGACTATGATCCCAGAGACTACAAGAGGACAATTGATTCCTTGTTGCACCCATCCATCCACCCATGCATCCATCATCCACGCATGCACCCATCCATGCATCCATGCACACATCCATGCATGCACACATGCATCCATGCACACATCCACACACGCATGCATCCATCCATGCACACATCCATACACGCACGCATCCATCCATCCATCCATCCACACATCCATCCATACACACATCCATCCTTGCAATATCCATGCATACACACATCCCATCCATGCACACATCCATCCATGCACACTTCCATGCATGCATGCACCCATCCATCCATCCATCCACCCATGCATGCACCCATGCATCCATTCACCAATACATCCACCCATGCACCCACGCATCCATCCAAGCATGAACCCACCCAGCCATCCATCAATCCATACTTACCTCACTCACGATCCACCGGTGAGGAGGAGCCTGGGAGAGGAGGACAGCCACAGCCGGGGTGGAAGAGGCTGACAGGCGGGTACAGCCCACCGGAAGAGGTTGGGGGGGACACGGGACTCAAAGGTGGGGGGCAGGACAGGGGAAGGGTAACAATTACGGGAGGGGGCTTAAAAGCCTGACCAGCGGGTCTAACGGCGGATGCCGGTGGAGGACCGGAGGAGGGGGTTGGATGGAAGGGACGGGGGGGAAGGGGGCCTGATGACTACCTGAGTGGGAGGGGGCAGGCACCCGCTGACCCACCCCTCCATATCTGATTGAAGAGCTCCAATCAGATCTGGAAGGGTGAATCGCTCTCACTCTCTCTGATTGGCAGTTTCACTTTCAACTGCCAATGAGAGCGACTTTAGCCACAGGGGGCTAAGCCACCCCCCTGGTCTAAAGTATAGGTCCTTGGGATTCTGCAGCTCCGGTGACTTATCACTGAGCCGTCACCAGAGCTGCAGGAGTGCAAACAAGCCATGATGTTATAGAGACGTCATGGGCCGGGAACGCACCGACTTTCATGGCATCTCTAACGTCAAAGTTAAAGAAGGGGTTAAAAGGTTAGCTCCTCCTAGGAGTATACACCCCTAGGTTGGAGTGAACAATAGCCACTTCATTCAAAAGCAGTAGGAGGAGCAATGTTAAAAACCTGAGATACTGGTCTAAAGGATAATTTTGAAGTAAGGGTGGGGTGGGTGCTGTGTCCCCCAATGAAGGCTCAGAGAAAGATTTTACGGTGAGCACACAAAAATCTTTTTTCTATCGCTTCATTGGGGGACACAGGATACCATGTGACGTCCTAAAGCAGTCCTCAAGGGTGGGAATAAAAAAAAACAGAGTAAGACTAGGGGTTGCCTTTTCCGGAGTGAGGCGCCCGCTGAAGCTGTGGCATAACTAGCATCCTAAAATGAGAGGTGATATTCATTTATTGGACTTTAGGAAGGTTTTTTTGTTTTTTTAATAAGAGGAAAGTCTCATTGTACCTTAGGAGGGACAAGGAAGGGCACCATGTCGAACAGGCTGTCCTTGCAAATGGGAAGGATAAAAGGTAAGGGAATACTTAGCACGCAGTCTACCATGAGCTGTCGGGCGTAGAAGTCAGTTCCGTGCGTCTGAAGCTGGACTCTTGCGGAGGACAGGTGGAGAGAAGATGCTTGTGGAAGAATGGAGGAGACTAGTAAAAAGAGACTGAGGGGACCAAGGGAATTCCTTGGGCCTTGTATAACGGAGTAGGTAGCATATCAATGTAGATCTATCTGAAAACCTGTAGTGACATGGGCAGACTTACTTTGATTGACTGGGACTGCTTTCCTGAGCTAGGCTTTTGAGAAAAGCTAAGCTAAGAGTGGGGTAACCTGAATCTTGTCTAGAGTCGTCGAACCGTGTTTTAGTCCTGGCTTGACAGGTTCAGTTCCGTGTTTCTTTAGACTCGGAAGGGTCGGTTGGCAATTGGATACTGTCAACAAATATGGTGGAGTAGCGAAGCTACATTAGTATTATAGAGGAGAGACTTAAGAGTCAGGTGGCACCGACTGAAAGGGGGGACCCGGGGAATGCTGGGGGCATTGGCTGATCTTGGTGAGAGCCAGTGACAAATAGTAGCCGTGAAGCTGATAGGGAAGGAACAGCCGAAGCATCGGGATGCTATGGGACAGCTAGGTAACCTTTAAAAAGAGGAGCGGGCTATGAAGACCGAAACAAATGTATGAATGGTTAACCTGATTGAAGAGTTGTTTGTGTGAAGTCTCTAGTTACGGCTAGAAATCTAGAGTTCTTGTTGAAAAGGCGCTGGGCTGATGTTACCAGGCGAGGAGCTCAGTATCTAAGCTGAGCGTATGATTGATACCGTAGGCGTCACTTGCAAGGGGTGCTGCTGATGTATGTTGTAAAGAAGTAATGTGGGCCGGTGTGGGCTAGTCGAGTGTTAGCACCTATTTGAAGGGGGCATAGGCCTGCTTCCCGTGGTATCTGCTTCATAGTATCAGCATGCGACTGTAATGTATGACATAGGGGGCTCAATGTGGGGTCTGAAAGCAGGTGAGTAGGGTACCGGCCGTCAAGTCCAGAACTGAGATGTTGCTAATGTTCCTGGTTATAGGAGGGCAAATGCTAGGGTATGATAGGTGGGGATCTAGGTCTTAAGTTTACGTTTGTTATAAGGTGTGGGTAATAGTGCTAAAAAGGGGCCGAGTGAAGGTGGATCCACCAGCTTGTCCTGAGAGAAGTGTTGCAGGAGCTATCAAGGATGATCACTAAATACTAGAGGCATTTGTGACGCTGCTGCTGTATTTTAGCAACCTGCGTGAATGGGTTTTGTATCCAGCGGTGGCTAAACTGAGTTCTGGTAGAAGGCGCGGGGATCTGCCAGATCTGGTGAATAGGCATTCGCCCCGATAACTTGACTGTAGTCAAAGGTGCGAGTACCAGGATGGTGAGAGGGGCAGCTAAGGACTGACCCACAATTAGAAGACGGCATTAGTTGTTATTTTGCTACTCATGTCGTGTGTTTTTTTTTTTCTTGGCTGAGGAGTCAATAGTATGCGGCTGTTCTGCTAGAAGCTGGGCAGAGCGCTTTGTTTACCTTGGAAATGAGTAAGAAGAGTAAGGGGGTACGACATACCCAACGGGGGGGGTCTAGGCTCAGCTTGTCTGGATGAGGAAATTTGTGTGAGACAGTGAGGGGGATCATATGCGAGGGGCGCTATGTGTCCCCAGAATGTGAACTGTCACGTATTGAACCCGGTATGGAATATAGGATAGAGGGGCGCTCCACTCCAGTCCAGGTCTTGTAGGTTTTCCCCGGAGGGAGACACGGGGTTAAAAGCCAGGTTAGGAGACGGGGCAACGTCCCCTGTGGAGAGCTTCGGCCTGAGTTGAGGCAGAAGGGACTGCTGAGCGGTCAGGTCCAGGGCTTGAGAGGCTGTGTGCTGTTACAACACGGCCTAACCCAGGAGCCCAGGGCGACCTAGACCGGAGAGAACTCCTAACCTGAAGGGACCGTGTTACTCTCCGGGGAATGTAGGCATTGTACCCGGCTGCGTCTCGGAACCCAGCAACTTGTGCCACTGCTGTGCCTCATGAATAAATCCAGGTACTGTATAAACTGATACTGGGCTACCTGCCGTTCGTCTTGCAATCCCGGCGCTACCCCACATTTGATTTAACTCGCATACCTCATGTGCGGACATCAGAGACTTCGATGGTTCCGCGACTGTACGCACGTTACAGCCTATGAGAGAGCTTGTTTGAAGGGACTTTGGATTTGGCGGAGCTTTGTGATTGCTTTCGTTGGTTGTACTGTGTTAGGAGGCAGTTGGTCCTGGTTACTGAATCCCAAACAGGGCCCGACATGTATAAGGCTGCGGACCGGACGTGGAATGTGAATCACTGTCACTGGCGGTTGGACTAGATGTCATAAACCCGCTCAAGTCCATGGCTATAGAATACGTGGCAGCTGTGTTTTCTGCACGCCGCCAAGTTGGTAACCTGTAGACTAATACTGCAGGCAGTTAGGCTGATCCTGCGGTTTGGAATTGTGCACTAGGGTGAACATTGGGCAGTGTTGTAGGTTCTGTAAGCCGCTGAGGCAGACGGGTGTGTGATCTTGGACGTCATATGCTTTGATTGTCAGATCCTGTTAGCTGTTCTGCAGTTCTGTAGTGCATGTAGGTATGTACGATGGGTGCCAATGCCGTGACATATTAATGCCTACGGGTGTGCAGCTGGCTTTCCTGCCACTTGACAGGGTTGCTTAAGGGAGTAACCGCTCACCATGGGATCTGAGCCTGCAGCCCTGATAATAAGATTGTCATGCTTTACTGACTGGGCTAGCAGTGCCACCAAGTTAAAATTGCCAGCTATTATGTGGTGACAAATGCTGGGAGTTAGTCATGTGATGTAGGCGGCTTTCTGGCTAAAAGGCCTTTGCATTCATAATGGCACGGTGTAGGGGACAATAGTGGTACTATATGCCGAAATGGGGGTGGCGAATAAAGTCTAATGGTCAGTGAGCAGGGGAAATGGACAGTGTTGTTGGGGAATGGGCCAGATGGTAGCTTTGACTGCTGGACAGTGAGCAGATGTGATAGACACCTTAGGGGTATGTGTGTAGGGCATGGGGAATACAGTTTACTGTACCGGAAGCAGCGTTCGCAGTACCTTGTGTATGCCAGCAGTGTGGTACTCTATTGTTGAGGGGCCTGGCTCACTGAGTAGTGGACAGGTTGTAGTAGATGCTATGGAATGTCAAGTGGAACGTGGGTATTCTGGTTCACTGGACAGTGATGCAGATTCTGTACACTGCTATAACATGCCCCTGGCTTGTAGGGTATTTTTGCTTACTGATAGACCGGCAGATACTATGATCTAGTTTGCAGCGGTTGTAGCGGTGCGGGTAGTTGTTAGTTTAAGAAGGGAGCATTTGTGTGTGCCGGCTGTCATCATACTGCCTTAGCATATGCGTTACCATTTCTCGTGCGCCCTGGTGCAGTGGTTGATGCCATACTTAATTTTGCCGTCAGACAGCGAAACCGTAAGAGGGTGTCCTTGGAGGTTAGGTTTACAGGTTTCAGCATCGGCGGTAATTGTGTGCCTGCGCTTAGCGGGATGGTTGCGGGCTAGTTGACAGGAGGCACCTGGAGTATATTATTATTATTATTACTATTATTTATTTATCTAAAGGCATAAGGTTCCATGGCGCATTCCTGTGCAGGGGCTGATGAGGGCAAGGATGGTAAATGAGAACAATTAAATCGTACAGGTGGGCAGGGGATAGGGTAATATCTGTAGCCTTTAGGACCATGGTACGCTAGACGTTTTAGCTCGCTGCTGTGCAGGCTTTGTTGTGTCTGTTTTAACTAGGGCACCGACAGATAAACCTGGAGTTTCCATGTCCAGATGTAGTTGGATTTCTTCTTCTACCCTATTTATTCCCTGTAATGCAGGGATAGGTTGTGAAAGAGGCTGGTCTAGACTGTCTATCATAAAGTAAGGTGCAACAGTGCTTAAATGCCTCTTAACCTATGTGCTGCCTCAAGCACAGGGATTTATGCTGTAGGGTCTCAGGGAGAGAGCGAAGGCTGGATGCTTAATGGTGCCTCTTTCAGCATGATTGGCTTTGTGTATACTGTTTGAAGGGATCGCCCAAAAAAAAACTCTGTGGGCGATGGCAGCCTAGGTGGGAAGGACATATGGAGTGCCCATCGCCCGCACCAATGTGGAGGCCTCACTGTACTCACTGTTGGGTAGTGGGCGTGCCTATATATCGAGTGGCGCGCTCCAAGGCTTGGTTGTGGACGAGAGGCGCCATGGCTGAGGGGGCATCCCTGAGAAGTGCGCGTTGTAATGCATCATATAGGGGGCAGGCACCTGTGGAATAAGTCGAGAGACACGCTCCAAGTCTTGCCTAAAAGCGAGAGGCGTCAGGCTGTTGGGGCGTGCCCGGGAAGTGCGCGTCATAATGCGTCATGTAGGGGGGCGGATACTACTGGAGGAAACGTTTAGGCCCAAGCTGGGGCCTAAATTAGTGGGTGCTACCAGGCGGTGAACGGCTGGAACACTACGATTTCAGCGGGTGGCCGGATTAGAGCACTGCGGTCCTGCCCCTGGTGGTTTTTGCGTGGTGGCTCCATGAACCATGGCCCAGGCGCGCATCCTGTCTTACCATTTGTGTGCGTCCGGCAAAAAGCCGCGGCAGTAGTAGAGGACCCAGGCCCTGGGAGCACTCAGACTTTTGATGCTGCCCGTCCAGAGCGGTGGGGGTCTGTTATTCTCAATCCTCTCTTATCCTTGGATGGAGAGGAGGAGAGGGGCCAGTGGTGCCGTTCTGTTCTCCTCAATCCTCTCTCTCCTTGTATGGAGAGGAGGAGAGACGCCATCTGCCTACTTACATCGCCGCTGTTTAGCAGAGCGATGCAGTGGGAGTTGCCGACCCTTAGTGTGTGATTCCTTGCGCTGCCAGCATGTGGGCAAAAAAATAGGGAGACCGGAGTACTTGGGGGACCTGTTGCCCCTAAGATGGGTCTTGCACGCTCCCACCTGATTATGGAAGAGCGGTGCCCTTGATGGGAGCTGTCGCCCGTACTTCATTGAAGAGGTAGAAAGTAAAAAGGTAAAAAAATTAGGGGGCGCGTGACCGAAACTCCTCATGTGAAGACGTGTGGGGGGAAGAGCTCCTTGCCCTGGGACTGAGTTTAGCCCTATAAACTAACAAAAAGCATGAGAAATGGGGAAAAAAATCCAACAACGGGTGCAAAAGGACCCAGAGACCCTGGCCCCGCTCACCTTGGATGGCTTTCTGGAGAGGGGAACACAGGAGAGCCCGGCAGCCGCACAGCCCTGCACAGGGGACACCAAGGGACCGGTCCTCCTGACACCTGCAGCGCTTATTCCTGGGAGCGCTGGATCGTTGAACGATCAGGGACCCCCACCGAGCCAACGGCTCACTTCAGACTCTGGAGTGAGCGGGGAGCAGAGACAGAATATGGATTTATATAAAGGGAAGAAAAATTTATTGGAAAAGGAGGTGGAAGCCATAGATGAGATCAAAAAATGGGATGATGTAGTAATAAAGCAGGCTGATAAAGGAGGAAATGTAGTCATTTGGCCTTGTGAATTGTACGAAAAAGAGGCACATTTCCTCCTGTGATCAAACGTGTTACAGGAGACTGTATACTAATCTTACGTCTGTTTTTAAGGAAGAGTTGATGGATATCATAGAAAGAGCATTTGATGAAGGCATCATCCCAAAGAAGTTGGTGACATTCATGAAGAAAAATGAACCATGAATGGCGACTTTTTATTTGATTCCCAAAGTCCATAAACATCAATTGGACCCTCCAGGTAGGCTGATTGTTTCAGGAAATCAAAGCTTGTGTGTGAACCCATTTGTATGATTCTTGACTATTATCTGAAGCCGCTGGTTATGACCTTACCATCGTTTGTGAAAGATACCACTGCCGTATTACAAAGATTGGACCAATTACATCTGGACGATAATATGGTTTTAGTGACGGCAGATGTCGAATCGTTGTACACTTCGATTCGACATCAAGACGGCCTTAGAGCTGTAAGGTGGTTTCTGACATCCTCCAATATGGACATGGATCTGGTGAATTTGCTGATGGTCTTGTTGGAATATGTCCTGACGCATAATTTTTTCATATTTTGCGACAGGACGTATTTACAGTTGCAAGGTACAACGATGGGGGCGTCCTGTGCCCCTAGTTACGCTAATCTGTTTCTTGGCTTATGGGAAAGAGAAATTTTCCAAGGTGACAGCATAGCGGGAATAGAAAAGATACATCATTGGATCCGATATATAGATGATGTCATGTTCATTTGTGAGGGGAGTGTCGGTGAACTAGAATCATTAATGGATGGGTTGAACCATAATGATTTGAATATCAAGTTGACATTCAAACATGGAAGAAAAATTGATTTCCTTGATATATTAATAGAAGCATCGGCTAATGGAGAAATCCAGACAGATGTGTTTAGAAAATCGACATCAACTACCGTATATACTCGTGTATAAGCCAACCCGTGTATAAGCCGACCCCCTACTTTTGCCCCCAAAATCTGGGAAAAACTATTGACTCGTGTATAAGCCGAGGGTGGACCCCAGCACAGGTATACAGCCCCCAGCAGTGTGGTATACAGGCCCCCCCGATGGTATACAGGCCTCCCCAGTGGTAGTATACAGCCCCCAGCAGTGTGGTATACCGCAGCCTCCCCAGTGGTATATACAGGCCCCAGCAGTGTTACAGCAGCCTTCCCAGGGTATATACAGCAGCAGCCCCAGGGTATATACAGCAGCAGCCCCAGGGTATGTACAGCAGCAGCCCCATGGTATATACAGCAGCAGCCCCATGGTATATACAGCAGCAGCCCCAGGGTATATACAGCAGCAGCCCCAGGGTATATACAGCAGCAGCCCCAGGGTATATACAGCAGCAGCCCCAGGGTATATACAGCAGCAGCCCCAGGGTATATAGAGCAGCAGCCCCAGGGTATATACAGCAGCAGCCCCATGGTATATACAGCTGCAGCCCCAGGGTATATACAGCAGCAGCCCCATGGTACATACAGCAGCAGCCCCAGGGTACATACAGCAGCAGCCCCAGGGTATATACAGCAGCCCGAGGTATACAGGCCCCCCATCAGTATACAGGCCCCCCCATGGTCTGTAAACCTGTAAAGGAAGATGATTATACTTATCGCTGTCCCGCTGCCGTCCCCGCTCTGCATCGCGATCCTCCATCTGCATCGCGATCCTCCATCTTCATTCACCGGCTTCCGACTTCCTGTGTTCTGCGCCGAATGACGTCATTGTCGGCGCCGACAGGAAGCCGAAGATGGAGGAGCGCGATGCAGATGGAGGATCGCGATGCAGAGCGGGGACGGCACCGGGACAGCGATAAGTATAATCATCTTCCTTTACAGGTTTACGGACCATGGGGGGGCCTGTATACCTCTGGGGGGGGGCGCGCCCGTAGAGTGACTCGCGTATAAGCCGAGGGGGTAACTTTTCAGCCCAATTTTTGGGCTGAAAAACTCGGCTTATACGCGAGTATATACGGTAATGCCTTTTTAAGTGCTGACTCCTCTCATCCTCCATCCATGATTCAGGGAATACCGATCAGCCAATATCTAAGAGTAAAAAGGATCTGTTCAACTGAAGATGCGTTCCAACGTCAATCGGATGATCTTAGAATGAGATTCCAGGCCAGGGGTTATGGTCATCGCCGCATCAAACGCGGATATAAGAGGGCAATGGAAATTACAAGGAATGATCTATTATATCAACAAAAGAAGACTTCCTCTGATTGGGAACAGGTAAGGTATATGTGACGACCATCCGCTGTGAGGCTGAGCTGCTGGTAAGGCAGCACCCCGAGAAACCCCGAGACCCTTAACCCCTATACAGGGATCTGGAATTACAGCGGAGCCCAGGAGGTAGCTACCTATGAGAGCAGCAGAGCAGGGAGGTCGTCTAGGAAGGGAAAAATCAGGATCCGAAGAACGTAGTCAGGAGTCCGAGTCAAAACCGAGAGGGCAGCGAAGGTACAAAATCGTCAGGCGGTAACAGAGTCAAAAATCCAGGCAAAGGTCAGAGTCAAAACCAAACACACACACTATATCACTGGGGAACCAAAACTATATCTGGCGGCCTGCAAGACAGGCTCCAATGTATTTGAAGGGCGCGGTCACCTCCCATAGGCTGGAGCTCACAGCCTGATGATCTCATCCGGACCGCCCCTAGACCAGATGGTGATGCACGACTGGCTCCACCCACCCCACCTCTGACAGAAGAACGAAGGCTGCGCCTAACAGACACCTCTGCAGGGCCCGCTCCTCTGCGACCACCACCCAAAGGGGAAACACAGCGGCGCTCAGCGACAGAGGCAGACGTCGCAGGAGCAGTTCCATATGAGGACAAGGCCCTCCTATTACCGGCGCCATCAGCCAAAGGAATCCGGCTCCTCCCAGCGGCCGAGGCAGGAACAACAGCCACCGAGTCCAACGGCGACGTGACAGTACCCCCCCCCCCCCTCTACGAGGGGCCTCCGGACCCACAAAACCCGGTTTATTGGGATGAAGAAGATGAAACTTCCTGATCAAACCCTTGGCATGGATATTACTGGCAGGCATCCAGGACCTCTCCTCCGGACCATAGCCCTTCCAATGTACCAGATACTGCACGGATCCTCTCACTAAACGGGAATCAAGGATCCGTTGAAATTCGTATTCCACGGCACCCCCGACCAAGACCGGAGGAGGAGGGGATCGGACAGGACGAATCGGAGATCGGTACAATTTGAGAAGGGATTTATGGAATACATTGGGCAGTTTGAACGATTGAGGGAGCTTCAGACGAAAGGCTACAGGGTTAATCACGTCAATTATTTCATACGGACCAATAAACCTGGGACCTAGTTTGGCAGACGGCACTTTGAGCTTGATATTTTTCGTAGACAACCAAACTTTGTCCCCAACTCCCAGGTCCGGACCCTTGGAGCGCCGTTTATTAGCAGAAGACGCCTGCCTAGTCTGAGCCCCCTTCAAGTTTTTGTTCACTTCAGACCAGATCGTCTTTAACTGATCTACGGACCTTTCTACCCCAGGGACGTCAGAAAGCCTAGAAGAAAATGAACAAAAGCGCGGGTGTAGCCCATGATTACAGTAGAAAGGGGTGGTCTTGATGGACTCCTGGTACTGGTTATTGACTTCAATAGATTTTTATTTGCATATATCAGATATAGTACAATTAAGACATTAGGTAACCAATGAAACATTACAAAAGGGAAAACAGAGAAACCGCACAAAGTGGATGGCACAAACGAATCATGTCTTCACACATCTCCTTTATATCGGAAGATGCTTTGTCCCTACTGTCTGGATTCAAAACTCAAATAAGATCCCAGGCAAAATTGCTGCAGGATGCAGGATGCAGGGCCACTGTCATACCCTGTATGTTGTGTCTATCTTGCATCATCTAGTCGTGTTCGATAGGATACATTATTGTTACCATTGACTAATCAGGCCTTGTGAAGAAGTATAGGGAACAAGAGCCGACTTAATTATCCAGTCGGTAAGTAGGGTGTCTGAGCAACATGTTCAGAGTAACATTCTCATATTAACATCTCCGACTACGGGCTAAATACAAGGCAAGACAAAAAAAAAACAAGGAGGAAAAGCGAGCAAAAATATGCAGGGAGCATAATGGGTATGAACGGGGTCTGGTACTGGTTATTCATAGTAAATTCCGCTAGTGGCAGATGTTCCACCCAATCAGATTGATGCTCAGAGACATAACAACGGAGATACTGCTCGAGAGCTTGATTAGCGCGCTCGGTTTGACCATTGGTTTCAGGGTGATAGGCAGAAGAAAAGGAATAGTCAATTCCAATCCGTTTACAGAATGCCCTCCAAAACTTAGAAACGAACTGGGTGCCCCTGTCAGAAACAATATTCACAGGAACACCATGCAATCGCACAACATGATTAATAAATAATTTGCTCAGGTCTCGGAATTAGGTAACCCAGACAGCGGAACAAAATGACACTGCTTGCTGAATCTGTCTACCACTACCCAGATACAAGTCTTCCCTTCTGAGAGTGGCAGGTCAGTAATAAAATCCATGGAGATATGAGTCCAAGGACCCTCAGGGGTAGGCAAGGACTGGAGCAACCCGGCAGGGCGGTTGCGGGGAGACTTAGCGCGAGCACAGGTTTCACAAGCCAGTACATATTCCTTACAGTCCTTTACTATGGTTGGCCACCACAAACTCCTGGTGACAAGTCTGATGGTGTTATTGATACCAGGATGCCCTGCGAGGATGGAATCATGAGATTCCTTAAGGACTTGGAGGCAGAATTTGTCAGGGACGAATAGTTTCTGGGCAGGAGTAGTGTCAGGGGCCTGTTCTGGAGATCTACGAATCTCTTCCAGAAGATCCAAAGACACAGCCGAGACAACAATCCCCTTGGCTAAAATGGGAGTCGGTTCCACGTCCTCGACTTGTAAGGGGCAAAAACTTCGAGACAGTGCATCAGCCCTCCATTTTTAGTACCTGGTCGGAAAGTGATAACGAAATCGAATCTGGAGAAGTACAAAGCCCACCTAGCCTGTCTAGGATTCAGTCTTTTTGCTGACTCCAAGTAGGTCAGGTTTTTGTGGTCAGTAATTACGGTAATCTTATGTTTGGCGCCATTCCTCGAAGGCCCATTTGATTGCCAACAACTCCCGATTACCTATGTCATAATTCATCTCGGTAGATGAAAATTTTCGGGAAAAGAAGGCACACAGACGAAGCTGAGTGAGGGATGCAGTGCCTTGTGATAGCACTGCTCCCACTCCAACTTCAGAGGCATCTACCTCTACAATGAAGGGGTGGTCCAGATCAGGCTGAACCAATATAGGGTCAGAGGAGAAACATTCCTTTAACTTAGAAAACGCATAAATTGCTTCAGGCTTCCAATTAACCACATCCGCCCCTTTACGTGTCAAATCAGTGAGTGGTTTGGCTATCTCTGAAAACCGTTTAATAAATTTACGATAAAGTTAGCGAAACCCAAGAATCGCTGCAGTGCCTTTAAAGACTTGGGTTGTACCCATTCCTTAATGGGTCTAATTTTGGCAGGATCCATGCGAAAACCTTTAGCCGATATAATATACCCCAAAAGGTTTATTTCCTCCTCCATGAAGACACATTTCTCTAATTTGGCGAATAAAGAATGCTCTCTGAGTCTCTGGAGTACAGTACGGACATGTCGGACGTGCGACCAAAGACCAGGAGAAAAAAACAAAATTCTGAAACACTGCAGGTGCGTTACTTAACCCGAGCGGCATTACAAGATACTCAAGATGGCCGAGAGGCGTATTGAACGCGGTCTTCCACTCATCGCCTTCTTTTATACGGACAAGGTTATATGCTCCCCTGAGATCCAGTTTGGTGAAATATTTGGCTCCCAACAGCTGATTATAAAAATCAGGGATGAGTGGAAGAGGATACTGGTTTTTCACAGTGATCGCGTTTAATTCGCGGTAGTCAATGCAAGGTCTGAGGCCACCATCTTTCTTTCCCACAAAAAAGAAACCAGCCCCTACTGGTGAGGTGGACGGTCTAATATACCCTTTTTCAGACTGTCTGCTATGTAATCATTCGTGGCCTGACGTTCTGGACCAGAGAGATTAAATATTCTCCCCTTCGGGAGACGAGAATCAGGTATCAAATCTATGGCGCAATCATACTTTCTGTGAGGGGGTAATTTCTCTGATTCCTGGATAGAAAATACATCCTCAAAATCTCTAAAGGCATATGGTACAAAGGGAGGAGTCTTGGACGCAGCTAGAGAATGGCCGCTTGATCCGGGAGCTCCGGAGCACACAGGACTATAAGCGGCTCAAACAGTGCTCAATAACCCGGCACACAGCTGAAAACCGGCCCGGCAGGTACAGGAAGACTTGGAGCTCAAATGGGGAAGACCCGGAGCGAGAAGCTTAATTCCCCGCAGCGTGTGACCGCGTACTTCACCAGCACTAAGCCCTCCAGCAGCTCACCCAAGATGGCGCCGACTTCACCGCGCGCTCCCCGCTCTTCATCCTCCAGACGGAGCTCAGTGGCCTCATCAGTGTCTACCAGAGGAGGGAGGACTCTCCGGTCACACACAACAGCATGAAGGAGATGCTTTCCTCTATGCTCTCCTCTCTCAGAACTTCATTGCAAGATGACATCAAAGGTATGATGGCTGATATGAGAGGGGAACTGGCTGAGGTGGGAGGCCGGACAGACAGACTTGAAAGAAAGATGGTGGAGCTTGTTAAGTCACATAATGATTTAATAGATGCACAAGAAGTACTTAAAACAGATATGGCCAGAGTGCAGGCAAAACAACTTGATCTTGAAGACAGACATAGAAGGAATAACATACGCATAAGGGGGATACCGGAAACTGTACAGCCCAAAGACCTTCGCCCACTATTACAGGATTTCATAATGGCGGCTATGCTCAAGGTGCAGCGGCAGGATATAATAATTGACAGGATACACAGGGTGCCAAAGCCGTCGCATATCAATCCTTCTCTACCCAGAGATACAATTGCGAGGATCCACTTTTATGAACTAAAGGAAGACTTTCTTTACGGTTTGAGAGGCAAACCTGCCCTGCCTGAACAATTTGCATCCCTTGTAGTCTTCTCTGATTTATCCCCGGGCACTCTGGCACTGAGGAGGGCATTCCAGCCATACACCTCTGTCCTCAGAAAGGAGAACATTCCATATATGTGGGGCTTTCCAACTAAACTCCTCATAAGAAGAAACGACACCACTCACATCTGCGTTCTTCCAAACCAAGCAGCCAGGCTCCTGTCCCAGTGGGGGCTGGGATCACCGACTAAAAAAGGAGACTCTTCTTCTCCACCAGCTTCACACAAAAAGCATGTTGATCCTGAGTGGAGCACAGTGTGAGCACATTACCTAGAACCTGTGGACTTCTGAACTTTTTCCTTCTGGAACTGGCCAAGGAATGCGGTTATTTAAGTTCCAGGGATAAGATCTGAACTCCTGGACGGTAACCCACAGAGTGTTTTTCTTGTCACTCACTGGTTCTTTACTGGAGAGCATGTACTTCTCTCCATTCTTGCTGTTTTTTTGGCTTGTTTTTTTTTCTACTTTTTCTTACCTCAGCCCCTGTGGGATGGGACGTCGTCTCCTACATTACTGGGGTTTTTTCAGGTTTATTGTTGTATTCCCCCAGCCCTTCCCCCACTTCCCTGTCTCCCTTTCCCACCCTGGATAGGATTGTATGAGCATAGAAATATCATACAAAAGGTTTGCTGGTTCTGTTTGTGCCACAGGAATTTATATAAGCCTTTGTTAATATTCCACTATGAGCATCAATATATTATCTATTAATGTTAACGGGTTAAATTCCCCAGCAAAAAGATCCATAACATGGCGGCACCTGCGCAAATCAAATTGTGAGGTCATCTTTGTTCAGGAGACGCACCTGCTGGCTGTAGACAATTACAGAATGCAATCACACACATATCCTTACCAATTTTATGCTAATAACAAAGCAAAGAAGGCGGGAATGGGAATCTTTATAAAACATTCTGTCTTATTCCAGTTTAAAGCAGAAATACCTGATCCTGAGGGGCGTTATCTCATCCTTTTATGTACCATTAATAATTGCCATTACACATTGGTCTCGACATAAGCCCCTAACACTGGTCAACTTAAATTTATACGGTCTCTTCTGGATAAGGTTCAACTTCATGCGCAGGGCCACAGACTTGTAGGTGGGGATTTTAATATGCCGATGTGCAAGAGGCTGGATTGCACTGGACCCTCCCAGGCACGAAGTGAAATGGGACCGGTAGCCTCAGAAAATGGTCTGCATGATGTGTGGAGATACCAACATAGTGGCGAGCGTGATTACACTTTTTTTTCAAATAGATACCACACTTACAGCCGCATAGATGCCATACTAGTAGATGATGCTTTACTACATAAATGCCAACAAACGAGTATAGGCAATATCACATGGTCCGACCATGCACCGATTACACTAAAGATCTCTGACTCCTCGGCTGTTACACCACCACACATATGGAAACTAAAGACATACCGACTAGCAAATCCAGACATTGTAAAAGACATAACTAGTCAGATCAAAGATTACTTTCATATTAACGACAATGGAGAAATACAAGATGAGGTGTTGTGGCTGTCACATAAGGCAGTAGCCAGGGGTCTTTTTATTAAAATAGCTGCTCACATGAAAAAGTTATACAAGGCGGACCTGGAAGATACCCTGACCAAAATTAGAAATATGGAAAGGCAGCACAATGAGACCCCCTGCCCACGAATATTAAAGACTCTGTTAGAGGCCAGAAATCATCTAAACGAAAAAAATCTTAAAAAATTAAGAGCACGATACTATAATATGGGAGACAGGGCGGGGTCACTGCTGGCCCGACGAGTTAAAAAGAGAGTAGCACGTTTTAAGATACCTTTCCTCATATCACGCACAGGAGCTCAAATACGCAATCCTATCTCTATAACGGAAGAATTCCGTGCTTTCTACGAATCACTATATAACTTAAAAAATGATAGCAATACGACACAACCAAACGAGACTACGATTTCGGCTTTTTTAGATAATTTAGATCTGCCCAAATTAACACCATCTCAATTGAGCATATTGAACGCCCCAATTACAGAAGCAGAATTACATCACGTACTCAAGTCCACTAAGAAGAGTACGGCGCCCGGTCCGGATGGTTTTTCCTTCTCATATTATACGCAATTTTTTCCCATTCTCTGCCCCTACCTATTGAGATTGTTTGCATACTGGCGGTCCAGGGGAGAAATCAGACGAGAGGGGCTGGAGGCTATCATTACTACCCTCCCTAAACCGGGGAAGACACCCACAGATTCGGGTAACTTTCGCCCGATTGCACTGCTCAATTGCGACACTAAATTATATGCGAAGGTTTGGGCCACCAGATTGATGGAAGTTCTCCCGTCTCTAGTGGACCCAAACCAGGTTGGGTTTGTGCCGGGCCGCCAGGCGCGAGACGGAACCAGACGCCTTATAAACATTCTTGAACTGATGGAGAAAACCGACTCCCCCAGTGTGATCTTCAAAATATAAAGGGAGGGGACAAGAGGCGCAATAGTGCCCTATCACTAGTGACACTAGTATGTAAATGGTGGTGCTGTGTGGCCGCTCACCTGATCCAGTTGTGGTCCCCACAACTGGTTTAACTGCGTTTAGGAATCAATGTTCCAAGCTGCTGCAGGACCTCCACCTACCACTGGATCGTGGTATATTCCAAGAAAATGATGGGAGTAATGGTGTGCCACGGTCCGCGCTGCTTCTGGATTCAAAAAAAAACTCACCAAAGAGCCCAACAACCTTTCATCCTCTTTATTCCAACGCGTTTCAACGCCACAACCCGGCGTCTTCCTCAGGTCCCTGAGGAAGACGCCGGGTTGTGGCGTTGAAACGCGTTGGAATAAAGAGGATGAAAGGTTGTTGGGCTCTTTGGTGAGTTTTTTGAATCCAGAAGCAGCGCGGACCGTGGCACACCATTACTCCCATCATTTTCCCAGTGTGATCTTGTCTCTCGATGCCGAAAAAGCTTTCGACAGAGTACACTGGGGGTATGTTGAAGCTGTGCTAAAAAAATTTGGTATTCTCGGCCCAATTATGTCGGCTCTAATGGCGTTATATTCCTCTCCTAATGCTTCCGTCTGCGCCTCTGGCTTCACATCAAACTCCCTTAGCATCTCTAATGGCACACGCCAGGGATGCCCTCTTTCACCTTTAATATTCGCATTAGTAATGGAGCCCTTGGCAGCTCATATCAGGCGAAACCCCCGGATCAGGGGAATTACCGTTGGAGGTATAGAACACAAGGTTGGCCTCTATGTGGACGACGTTATCCTGACGCTCTCTGATGTCATACCCACACTACAAGAAAAGATGATTTTTGTGTACTCACCGTAAAATCCTTTTCTCTTAGCCTCTAATTGGGGGACACAGACCGTGGGTGTTATGCTGCTGTCCACTAGGAGGCGACACTAGGCAGAATCTGCAAAAGAGTTAAAGTGGCTCCTCCTCCGTAGCATACACCCCTGGGCAGGCATTGCCTCACCAGTTTTGTGCTAAAGCAGTAGGAGAGTTAACAGATAATAACAGTAAAACAGATATAGCTAACAAGGTAATAACAGTGTATAAACACGTAAAAGTTAGCAGAGTAAAAGTAGTACAAGAAGGCCTGCAACTAAGCAGGCGTATGAGTAAATTGTGAAGAGTTAACGGAGTAATAACCGTATAATGAGGCCTGTAACTAAACAGGCTTACAGTACTAAAAGGTCTGTAACTAAACAGGCACAAGTTTAAACATTCAACAGTTAACAGAGTGATAACAGGCAAGTATGAGTAGACATGTTAACCATGTAACAGCTGAGAAGCTATGTAAGAACTGTAGAAGAAAAAGCCCATAAGGGCAACAGGGTGGGTGCTGTGTCCCCCAATTAGAGGCTAAGAGAAAAGGATTTTACGGTGAGTACACAAAAATCATCTTTTCTCCTTCGCCTCATTGGGGGACACAGACCGTGGGACGTCCCAAAGCAATCCCTGGGTGGGAAACAATAATGGAACTAATAACACTGAATCTGGTCAGTGAGAGCCATGCACCAACAGGCGGACTGCTGTCGCCTGGAAGGAGCGTCTACCTAGACCAGCGTGTGCCGAGAACTGAGTGTAAGCACAGTAGTGACTTAATGATGTGTGGGCTGGCCATTTGGCCGCCTACACTCTTTTTGCGTAGACACCTGGTGCCGAACGGCCCAGGAGGCCCCCACGCCCGTAGTAGAATGTGCCATGACCCTGCCGAAGGGCATGACCCTGCCGAAGGGCATGAGGTTTGATGGTATAAGCGTCTTGAATGCTTAGGCAATTCCCCATGGTTAGGGAAGCTGTAGAGACTAACGTGACTATTCCTGCCCTCTGGAAGTGTCACGCTGGGAGCGGGAGAGACACCCAGCGTAGGACAACGACGGGGGGGATAAGGAGTCCCTAAAGCTATGGGCACAAGAGGGAGAGGGTGACCCCTAGTCTTCCTGGGGCTGACCCTGTCTGCCCTGACGTCCCTATACAGTTTCCTCAACTGTCGCCGACCACGAACCTCGTCCCTCTCTGATCCTAGCACTACCTTATCTAAGGATCAGATGGGGAGGTTCACTAGACCCCTCCACTAACAACTAAAGACAACACAAGGAAAACAGACAATGGGGAAAGAAAACACTTATCTTGCAGCAGAGCACAGCAACCTCCACAATCTCAGCTTCTGCTTGGAGCAAGGATAATGAGTCCACAAGGAAATATCACCTGCACCGAGGGAGGGCAATGAAACTCCTTATAAAGGAGGGAAGAACCTGCTGGGTCCTAGAGACCCAGAATACTGGTGTAGAAACCAGACCGAGCACAAGACCTTCCCAGCCGTCCTCCCATGATAGGGAGATCTTATCATACCTTCTCTTTATCTACACTGAAGGTAAATGCCCCTGAAAGACGGACCGTCCTCAAACCTTATGGCTGATTGGCCAAACGCTGGGACCGTCTGCGCGTGGCCTCTACCCTGTCATCCGTGCCACCCGTGACAGGAAGAGAAGCATCAGATCTCCTCGGAGGGCACTGTGTCGGATACGTAAATGCGTAGGGTCCTGACAAGATCCCGCATATGTAGTTTCTTTGCGGCCGGATAGACTGAAGTCGGGTGCACCGAAGGCAGAGATATGTCTTCATTTAGGTAGAAGGGGTATACCGCCTTAGAAAGAAAAAAGGATGGAATCAGCCGTAGGGCAATCTCGTCCAGGAGGAAGGCCAGAAATGATGGACTACCTGAGGGTGCTGTAAGTACCGCCACCTCTGCAGGGAAGGAAGTACCACGAAACCAACCACTGTTTGGATGGAAATGCTAAGGGTAATATCCGATAGAGGCTCAAAAGGGGATTCTTGTAGGGTCGTGAGATTGAAAGTCAGATCCCACGGGTGAAGTCTTGTTGTATGTAGAATGTAAACGGCAGATCCGTGGAAAGAAGGGATTTCCTAGAAGTCTGGTGGCAATTCTCTTTTTTTTCTGAATAAGGTGAACCTGACTGCAACCTGCTGTGTGAGTGACCCCAGGGACAGACCTGAGTCTAGGTCTGAGTGGAAGAGACAGAGATCTTGGTATGAATAGGGCCAAGGGGAATGACCTCTAGAGGAGTCCTAGGCAGAAAGAAAAACAAAACGAATGCACGTGTGATGGCATAAAGTTGATATGGTTGGTTTCCTTGCTGTGATTATGGCCGCTACAATATCCTAGGAAAGAAACTCTTGGTTAAGTTCCAGTTGTCAAAGGCCACGTCATTAAGTTCAGAGTCGATGACGTTTTAAAGGAGAAGTGACCCTGGGAGAGCAAGTATGGACTGTCTGTTAGTCTTCTTGGTACTGCTGGTGTGGGTTGGACAATATTTGCGTCCAAACACCTCTGGGCCAGTTTGAGACCACAAGGATGATCTGGTGACAATCTTGAGTGACATGTCGCAATATCCTGGCAGTGGGGGAGGGATGTAGGGAAACCGTAAACAAAAGGGTCCAGTTTTAGACTAGTGCGACTGTCCTACTGACTGCGGGTCCTAGGACCTGGACAAGAACATAACCTTGGCATTGAGGCGAGACACAGTCAGGTCCACATCTGTAGTTCCCTGGTGGTGGCAGCCTTAACGGAGGACATACTAATATTAGTAATAATAAAGTATTTATATAGCGCCATTAGGTTACATGGCGCTTCACAAATGAGAGGACAGACAACGACAAGTGGTAAAAACAACAAATCAGTTATATGGGTACATTAGGGCGGAGGACCTGTAGAGGAAGGGACCCTTTCCTTGAGTCCGTCTCTTGGTAGGTTAGGAAAAAACACTTCCTAGATGAGTACACCGGAATGAGAACAGCTGAAGTACAGTGTTCAAGGATTCCACCCGGGGAAAGACGAGGCGAACGTCTGTCATCACTGGTAGACTGTACGTTCCACCCTGGTAGCGGACCTGTGCCATAGCTGTGGCATTGTCTGGCTGTATCCTGACCTGTTCGACTGCCAGACGGAGACTGAATAATGTCAGTATTAGACATACTACTTGAATAGTAATAGATTGGGGGCATCTTCGAGTAAGGACAAGACTACTGGCATGCATTGTGATGGAATTGCCTTCCGTGCTGTCACTATCCTGTCTAGGAGTCTCCTGACAGTTGTGAAGGATTGAGGAGACAGCTGAAAAAGACTGCGGCGTACCAGCCAAAGAATCCATGCGTTGTCTAGGGAAGGTGGATTAGAGTTGTATATGTGTTGCAGCTAAAGGCCGTTGTTTTCGTCCTATGCTGTTGTCCTATATGGCTGGGACTCCGTATGTGATGCTGCAGCATGTAGCCACCGGAGTACGCAGCTTTGGAATTGTATTAGACTTGTTCAGGTTAATCCGCCAACCGAGTCTTTCAACGTGAACAGAGAAACTGACACTGTGTTAGTAGTCATTGATAATCCTGAATTAGCGGTTAAAACGTCCGGATATGGGAAACTCCTAAAATGAAGTATAGACATGGTCAACTTCAGGCTGGGAAAAAACTTGTATGTTTGCGCTTCAGATCTTCCAGTATCTTCCTTTGACTCTCAAGTCGAGAAGGGACTGACGGGGAAGAAGGTTCGGGCTACGGCTATACAGGGGACCGGAGGGCCCCTCCATTGGGTTAACGCAGTCGGGAGTCTGTGATGTCCCGCTTTGGAACAGGCTGTGCAGAGTGCTTGTGAGTGTTATCTCAACTCAAGTACCTAATATAGGTGCAGTGATGAGATTGGCAGCTGGACACATGTTCTGTGATCCAGAGTTTTGTTTTTGTAGGCTGGGGAGGGAGGCCAGTTAGGCCTTGTGCAGTCACAAACACAACCTGAGTCCCAAACAGTGGGATGTTGAGGAAGGAATATGGCATTATAGCAATTCTGGCTACTGCCCAGCATCCACAACAATGGGTATCTAAGGAGGGAATATGCCATGGGTCGTAGATTTCAGCGACCATTAGCTGAATTACCCGTGCAGCTGCGGATCACAGTGTTTTAGCCTGCGTCTTGTGAGACTGGGCTGTCATCTCCGCCATTCAGAACTCCAGCTGTAGGATCTGGGACGCCTTACATTTCGTCGGGTAATTGTAGGTTGCATCAATTTTAACTAGGCTGTCCAATTGTGAGGGGCGAGGAAGGCACCTAACAGCTAAATTCGTAGTGAGTCCACTAAAACTCAGTTGTCCCATCTGTGTGGGGGTCTGGGAAGAGGAGTGTTGGACGAGTATTTGAGGTCAGGCAAGGGCGAGTTACCTGATTGCAACCTAGCTCCCAAATTATGGGGGCTCCCCTAACAATGGGGGATGGGGGATCAAGAAAGGAGAATGTCGTCCATCTAGAGCAGTGGTTCTTAATCGGGGTTTGATCCAAACCCCAGTGGTACTATGTATTGGTCTCACGGTTTTGGCGGAGCCTCCACCATGGAGGTCAGCACACTTCCAACGGCTGCATATAGATTTATCACTAAAAGGTTCGGTGAATGTGCATATGAAACCGGTGGGTTGGGTACCTCAAGCAAGGTTAAGATCACTGATCTAGCGGTATTTTAATTCCAACCCAGGTCCCCTCTGTGGGGGGCTAAGGTGTGTGCTGGAAGCAGTGTGCTAGGGATCAGTGGTGGGACCTGCGTGTCCCTGTACAGCGCTGGAGGCCCCAGCCTGGCAGAGCGAGCACCACCGAGAGTTGAGAACGCTCCGCAGCCCCATAGGGAATAGACAGGGGAGGGTTGAATTGTCTCCTGTTTTAAAAATACAGCGTAGATGGAACATGCTCTGCGATGTTCTGCACTGCTTGTACCAGCGGTCTGCAGCTATGTATGACAGAAAACAGGAAGGGATTGAAGTGCCCTCTGTTCTAGGGGCACAGCGTACATGACACATGCTGTGCAAGTTCCATACTGCCTGTGATGACAAAACAGCAAGGGTTAATGAAGTGTGCTTTGCAGTGCTCCCTAGTGCTTGGAAGTGGTCCTGATGTGATCTGCACTGCTGATTACTTCCCTTCTGTATTATATGTATGTATAATCACATAATACTTCCATACTGTATCTCCGCCTCCCCTCCTCCTATGCCATGCAGGGGCTTTGTAAGGAGGTGCTGTCATGGCGACCGTGGAGAAGAGGGGGGGGGCGGGCCAGTGAAAAACACGGCCAGCAAAGGAAAAGGCGCGCAAGATGCAGTGAGGGCAGCCTGACCCGCCCCCTTTGTGATGCGGCCGGGGCGTGGAGCAGCCGCGCTGACATCACAGAAGGGCGGGCGGTGGGCGTTACCAACGACGCTAGGCCGGAGCCGGGGCCTCAAGTAAATGGTGGCCCCGGGAAAGTGAAGAGGCCGGCGCGGAAGAGTACGAGCCGCGCCGGTTCCGCTGCGCGGGACCACCGCTGCTGGTCTGCCCAGGCAGACTAGCCACCCAGGAAGCCTCACCGCTGCCCCAGCAAGGGGGCACAGGCCAGAGGTACTGGGGAGCTGTAGCCCACAGTACTTACTGCTGGGGAATCGCTGCACAGAGAGGAGAGGATAATATGCACAGGGTAAGTGCCCTCTGCTCTATCATGGAAGCAGTGTGTCCTCAACCCAAGGCCCCTGATGAATAGGGGAGATGGGGAGGATGGTGATACAATCCCACTGTTAGCCCTATAGGCTCTTTACAGCAGAGGCTGTGAGCAGCCTTGGGGGTCCTGCAGCCGAGGGAAAGGCCATGCACCAGACAGTACTATGGAGGGTACCTGAAGCTGGTGTCTCAACCCAGGTTCCCAGCCAGGGGGAATGGGGAGGGCGTCCGCTGATCCCATACCTTCTGTGCAACCCAGATGTCACCTGGTACCGGTTAGAGGAGATTATAAGGCCTTCATTTTACCATGGTAGCCGAGGATCGGGGCCCCTGTTTTTGCCGGTTTTTCCAAGTGTCTTGCTGCTTGCGGTGGGACATGGAGCATTGCTGCGACCCAGAGCCCCATCTGTGGGGACTGGGGAGGAATGCGGGCCTCAGAACCGGCAGGTCTGGAGATCACTTTAACCCTGCACCTCCAACAGTGGAGGGCCGAGAAAGGAATAGCCCTTATCTGACAAAAAAGCTCAACCCAGAGTTCCTATGGTGTCTGGGGAGGTATCTGTGGTCGACATGTCCCTTCAAAAAGTATAGATGCAGCTTCAAAAGTAAAAATAATTGGAGAGAGAGTAAGAGCGTGTGCCTCCTTTCAGACACTAAGCAAAAACTGGTGAGGCAATGCCTGCCCAGGGGTGTATGCTACGGAGGAGGAGCCACTTTAACTCTTTTGCAGATTCTGCCTAGTGTCGCCTCCTAGTGGACAGCAGCATAACACCCACGGTCTGTGTCCCCCAATGAGGCGAAGGAGAAATAATGAATGTTCTTGGAAACTTCTCAGCAGCGTCTTACTATCGACTAAATGCCTCCAAGTCCGTGATATACCCAATAAATTTAACTAAGCAAATTCAGGAAGAAATTAAAAACCATTTTTCATTTACATGGTCACCAGATGGTTTTAAATATCTAGGAATTTATATAACATCTATGCACAAAATAGTCAAAACAAATGTGGATCTAATAGCCAGAGATATTGGAGCGGAATTAGACAGGATTTCTTCGCTGGGTCGCCAGAATCCAATTAGTAAAAATGCTTATCCTCCCCAAACTAATATATTTGTTCAGGTGCGTGCCCCTCACCTTCCCGCGAACATGCTTGACTAGACTTCAGCATATCCTCAATAAATTCATTTGGGCTGGGAAACCTCACCGGGTGGCTCACAAGATCATGATTTTACCATACAACAAGGGGGGCCTGGGTGTTCCTGATATCCTCACCTATCATAGAGCGGCTATCATGGAACCAGCGCAGTTATGGTGGTCGGGAGACACAACTTCATTGGGTTGGTTACAAATAGAGGCCTGTATGACCCCCTCTAAGTCCCTTAGACTGCTGCTGGAAGCAGGGTTACTGAACCCCCAGACGAGCGGTTGAAAATCTCTCCACCATGAATGCTTTACTGGGGACATGGCACCACTTAGGTCGAACTCATCTCCAATTTCTATTTCGACACATTTCTCTTAAAGCACTAGAGGTTCTGATCCCTGACCTATCTCTAAAACGTTGGAGGGAGGGCGGCGCCTTTAACCTAAACGACCTTCTTGACCAGGATAGGGTAAGGCCTTTTCAGGATATAGCAAACAAATTTGAACTACCTAATAATTTATTCTACCAATATCTACAACTCCGCCACTTAATAAATAGGTGCGAATTGCCCACTATTGACTTAGCCCAAACTAGCAATCGACTGCAGAGATATTTCAAATCCTCTTCTAACCAACACGGTGTCTCCATATTCTATCAGGCTCTCATATTCCCTTCTGGAGAAACTAAACTTCCCTATATGGAAATCTGGGAGCGGAGACTGATCTTCACAACACCCTTGGAGTCATGGCATGCCGCTGCCTCACACACCTCTAAATACACGTCCTGTTTAAAACACCTCGAGCAAGCAGCCTCACACACCTCTAAATACACGTCCTGTTTAAAATACCTCGAGCAGGCAAAAAAATTACAGCTAAATTGGTACCTAACCCTTTTGAAAATACACAAATTTCAATAATCTAATTCTAAAATGTGCTGGAAGGGTTGTTTGGAGGAGGGTACGATGGTGCATATGTGGTGGCACTGCTCAGGAGTGCGGAAATTTTGGAAGACAACAGAACAAATTCTGGGTGAGGTCAAGGGGCTGCCCATCTCCTTGGAAGCTCCTCTGGCCCTCCTAGGTATAGACATAGACGAATTCCCTCCTCTCCTCAAGCCTATTATCACTAACATACTAATAGCTGCTAGGTTATGCGTGGCAAGACACTGGAAGGATAGGTCTTCCCCATCTAGAGAGGAACTCATATCTCTCATTAATTTACATATGCAACATGAAACTATCCTATCGCATGAACACACAGTTAAAACAAAAAAACTGTGCTGGTGGGATCCATGGGTCTTGTCGCAATATATGCTTACACCCCATTAAAAGGGACCTTGATTTGTTTTATATTCTGGCAACTCATACTTTACAGGTTTGGACTGAACTTGTCGAACCGGATTGTTTTTTTTTAATAACAATAATAATCCTCTCCCAACATCCTTTCCCTTACTCCCATACCCTACATACCTACTTATCTGTTACCCAATATAATTTGTATTTCACTTTTTGAACTGTATTATCTTGAAAATTACTATACTACGTATTGTTACTCTTTCTTTATATCCCAATAAAAAACTAATGTTTCAAAGGGAGGAGTCTTGACCTTCACTTGGTTTACAGATAGCGAGATACAGTTATCCTGACACTTTGGGCTCCAGCGCACGATGTCACCCAAGTTCCAGTCTATGACAGGGTTATGTTTACGTAACCATGGCATGCCCAGGATTACTGCAGATGATAAATTACTGATAGCAAAAAATGACACATTTTCAGCATGTAAAGACCCCACCAGCATTGACACTTCCTTAGTGACAAATTCCACTCCACCCTGGATGAGGGGAGTGCTATTAACTGCAGTGGTTCTAATGGGGGCATTAAGCCTTAGTAGTGGTACACCAAGAGTTCTCGCTACCTGGAGATCTATGAAATTCCCCTCTGAGCCACTGTCTACATAAGCCTCCAAACACACAGATTTCTTAAGGTAAGATAAAGAAATAGGTAACAGGACTTTGGCCGCATCTGCGGGCAATACCGTAGCTCCTAGGCAGGCAGAGCCAGAGCCACCTAGGTGCTGACATCCAGGGAACGAGGCCTTCTGATCTCCAGCATTCATGCAGAGGACTCCAGATTGTGGCTTGTACAGCATGTTGGTCTAAGATGATGGGAGTGTTCCTCCACAGGACTGAGAAGCTGGACACAGGTGCTTTGAGGGAGCAATCAGCAGACACAGCTCAGAGTAAAGAAAAAAAACAACAGGTAGAACCATTGGAAAAAGGAGAGGAAAAAAAAAAAGGTAAGGGAATGCTTTTATATATAGTATCTATTTATATAAAAATGTTAGGGCCAGATATAATGTGACGACCATCCGCTGTGAGGCTGAGCTGCTGGTAAGGCAGCACCCCGAGAAACCCCGAGACCCTTAACCCCTATACAGGGATCTGGAATTACAGCGGAGCCCAGGAGGTAGCTACCTATGAGAGCAGCAGAGCAGGGAGGTCGTCTAGGAAGGGAAAAATCAGGATCCGAAGAACGTAGTCAGGAGTCCGAGTCAAAACCGAGAGGGCAGCGAAGGTACAAAATCGTCAGGCGGTAACAGAGTCAAAAATCCAGGCAAAGGTCAGAGTCAAAACCAAACACACACACTATATCACTGGGAACCAAAACTATATCTGGCGGCCTGCAAGACAGGCTCCAATGTATTTGAAGGGCGCGGTCACCTCCCATAGGCTGGAGCTCACAGCCTGATGATCCATCCGGACCGCCCCTAGAACCAGACCAGATGGTGATGCACGACTGGCTCCACCCACCCCACCTCTGATAGAAGAACGAAGGCTGCGCCTAACAGACACCTCTGCAGGCCCGCTCCTCTGCGACCAACACCACCCAAAGGGGAAACACAGCGGCGCTCAGCGACAGAGGCAGAAGTCGCGGGAGCAGTTCCATATGAGGACAAGGCCCTCCTATCACTGGCGCCATCAGCCGAAGGAATCCGGCTCCTCCCAGCGGCCGAGGCAGGAACACCAGCCACCAAGTCCAACGGCGACGTGACAGTATATCACCATGTTCAGTAAAAACTGGGTTGATCTCAAAAAAATATTATCAAAACATTGGCCTGTTTTACAAGCGGACCCGATCTTGAAAAAAGTTTGGCTAAATATCCGTCTATGGTGGCGAGAAGATAAAAAAATTTGAAGGATGTTTTGGTCCACAGTCACTACAATCCAAAAAAGAAGTGTAGTGACATGAAAACTGATTTTATTGGCTCTTATCCCTGTGATCTCTGCAAGGCATGTGCGAACTTGGTAAAGACAAAAGCATTCAATAACCAAGAAGGTACGAGAGTTTTTTCGATCAGAAAACATCTGACATGTGCTTCAAGAGGAGATATTTACGTGGCTGAATGCCCGTGTAAGAAATTATACGTATGGATGACCACTAGGGAGTTAAAAATAAGAGCAAGAGAACACTGTTTGGACATAGAGAAGGCAAAAAAAGAAGAGGATATGGCCAAACTTAAAACATTGCCGAAACATTTTAAACAATTTCATAATTGCAATGATAGACTCTTAAAAATTAAAGCCATAGATCAGGTAGAATTGGGAGTGCGAGGGGGAAATCTTAGTTAAAAACTGGCCCAAATAGAAAGTCGGTGGATTTACAAGTTATGTACCTTGGCCCCAAAGGGACATAATGAAAGTTTTGTATTTGGCGCTTTTCTGTAGGATGATAGGTTAGGTGGTCTTTTTAGGGATGTTATTAACCAGAGGGTTTCATAAAAAAGTAAAAATAGTTTTATGATGAGTTATTAACAAATTTAAATTTTTATTTAGATTCCATGATGTCCTGATGTCCTATGATGTTTTAGTATTACCCATTGTTGTCATCATCGAAACTGTAGAAAAGAAAAACAAAGAAAAACAGAAGAATATATCTAGAAGAAAGGGCTTTTTTTTATAAATGTATATTAATATAATGATAGTATTAATTGTCACTTATTGATTGGCAGTGAGCACTGAAAAATATAACACTTGAATATATAGAATTGGTTTAGCTTTTATGCATATTGTGAGACTCAGGTGGGGTTAGTGGAGGAGGGCAGGTATATCTCACCCAGGTACCTGTCCTATGCAACCTAACCTGGGTTGTATCACCTGGCTGCTAATGAAGTAAGGGGAGGCGGTTTGGGTCTGTAAAAGGAGTTTGGGAGACGGGCGGGGCTCTCTCTCTGCCTGGGAGCACAGACAGCCTGTCTGTGTGAGGAGAAGCACGTGAGTGAAGCCATTGCTGTTTGGTTATATGTTTAGGCTGTAGGGAGAAGCCCTTCAGCCTGTAGTGAGGGTACATTCTGTTTAGTTAGAGCCGGACAGGCGAGGATTTTGGTTTTGCTGTTTTGGTTTTCTTTTGTTGGCTTTCACCACAATAAACCTGGCCCAGTGCCAGTTGCATCCACATTGCTGTGTTTGGACTAAATGACACCAAATCAACGTGCCCTTTGATCCCAGCAAAGGCGAACCACAGGCGTGTTGTCACATTTGGTGCCCCATGTGAGGATCACGTTACAGTGTCAAAATGGATGACGTGGTGAAAGCGCTGGTGCAATCCAGAGCGGTGCAGCAAGAAGCTAACCGCCTAATGTCAGCACAGCTGAGGGAACTGGTGGAAACGACAACCAGAGACCGCCAATTGCTGCAGGAGGTGGCGCAGCGCCTGGCAACCGCACCGGAGCTGAATCCGGAAGCTGAGCAGAGGGTGATTCATGTGAGTCGGTACTGGCAGAAACTGACTGCGGACGATGACGTGGAAGCCTACCTGACTACGGTCGAGCGGACCGCCGAGCGGGAGAAGTGGCCAAAGGCACGGTGGGCCGGCTTGCTTGCTCCGTTTCTGGCAGGGAGGCCCAAAAGGCGTACTTCGACCTGGAGCCAGAGGCCGCGCAGGATTTTGATAGACTAAAAGCGGAGATCCTGGCCCGGCTAGGAGTGACGACGGCGGTACGAGCACAGAGAGTGCATCAATGGACTTATCATCCCGATAAGCCTCCACGGTCCCAGATGTTCGACCTGGTTCACCTGACAAAAAAATGGCTACAACCCGAGGTGCTGTCGGCGCCAGAGATAATCCAAAGGGTTGTCCTGGACAAATACCTCAGAGCTCTCCCGCCAGCCCTGAGGAAGTGGGTAAGTCATGGAAATCCTACGACCGCCGATCAACTGGTGGATCTCGTGGAACGTTATTCTGTGGCGGAAGGTCTCCTGGATGATGCGGCACCTCCTCCCTCTTCCCCCTCACCCCGGGGGTCGGGTAAGACTGTATCCGGGACTAGGGGAGGGGGACGGTATTCTAAACCCGTGGCGGAGGAGAACGGAGCTTATGGGGTCGTGAGGCCGAAGGGGCCGAACTATGGACAAAGCAAGGGGCCCGTAAGGTGTTTTCGCTGCCAGGAAGCGGGTCACATTGCTGCGAACTGTCCGTTAACCACTGAACCCATGCAGTGCGAGGTGTGTCTATGGTTGCTAGGGTAGTGTGTGCTGCTGCTGGTTCAGGCGATATCGAAAAACACCTGTGTGACCTGACTGTTGATGGCAAGAATGTTGTGGCGCTGTTGGACTCAGGGAGTGTGGTAACTCTAATCAGGGCCAGTCTGGTGTCAGTCCCGACTGGTCCGTCAGATAAATTTTCGGTGATGTGTGTGCATGGAGACACGTGCTCGTACCTCACGACCATCTCCTGCATTACTACTCTTTATGGGACTGTGCACCATAAGGTGGGACTAGTCCCAGCCTTACTGCATGATGTTATCCTAGGAAGAGATTTTCCCCACTTCTGGCAGTTGTGGGAAAACCAGTTGGTACCCCGGGCTGGAGGCCCCGGTGACCCAATTCCGATGCCTCAAGGGGGGCCGGAGCCCCTGGAGGATGATCCCCAGGAGGAAGCCGGGGGGGATCCCTGGAAGATGTCCTGCAGTTCCCGTTTTCGGTCATGGCTGGCGATTCCGAGGAACCCAGGGCCGGAGCGGGGGTGGACAGTCGTCCAACTTCCGGTTTGCTGGATTTGGAAGTCCTCAAAGATGACTTCCAAAGCGAGCAACTAAGGGATCCAACCCTGTTGCAGGCTAGGAAAAATGTAAAGATGATAAAGGGGTACAGGTGGAGGCTGATACAAGGCTGGCTTACCCTCACATGGCCCTGGAGAACGACTTTCTCTATCAGATAGAGAAAAAGGGGGACGACACGGTACAACGATTGGTCGTGCCGCAATCCTACAGGCGAAAAGTGCTGGACCTGGCACACACACACGTGATGGGGGGTCACCTGGGGGTCCAAAAAACCACTGAACGGATATTGCATTGTTTTGTTTGGCCCGGCATGCATCACGATATTCGCATGTATTGCGAGTCATGTCCGGAATGCCAAATCTCGGCGCCCAGGCCTCATCTATGTAGCCCCTTGGTACCCCTACCTATCATTGAGATCCCGTTTGAGAGGATCGGGATGGATTTGGTTGGGCCCCTCCCCAGGTCAGCACGTGGACACCAGCACATCCTGGTCATCTTGGACTATGCCACTCGTTACCCCGAGGCCATCCCTTTGCGTAACACGGCCACCAAGACCATTGCCAAGGAGCTGGTCCATGTGTTTAGCGGGGTTGGTATCCCGAAACAGATACTCACAGACCAGGGGACCCCTTTTATGTCGAGGGTAATGAAAGAGCTCTGCCGGCTGTTACGGATAACACCGTTACGCACCTCTGTGTATCACCCCCAAACAGACGGGCTCGTTGAGAGGTTCAACAAAACCTTGAAACAGATGCTCCGAAGGGTGATAGAGAAAGATGGGACGAACTGGGACTACCTACTCCCGTATTTGCTTTTTGCCATCCGGGAGGTACCCCAGTCTTCCACCGGGTTCTCTCCTTTCGAGCTTCTGTATGCCCGACGTCCCCGGGGTCTGTTGGACGTCGCGAAAGAAACCTGGGAGGGACAGGTTACCCCCTTCAAAAGTGTGATAGACCATGTAACCCAAATGCAGGACCGTATTGCGGCCGTGATGCCCATTGTGAAAGAGCACATGATGCAGGCTCAAGGGGCCCAGAAAAGGACCTATGACAGGGGAGCCAAGGTTCGCACCTTTGCCCCGGGGGATAGGGTGTTAATCCTGGTCCCCACCGTGGAAAGCAAGTTCCTGGCAAGGTGGCAAGGCCCCTTTGAAATCATGGAAAGGGTAGGTGAGGTAAACTATAAAGTGCATCAGGCGGGTAAAAGGAAACCGGAGCAGATTTATCATGTGAATCTGATAAAACCCTGGAAGGACCGTCCGGGCTCTATCCGCGGGTCTGGCCCTTCTGATCCGCACGCGGACCATACCGGAAGTCTAGATCGCGGAGACTCTGTCAGAGCGGCAGAAGACAGACGTTAAGCGGTTTCTCGTAAACAACCAAAAGTTTTTTTCCGAGAAACCTGGGCAGACCACGCTCATCAAACACGATATTGTAACAGAGCCCGGCGTCACCGTACAGGTGAAACCCTACCGAATCCCCGAAGCTCGGGGTGACGCCGTCTCCCGAGAAGTGGCGTCGATGTTGGAGTTAGGGGTGATTGAGGAATCGCATAGTGCCTGGTCGAGCCCGATTGTGTTAATCCCTAAACCCGACGGCACCATCCGATTCTGCAACGATTTTAGGAAGCTGAATGCAGTCTCTAAGTTCGATGCCTACCCTATGCCACGGGTTGACGAACTGATAGACCGGCTGGGAAAGGCCCGGTATATCACGACCTTAGACTTGACGAAGGGGTATTGGCAGATACCCCTGACGGAGGCAGCCAAAGAGAAAACTGCGTTTTCTACACCGGACGGTTTGTACCAATATGTGCATATGCCGTTTGGGCTGCATGGGGCACCTGCGACATTTCAGAGACTAATGGACCGAATCCTGCGGCCACATAGGCAGTATGCTTCGGCCTATTTGGACGACATTGTCATATACAGCCCGGAGTGGGAAACCCACCTCAGGAAAGTACAGGCTGTGATCGAGGACCTGCGGGAGGCAGGGCTAACGGCCAACCCAAAAAAATGTCATATCGGGCTGGAAGAAGCCCGGTATTTGGGTTACGTGATTGGGAGAGGGACCGTTAAGCCCCAGACTGACAAGATACAGGCCATCCAGAACTGGCCGCACCCAATCAATAAGAAGCAGGTGAGGGCTTTTTTGGGGATTGCTGGCTATTATCGACGGTTCATTCCCAATTTTGCAGCCATCGCTGTTCCCCTGACGGATCTTACAAGAGGGAACGACTCTGTCATGGTCCGATGGACCCCGGCAGCGGAGGAAGCCTTCCGCAACCTAAAGCGGGCCCTCTGTTCTCAACCGGTGCTTGTGACTCCTGACTTCCAAAGCGAGTTCGTGGTCCAAACGGATGCTTCCGACACTGGTGTCGGGGCGGTGTTGTCGCAACTGAGGGACGGGGAGGAACATCCGGTCCTTTATCTTAGTCGTAAGCTAAACAAGCATGAGCAACGGTATGCCATCGTGGAAAAAGAATGCCTGGCCATTAAGTGGGCTCTCGAGTCCCTCAAATATTACTTGGGGGGCCGGAAGTTCCGGCTGATCACGGACCATGCCCCTCTCAAGTGGATGCACTTGAATAGGGAGCGGAACAGCCGGGTGACTCGGTGGTTCCTGGCCTTGCAGGCCTACAATTTTACTGTGGAACATCGCCCGGGGGCGTGGATGGGTAATGCTGATGCCCTGTCTAGGGTGCACTGTTGTGTGGGTACCGCTGCTCAGCCGGAGTGGTCTGAGCAGAGGGGGGGGATATGTGAGACTCAGGTGGGGTTAGTGGAGGAGGGCAGGTATATCTCACCCAGGTACCTGTCCTATGCAACCTAACCTGGGTTGTATCACCTGGCTGCTAATGAAGTAAGGGGAGGCGGTTTGGGTCTGTAAAAGGAGTTTGGGAGACGGGCGGGGCTCTCTCTCTGCCTGGGAGCACAGACAGCCTGTCTGTGTGAGGAGAAGCACGTGAGTGAAGCCATTGCTGTTTGGTTATATGTTTAGGCTGTAGGGAGAAGCCCTTCAGCCTGTAGTGTGGGTACATTCTATTTAGTTAGAGCCGGACAGGCGAGGATTTTGGTTTTGCTGTTTTGGTTTTCTTTTGTTGGCTTTCACCACAATAAACCTGGCCCAGTGCCAGTTGCATCCACATTGCTGTGTTTGGACTAAATGACACCAAATCAACGTGCCCTTTGATCCCAGCAAAGGCGAACTACAGGCGTGTTGTCACAATATGTTATAGAGAATTTATAATGTATCACCTATTTAGGGTTAAAATATATTTTTATAAATCTAGCACTTTAATAATGCAAAATAATAGACAAGCACTAGCACTTTAGGTAGTTATGATATCTGTATAAAATCAGTGATTTACATATATAAATGAATAGATAAACCTTTTATGATAGATAGGTATTTAGAATATTAATAAGTTTCATATTTTATGAATATTTGGAAATTAGGTGGTTCAATGATGGTTTTCTATAATTAAGAACCCTTCTAGTAATAGCTAATAATGAAATTCGGTATACAGTTACATCGGGATAGTTGCTATGCAACTGAATAAGTGTAAAAACAATAGCGCCGTAGGTATTTGAAGTGCGCATGCGCTCTTGCGTGATGACGTAAACACCAGCTGACTGCGGCGTTAAGGCGGATCTTATCACGTCATGCCGCAGGGAGGAGGGGAATTGATGAACCGCATCACGGAGAGTTCAAAGCGCCGCAATTAACAAAAACCTGACAGCGATGGGACGTGGCAGGTATTGATTGGAGGAACGTAGAATAAAAAGCCCTGGCTCATAACATTCAGTACGCCCCCCGGAAGAAGCGGGAAGCGAAACGGTTGTAGGGGGAGGAGGGAGTGCGAGCACATTCAGGCACCTCAGTGAATCAGGCATGAGGCATAACCATTAACTAACTACTACAACTGCACTTTACTGTTAGCTATAGCGATATTAATTGATAGATGATCAATGAGCTACTAAATGAACAGTATACCCCATTGAGGCAATAGCAATATTGATAGAAGATTAAGCTGCAGCTTCCAAACGATTTGTGAGGGTGATTGGATATAATCAGATACTACCTAGGTGAATGGGAAGTAGATAGGTAGTCCATGATCACCTATATGGGATGTGCAGAAGAGTTGTATTGTCAGTTCAGTAGATGTGGGTTGAGGTTGGTATGAAAAACGTAGACCCTACTCTGTTGTGACTATTTGTAAAAAATATATGGTTGTTGCATGGCATACTATGTTATTATACTGAATAGCCTGATTGTTTCTTGTGTATCCCCCCGAAGGGAATGCTCTGTTTTTTAATATCTTATGAAATATAATAAAGATTGTTTGTTAATTAAATTAATCTTTATGGTGAATCTTTCCTCTGGGTGTAAGATAGATACCCATTAGTGAGATATATGAAGTGTTAAGGAAAGCTATTTTTTAAAAGGGACTTTGTGTTGAGTTCTGGAGTGAGCGGGGAGCAGAGACAGATCCCCGCTCACGCGCTGAGGAGAATGGCGCAGGCGGAGGTGGCCCCGCCTCCTTCTACTAAGTCCGGCGCCATGAGAGCAGGAACTGAGAGCGGTCTTGAGACCCTGTTACAGTCCACCAAAAGTACACAGGGAGCCCCATAGCGATCCTCTCCCCCAGTCTTCCATCCTGGATAGGATCAGCCCACCCAGATTAGGGGGCTAATTTGGAGCTTAATAAAGATCAGCAGCCCCCTGCACAGGCTGCACACCAGCTCTCTGGGGATGACACCCGGCCACCAAGGGGACCCCGACCCACCAGAGCACAAACCACACAACCTACAGTCTCTTCTGCACATCTTATTCAGTGGGGACAGACACCACCAGGGGATAAAAGCGATTCCAGTAATGAAAGCCTGTATCTGGACGATTTAAAAAAGCATGTTTATACATAGCTCAACTAATTTTGACATAGGGTCACCTTCCCTTTACGCTGATCCAGAATATATTGCTGGTCGCACCAAGAAATCAAACCACAAAAATAGCAATAAAAGCTTCCTAGATGAACCTCCTGTTCTACAAAAGATCCCTAAGCCGCTGCAGCCGTCACCTCCAAGTCCATATATGAACAGAGAATCTGAATCTCTTACAGACACTTATGAAGCATGGCAACCTCACCCAATGGACTTGACATACCAGGACCACACTTCCACTTTGCAACCACTTAGGTCGCTGGATATTGCCCAACCCCCCGGGGGACTGGTGTTCGCATGTGCAGCAGCTTCTAATGAAGCAGGATTTAAAAACCTTAATTTTGGAAGTCAAAAATACCTGCCGATCGGAGTATGTCAAGAGGTGAAGACAATGTCTCCAAGAATACATCAACTGGAGGAAGACTACAATAATGCCCAACTGGTGAGCCGCCGGCTCCAAACCCATATGATATCACAAGCTAACACCATATGAGATCTCCGGTGACATGTGGAGGACTTGGATAACAGAAGACGACATCATAACATCAAGGTCCGAGGGGTCCCGGAAGAGCGAGACAGAGGATGTTGCTACATAAAATCTTTAACACTGTCTTGCAGCGCCCACTGGATCAATCCATTAAAATGGACAGAGCCCAAAGAGCATTAAAACCCAAAAACAGTGGAAGGTAACCCGCGTGATATTATCTGCCACATCACCGATTTTCGACTAAAAGGGCAGATAATGGCGAAAACCAGTCCGTCAAAACAACCACCTTTAAGGGAACGAAAGTCCAACTCTATCAACATTTATCCTGGATTACCCTGCAAAGACGAAGAGCACTACAACCGCTTCTTTCCCGTCTCTGAGACAATGAGATCATCTACAAGTGGGGCTTCCCATTCAGCCTCACAGCCAAAAAAGGAGGCAGGTCGGCGACCTTGAGACAACCGGAAGATTTACCCTCTTTTTGCCCGATTCTTAATATTGAACCACCGGATCTGCCTGGTTGGTCGCTACCTGCTTTCCCCTCTCTTCAACAGACCTGGCAAGAGGTCCCACCTCGGAAAAGGCGGGCGCGGAACATCGGATGGGAGGAACACACCTGAGTGGTGATTATGACCTTTTTGTGGCAGGTTGATGTTTTTCTCCTGGTTTGGTTTCCTCCCCCCTAGAGTGCATCACTGATTGGTTCTGGTCCTGGGGGAGAGGTCACTACAGACGTACAGCTTCCCCTTGTTTCTCTGTATGCGAAGTCCCTAGGGCGGGGAATGTTCTTATCTATTAGACTCTCGCAGGAGCCGATTGTGTTCCCCCTTGGAGGGGCTGAGTTGCCCATCTCGTACCCGATTTAAAAGGTACAGACTGGCAGCTAGGTAACTATTGATTAGACCTGCTTCACCTACGACCGGCTCCTACACTGGGATTATAGATATCCAGTTTACAAACCAAATAGTTGAGATTTAATTGTCTTTTGTTCTATTTAACTTAGGTTTAAGTGTTAATATCCAGGGGTACATCAAGGGGAGCTCTCTACACTATTAGGCACCCATTTGGGAGCTTGATACCTCTTGACAATGTAAACTTTCTAGAGACACTTTACTACATTACTAGGTGCCCACTAAATACGCAATGCCCTATACAGATTCGCCATGGTGAAACTATTAACATTGAATGTTAAAGGCTTTAATTCAGTGGTAAAAAGAAGGTTAGCTCTATGGGAAATACGTGAATCCAGGGCCGAGATAGTCTTCTTGCAAGAAACACACATGACATATACAAGCTCATTTAAGATTGCCCACACCTGGTACCCGCAGGCCTTTATGGCATCCTCAACAAATAAGAAAGCTGGAGTGGCCATACTGATTTCTCGTCTCTGCCGGTTACAAGTAATTAGAGTTGAGACGGACCCTTTGCTCAGTTTCATAACTCTGTTGTGAATTCTGCTTGTGGGCTCCTCCTGTGGTTGTGGCTGGTAATGCAGTTGATCCTGTTTTGCAGTCTTGGTCAGGTGAATTAGATAATTGGAATTTAGACTGGGGTATTTAGGTTTGCAGGATTTCCTCAGTCCTTGCCAGTTGTCAATTGTTCCTGGAGGTGTTTCACCTCTGCCTGGACTCATTTTCATTTTTTCTTGGCTTCTACAGCTTTTGATTGTGTCAGCATTGTTGGATTCACAGGAGTTCCGCAGATTTAGAGGGCGCCGAGTCTTGAGTAGACTCAGGGGTATTTTTGTATTATCTGCTGTGGATATTTTTGAAAGGATTTGTATACTGAATGCAATAGTATTCTGTCCTGTCTTTATCTATCTAGCTAGATTGGCCTCATTTGCTAGATTCTGTTTTCTGCTTGAGTGTGTCTTTTCCTCTCTTACGCACAGTCAATATCTGTAGGGGGCTTTCTATCCTTTGGGGGTTCTGCTCTGAGGCAAGATAGAATACCTGTTTCTATCTTTAGGGGTAGCTAGTTTTCTGGCCGTGTTGAGGTGTCTAGGGTATGGTTAGTCACATCCCATGGCTACTTCTAGTTGCGGGGTTAGGTCAGGAACTGCAATCAGTATAGGTACCAGTTACTCCTGTGAGTCACATTCATGCGGCTTCAAGGTCACTGGATCATGACAAATACTCCAAGCAGGGACCCCGATCCTTCTCTGCAATATTTATACCCCAAACACAGGACAAATCTGTTTTTTAACTTCTATCCTATCTCGACTATACCCATGCCGTGGCCAAGCACAAATAATAGGAGGAGACTTCAATATAACCTTCCCTGACCATGTAGATAGACTACATAGAAAACCCACCGCATCTAAACAGGGAGGGATCGCCAGATCGGCGAGAATTCGCAAACTGGCTTGTAAATATGGACTGTATGACCTGTGGAGAGTGGACAATCCTAGGGCAAAACAATATACCTTTTATTCTCACCCCACCAATCACATAGCAGAATTGATTACTTCTTTGGCAATATCATGACGTTATGATCGCTCCGTCGTGTGGGCATAGAAGGTATTACATGGTCTGACCATGCCCCCTTGTGGATAGAGCTCCAGGCCTTGACCACCTCATCTAGACGAATGCATTGGAGGCTGAATGAAACTTTGTTGACTAAAGTAGACATGCGAAATAAATTACGCGCCTCCCTTTCTAATTATTTCGCCGAAAACGCCATCAGCCCCTTCGACCTCGATCCTGTGGGAAGCGCATAAGGCTGTTTTTCGAGGGGTGTGCATAGCACTCTCTTCGCGCATGAAAAGAGATGTTAAATTACAGTACCTTGAATAGAGAAAAAAATTGAAATTGGCAGAAACTAAACTACAAACCCACTGTGGGGGACACTGAAGGAGGTAATTGATCCCGACTTAAAAATATCTCGCTAACAAAACAGGGATTTTTGTGTACTCACCATAAAATCCTTTTCTCCTAGCTCATCACTGGGGGACACAGGACCATGGGTGTGGGTCATTCCATGTCAAGTGAACCAATGATTATTACCTCTATATTTTTAATTCTTTTGAGATTTTGTTATTTGATAATAGCATGTCAGACAATGCAAAATGTGAAGAGAAAAATTTTTTAAAAAATGTATTTTTTTTTAAATGATTTTCAAAGTTCGGAAAAAGTGCGAATTTCGCTGTTGCCTGCCTTTACGTTTCTCCTCATAACTAAGGCTAGGAATAAGATAGAGAGACAAAATAAACACCATTCTACTCAGAACTATACAGGCTTTCACCAGATATGTCACAAGAGGATCTTTGTTAATATTTTACCCATGTGATCGCAAGCGCAAAACTTTAAAACGCATTTCTGAAAAATCGGCGCGCTTTAAATATTTCAAAAACTGCCCATGTGTCTGCTAAGCTCTTAGCCACATCTGTACCAAATTTCAAGTTGGGATCGCGATGGGATCATATTTTAAAATATTTTACTATTAATAGCGTCAATGGGTCATTCCATATCAAGTGATCTAAATATGAATATTTTTTTTTACCTGACGTCTTTAGATTTTTTTTATTTTTTTTCCTTTATGAAGTACTACTTTAGTTAATTACAAATTAAAAGTTTAGAATTTTTTTTCTTCATCAGTTAATTTTTTACAGATTTTTAAAGTTTAAAAAAAGTGTGAATTTTGGCCTGGTATGACTTTACATTTTTTTTATCTTGGGCTAGAAATAAGATAGAGAAACAAAATAAACACCATTCTACTCAGAACTGTCCAGGCTTTCACCAGATATGTCACAAGAGTATATTTGTTAATTTTAATTTTTTACCCATGCGAACGCAAACGCAACATTTTGAAACGCATTTCCGAAAAAACGTTTTAATAAAAATTTTCCAAAACTGCCCATGTGTCTTTTATGCTCTTAGCCACATCTGTACCAAATTTCAAGTTGGGATCGTGATGGGATAATATTTTAAAATATTTAACTATTATAGTGTCAATTCAAAAATCTTGAATTCAGATCTGTTCAACCTGTGGTCTAAAAGCGTGGGGTCTATATTTATCAAATCCATTATTTTTAGACATTACTGTATTATTTTGATATGTTACAGCTTAGAAGCAGGAGAGGACATATAGGAAAAAGCTTTGTTAGGGCTCAACCTGAGAAAGCACAGGGATAGACAGTGAATGCAGAGCAGATGATAGGCCAGCAGCTCTGTCAATCATGTTGTGTCTACCCACTGCATTCAGGAAGAAAGACAGCTCGTTCAGACCTTTCATGTCCTGACATGTCTGGACATCTTCACTCCTGAACAAACAATAGTCTGTACAAAGCCATCAAGGCTGTGTACTAAAATATGGGTGAGTAAATATATTAATAGTTTAATGCTTTTATTATTAAGGGCCAATACACACAGTGCTATTCTTAGGGATCATCATTCAGAAAAACAGCCCCATTGATTTCTATGGGGTTCACCACATGCAGTGTTTTTGGAAACACTCAAGAGTGAGTAAATCACTGCTTGAACTACTTTTTAATCGCTGCAATAAACGCAGCATTTATCATTTATATAAAAAAAGCTGCCATTTTTTTCACTAGCGATTAAAAAAAACTAACGCATATGTGGTAAAAACTTGGTAGAAAAACAAGCTGCCAAAACTGCAGCGTGTATCTGCAGACAGAAAAAACTGTGCGTGCTAGCCCTAAAACTCACTTTATAGTAATACAGTTCTATCTCAAGTGTACTGTAAATCTTTATTTTTATTACCTATCTTCCTTACTTAATATTAACTGTATTTTTCCCACACAGCAATGGCTGCTACTTCTCAAGAAACAGCATTTTATCATAGACACTGTTGTAATCCTTTTGAAAAAATATGAATATGATTGGCGCTGGTGGCGGCTACTGTACTCTCCAAAGATTGTGAAAATGAAGACGTAGAATTGACTTTATTGCATCCTTCTGGTCCAGCGCCATCCTTTGTGTATCCAAGAAAGCCAGACATTTTAAAAGTGCACAAAAATCAGATATTAACTCAGGCGGAGCTCAACACCGTGACAGGCCGGACATACTCTTTGACACACAAGGAAATGGCGATTGCTAGTAAGCGTTTATGGACAAGATTACATTTCACCCACTAGAAGGGACAAATTGATAAAATGCCACTTTAAAAACATACTATTAATTGTTTGATTAGTTCATAATTTATAGAACGATGATTTAACTACTGTACTATTCTTATTAAACACTTCATAAATCACATGTTTAGTGATAGAATAGAAAACAAATTTACATGTATAAATAGGGGTTAACATTTTTGGTTCTTTTAATCTTGTTTAATCAAACTTGAGGATATGATCACCTTTCTTCTTTTGGTTTGTTCAATACATTCAAGTTGAAAATGCTGAGCGTTGTGTTCTGATGATTAGGATATATTTATCCTGGCACTTATGGGATTTGTTTTTAGTGTTTCTTTTTTGTTGCATATAAATGTTTTATTCAACAAGTTGTGATAACTCATACAACCATAAAATAAAAAATATATAAATTTGACAGGTCCCAAGTTGAATCTCTGCACAAATATAACCAAGAACACAATCAGTCATTTTTTCACAATTGCCCGTCAATAGTTTGAATTTGATATAAAGAAACATAGTCTTGTAACATCTCAAATGAAAGCTGTTACCGTTCTGAGTAAAATGATGCCTCTTCCACTTCATTATCTTATTTCTAGCCTGAGATTAAAAAAAATGTAAAATCATACCAGGCCAAAATTCACCCTTTTTTTAAACTTTAAAAATCTGTAAAAAATTAACTGATGAAGAAAAAAATTCTAAACTTTTAATTTGTAATTAACTAAAGTAGTACTTCATAAAGAAAAAGAATAAAAAAAAAATCTAAAGACGTCAGGTAAAAAAAATATTCATATTTAGATCACTTGATATAGAATGACCCATTGACGCTATTAATATTAAAATATTTTAAAATATGATCCCATCGCGATCCCAACTTGAAATTTGATACAGATGTGGCTAAGAGCATAGCAGACACATGGGCAGTTTTTGAAATATTTAAAGCGCGCCGATTTTTCGGAAATGCGTTTTAAAGTTTTGTGCTTGCGATCACATGGATAAAATATTAACAAAGATCCTCTTGTGACATATCTGGTGAAAGCCTGCACAGTTCTGAGTAGATTGGTGTTTATTTTGTTTCTCTATCTTATTTCTAGCCCGAGATATGATAGAAAATGTAAAGCCATACCAGGCCAAAATTTGCACTTTTTTAAAACTTTAAAAATCTGTAAAAAATTAACTGAGAAAGAAAAAAAATTCAAAACTTTTTTTTTGTAATTAACTAAAGTTGTTCTTCATATAGAAAAAAAATTAAAAAAATCTGAGGACGTCAGGGAAAAAAAATATTCATTTTTTGGATCACTTGACATGGAATGACCCGTGTATGCTTTTCTGCTACTAGCAGGCGACACTAAGTAGAGATGAAAATTAAGTCCTCCTTCCTGCAGTATACACCCGTCAGTAGGCGTAGATATTCAGTTTAGTACTAAAGCAGTAGGAGAGCACGTTAAAGTAATAAGGTACAAATAGCGTAAGGGAAGGTACTGTACAGACTAGGTACAAATAGCTTAAGGCAATGTGCTGTACAGACTATTGAAGAATGAGAGGGTGGGTGCTGTGTCCCCCAATGATGAGCTAGGAGAAAAGGATTTTATGATGAGTACACAAAAATCCCTGTTTCTCCTTCGCATCATTGGGGGACACAGGACCGTGTGACATCCTAAAGCAGTCCATGGGTGGGAATCAGTTGAATGGTGGTCGAGCATCATGCACCAGCTGCTTACAGATGCGCGACTGCCGCCTGCAAAATATTTCTGCCTAGGCTTGCATCTGCAGAGGCCTGGGTGTGAGTGTTTAGTGTTGTAGTGTTTGGTGAAGGTATGCAGACTGGGCCAGGTTGCGGCCTTGCAAACCTGAGTTGCCAAGGCTTGGTGACGAATGGCCCATGAGGCGCCCACTGATCGAGTTGCATGCGCTTTGATTCCTTCTGGAGTTGGCCTGCCTTTGACGCGGTAGGACTCTTGGATTGTGGAGCAGATCCATCTTGCCAATGTGGACTTAAGCGCAGACATCCCTTTTCCAGGTCTCTCGGAGATGACAAACAGAGTTACCGTTTTGCCGAATGGAGCTGTTCGGGAGATGTAATGTCTGAGGGTCCTTTCCAGGTCCAGGGTATGGCGCTGCATTTCGAACCGGTGTATCGGAGTTGGGAAGAAGGACGGGAGGACGATGTCTTCGTTAAGGTACCACCTTGGGCAAGAAGGACGGAGACAGCCGGAGGACTACTTTATCCTTATGGAAGGATAGGTAGGGGGGCTGACAGGATAGTGTGACTAGTTTGGACACGCGCCTGATTGACGTGATTTCGACTAAGGAGACTTTAAATGAGAGATGGGATAATGGTACTTCTCTAGGGGTTCAAATGGGGGCTCCTGGAGAGGAATTGAACTAGGTTTAGGTCCCAGACAGCCACGGGTTTCCTGTAGGGAGGCCGTGTCAGGAAAACCCCTAGATGAATGTCTTGACCTGAGGTTTGGACGCCATCCTGCTTTGGAGAAGGACACTTAAGGCTGAATTTTAGTCCTTGATGGAGTTCGGTGCTAAGCCACAGTCAAGGCCAACTTTTGAAGGCACTCTAGAATTGTGGGGATGGAAAAAAGAAGTTGGTTCACCTCGCACCACCGAAAAAAGGTTTTCCAGGTGCGGTGGTAGATGCGTGAGAACGTTGGTTTTCGGACATTAACCATGGTAGTTATGACCTCTGGTGTAAACCCTGTTTGGTTCAGGATCTAGGATTCAATAGTCAGGCCGTTAAAGGCATGTCTCCTGAGTTCTGGTGGTAGAAGGGGCCCTGGGATAGGAGGTCCGGTCGGTTTGGGAGTGGCCAGGACGCATTGGCGAGGAGCTGTACGAGCTCTGCATACCATGCCCGTCGTGACCAGTCTGGGGCGATGAGTATCACTTGAGCCCTTTCCACTTTGATCTTCCTGATCACTCGCGGGATTATCGGAAGTGGGGAAAGATGTATGAGAGTTCAAATTGGCGCCAGGGGAGGACCAGCGAGTCGACTCCTAGGTCAAGTGGGTCCCGGAACCTGGTTACAAAGACTGGGACTTTTGGAGTTCATTCTTGATGCCAGGAGGTCCACGTCGGGGGATCCCCAGCGCTGACAGATCTGTAAAGACTTCCAGATGTAAGGACCACTCTCAGGACATACCCACTCCAGGGAAGGGCCAGGCAGGTACGAGCCATAGGCATTTTGTGTAGGCTTTTGTTTAGGAACTGTCCCTTTGTATGTGGGGGCTGCCAGCTGTGATGCACTAGGTACTTTGTATTTTCTCACCGGTTTAGGAGCGTGTTTTGTGGCCATGCCCATGATAAATAGGCTGTGCAGTGATTGGCTGGCAGCTGGTTGGGGGCGTGTGTGTTTCGGCCCCTTTATGCCCGTCATAACTGGGGGGTGTCATGTGGCCCTGAACGACATGCTCAGCGGCCAATCACAGTCAGGTGTGGCTGGCCGCGTCATCGTGCCCGCTCTATGGCGCAGTGACGCGACGCGCGGCCAATCAGCATAGAGGTGGGCGGCGCTTAGCTGCATGCCCGCTTAGCTGCATTCCCTGACCGGGGCCTAAAATATTGTGGACTCCTGGGAGTGGGCGCCGGGTGCCCATGATGACGGTTGGCGGTGGCGGAGCAGCGGTCCTGGTGGGTGCTTCGGCCCCATGCCCTGGAGGCACACCCTGAACTTACCGGCAGTGTGCGTCCCAGCATGGAGCCGCCGCGGCTGGAGGGGGAAATGTGCCCCGAGGCTGGAGAAGATTGTCAATAGGGTATAATGGTGTGCACACCGCGTAGGTGGTGAGTGGAGGTGCCAACTAACAGGATTTCTTCAATCCCAGTAAATACAAATATGGATACAAAGTTGCACACTCCTTCAGATGTTTTTGATGCAAGGTTTATTATGAACAGTTAATGACCACAGATGTCAACGCGTTTCGGCTTTAACCAAAGCCTTGATCACGACAATTGGCTATGAAACAAAACAAATAAAAGTGTATAAATATTTACAAACATATGGTGTCACCTGTGCTGTAGAGAGCACAGGAAAAAGGCAATTTACATATTTACATAGGTCAACGATACTGTTGAGGACAGCAAGAATGTATTACTGTCCCAGAGGATGTTATTAGTACATAGAAGGTAATAGGGGAGCTGAGCAGTTAGTTTAGGGAGTGCCAAAGAGTTGGTCAGTAGCGATTGGAGGAAGGTATAGATAGGTTAGAGAGGAATTAAATATAAATAGGTGTATATAGATATATATAGATATGGTTGATCTTCTTGCCAGAATAGTGACAGCTATGATATTGCTTTCCATAGGACCGTGCTGAAAAACGCCTATCCCCATTTGGGAATTATTGAAATATAGCAAACCACCTTAATCGAGCGTTCGCCACCAAGGAAAGACGCCTCTTTCCAATCTTATCCTAGAACATTCCATGACCTACACCTGGTAACTCGGAAACTTTTTCATACTACGACCCTATCTCTCTAACTAAATATGTCTAATTAAGTATATCTATATACACCTATTTATATTTAATTCCTCTCTAACCTATCTATACCTTCCTCCACTCGCTACTGACCAACTCTTTGGCACTCCCTAAACTAACTGCTCAGCTCCCCTATTACCTTCTATGTACTAATAACATCCTCTGGGACAGTAATACATTCTTGCTGTCCTCAACAGTATCGTTGACCTATGTAAATATGTAAATTGCCTTTTTCCTGTGCTCTCTACAGCACAGGTGACACCATATGTTTGTAAATATTTATACACTTTTATTTGTTTTGTTTCATAGCCAATTGTCGTGATCAAGGCTTTGGTTAAAGCCGAAACGCGTTGACATCTGTGGTCATTAACTGTTCATAATAAACCTTGCATCAAAAACATCTAAAGGAGTGTGCAACTTTGTATCCATATTTGTATTTGCTGGAGAAGATTGTGCAGCCGCTGCCGACTCCGAGGCTGCAGGGTAATGCTGGCGCACCAGATCCCTTGGGGATGGATCGGTGCGTGGTGACTGGTGGCTTCAATCGCCTGCTTTGTGGAGGAGGTGAGAGGTGCTGCCCATGTACTCCTTGTATCCCCCTGTCCTGCAGGGGGATGCAATAGGTATGCCCAGTAGTTGCCTGCTGGTTCTGGGGCAGGGAGAGCGAAGCACTTTATGGGGTTCCGTCGTCCCTCAATGGTGTGCGCTGCCTTGGGGTCTCCCATGCTCTCAGGAGAGCGGCGCCAGTAAAGTAAAAGTAAAAAATCAGAATTACAGGTTCCAAAAATAAAAAATCAATTAACTAAGGGTAAATGTGTTCCGAGTTACAGTGCACATGTGCCCCCTTGCGACACTAATCAAAAACTGAATATCTACGCCTAAGTACGAGTGTATACTGCAGGAAGAAGGGCTTCATTTTTATCTCTACTTAGTTTCGTCTCCTAGTGGCAGAAAAGCACACACCTGTGTCCCCCAATGATGTGAAGGAGAAAGTGGAAAAGTTAATACGCTACTCCAGACAAAGGTTCTATGAATACGGTAATAGAACACACTCGATTTTAGCTAATAAACTAAGAGATAGAACTGCTAGTAACACACCCACACAGCATCAGAGACACAATGGGCACCATCCGCTATGATCCAGACGGGTTGGCACGGGCTTTCTATGAGTATTAATCCTCTCTTTATTCTCTCCCTTCTACTATGCCAACCTCTACGGCTGAGAGGGACAGTTTTAGATGACTATCTGACATGTCATCTTCCAACCCTCTCTATAGAAACAATAGAGGACTTCAATGGAAGGATTAAGATTGAGGACATGGGGGAGATAATAAACATTTTTTACCAGGACCTAAGTCTGCAGGCCCAGATGGATTGCCCTATCTACATTACAAAACTTATGGAGCTGTATTGACCCAGTCCATGGTCCCAATGTTCAATTTTTTTTTATGGAAGGAGGGGAAATCCCCACTACCCTACTTCATTCGTATATTACTGTAATTCATAAAGACGGAAAGGACCTGGCAGACTGTGCGAGCTATCGTTCCATAAGCTTACTAAATTCAGACCTAAAAATTTATACTAAACTACTCACTGAGAGACTGGACAACTGGTTTCCACAATTGATTAACAAGTATCAGGTGGGGTTTGTGTGGTTCAAACAGGTAGGAGATAACACCAGACGCATTATGGACTTAATTTAGGTAACCAATAAGAAGGGGATGGAGGCGGTCTTCTTGGGCTTGACGTGGAGAAAGACTTCGACAGACTTGACTGGACATTTATGTTTTGCACCCTACGTCATTTTGGCCTGTCGGGGCCCTTTGCCTCAGCCCTGAGAGGACTCTACTCTACACTCGACCAATGACGACGATACGACCGTTGCATGCCTACTCAGAAAGCCTCTCTATACAAAATCACAAAGCACTCGCTGATCTCAGGGAGACCAGTCGAGGAAAACACTGCGGGAAGTCGGCAAAAGCGCTCAAACACAGTGATGTCTAAGTGTTTCCGCAAGGAGCCACCCCAGGGCTAGGTCCTTCCCTCGAGGGATATCTGGCTAGTTCCGTGTTTGAGACTCCTAAACGAGGCTCCACGGACTCTATTTGCATATCTCTATACGAAATGGCACCCGACAGGGTTGTCCGCTCTCAGCATTACTAAATGTCCTGGGCCCCTAGCAACCCAAATACGCAACAATCCTGACATCACTGGCACCCAATTAGGAGTAAAACATTTAAAGTGGCGTTGTTTGCGGATGACGTCATATTGACCCTAACCAACCCCATTATATCCCTCCCTAAGTTACATCGCACCCTTGAAATATATTCTACCCTATCTGGACGCAAACTCAACATGGGAAAAACAGAAGCTCTTCCACTTAATATACCTGACCCCAAACTTAACCGTTTAAAACAATCATATAATTATATGCAGAACAAGACCTCCATAAAATACTTAGGAGTCCATATAATTCCAAGTTATAAAACTATTTATCAGGCAAATTTACCCCCGCTGGTCCAGGAACTGGAAGCTCAACTTCGGAAATGGTCTTCTATGCAAATTTCCTTGTTGGGTAGAATAGCGGCGATTAAGATGTCATTCCGCTCTATAGGTTTCTCTACTTGTTTGAGACTATCCCGGTTAAGGTCCCGATGAAAATGTTAAAAGAAAATCCAATCACAGATCTTAAAATTTATATGGCTCTCAGGAAGACTCAGTTCTATGCACTCCTAGAGCAAGGGGGAGGGGGGCCTGGCTTGCCCAGACATTTCTAAATATTATTATGCAGCCCACCTATGCTGAATTCCATCATGGACAACGCTTTCGGCATATAAGTGGATGGAAATAGAAAAGCTTTGGATAGCCCCTTACCATCCTAGTACACTAATTTGGGGACAGCCATATGATATCCCTCCTAACACACTCTTGGGCCCCATGGCTTTCACCAGGGAGCTTTGGTTTAAGCGTAGAATGCAATTCCAACTAGCCTCACATGTCTCTTTTTTCACAACTTTCCTATACACCCCACATCTGGGAGAGACAGCGAATGCCACTGTGCCTAGTCGGTGGGCAGAGGCAGGACTCTTTACATTCAGAGACCTGGTGGATCCCCTCACACGGAGACCCAGGACGTTCAGGGAACTCTCAGAGAAACACAAATTGCCGCCTACGCTATCCTATTCATACCATCAAATAATACATTACTTTGGGGGGCGTGGCCTAGCGACATTTGAAGCAGACGCGCGCCTGCTTAGCTCCCGCACCGCATCCTGTAAGTTTCCCCTTATCCACCAATACTTTTTATAGCCCCAGCCGTGGCCCTGTGTGCAGGGACCGAGCGGTGCACACAAGACACCCCCGCACAGCCCTACGAAGAAGAAGATCCCTGGGGAGATGGGAGGCAGCCTCCAAAATGGCGCTGGAGCGGAGGCACAAAGCTTCCTGGAGGATGCAGCCGTTAGTGTCTCCAGGAATCAGGCGGCGGCTGCCCGCCTGCAACGCTTTGCAAGAGTGGAGGTGCTGGAGAGGGCAGAGCGAGAGGAGCCCTGTGATGCTGAGGAGGTGCTGGAGGACACGGAGGGAGTGGCGACTATGGAGGTGGGAGATGGTGGGGGGGGGGGATGAGGCTGAGCAGGTAACATCACGAGGAGCACAGCAGACATCTAAGAGTTGGGGAGATATGGTGGCTCAAAATAACCAAATGCTAACTGCACTTAAACTGCAAACATCTGCAGAGCCCACCATTAAAAACGTATTCCTGGCAGTTATGCAGTGTGGGTCATCCCTATCAAATGTACTGACTCAGCTGGGCCACCTGCAGGAGACTGTGCAGACAGTGCAACACGATTTACATACTGTAAAAGAAAGGACTGGAGAGCTGGAGAAACGCGTCTCTAACGTGGAAGATCAGTTGGCTGGCTCCACTAAATTTCAATCTGAGTCCACAAAGGAGTTTAAGGCTATTCACGCTAAAACAGATGACTTACAAAATAGGTCACAGCGTAATAACATCCGTATAGTTGGAATACCTGAAATATACGAAAAAAGTAACCCGACAGAGTTTTTTGAAAACTGGGTCAAAGATACTATCTGCGCAGCCCATCTGACGCATCTATACGCCATAGAACGTGCCCATAGGGTCCCAGCTTGCCCTCCCCCCCTGGATACCAGCCTAGAACGGTCCTGGCGAAACTCCTTCATTACAGGGACAGAGACAATATACTTAAATACGCCAGAGAACATCCAGACATTACCGTTGATGGGTCCAGAGTCTCATTTTATCCTGATTACTCCCCAGAGGTCCAGCAGCAGAGAGCGGTTAAAGGTCGCCTGAGAGACTTTGGCATAAAATACTCCATGATCTACCCTAGATCTGCCAATTTGAAGGTCCTGGTTGTGGACAAGACACATTCTTTCCTGGTAGCTCAGGATGCTAAGGACAACGAGGCGAAGACACGGAAAGAAGCAAGTCGAAACAACGCTGGCTGAACGGGGTTTTGTACTCTTTGGACCATTGCTTTACTTACTTTTGTGTTACCTGTGCCCTTGATTGAGGATTAAGATGAGATTTATTGAGGACTTGATGATGCCGCCTTCCTATTTGACCCTCCCCTTACTTCCCTGCTTCTTTCTCTGGTCTCCCAAATTTTTTTTTTTTCTCTTTTTCTGCTCTCTTCCTCTTCTCTCTTATATCCTGTTTTATGAACCTTGCTTAAATTGGCCCTCTGCCTTGGGAATTGCAATTCAGGTTTGGGGTTATGGATGGTTGGGTGTGAGGTATGCACCCTAATATGTGCGGGTAGTGGCTTGTAACAGAAACGCCCGATACATTAAGTGAAGGGAATAACATCGCCCTTATTTTCCTTATTATTCTTGTTTGTTAGCTGTTAAGGGGATGGTGGGTGGGAGAGGGGTGGGATTTGGGATATGCTTGGTCCTATGTTTTTTCTTCCTTCTTCAGTTTTTCTCTGACAAGGCAGATGCTGACTTTATTCAAGCTATTTCTAGATAATGGGTGAAGTTAAGTTGATTAGTTGGAATACGAGGGGCTTAAAACCCCAGTTAAGCGTCAGGCCATATTTAGTCTGATCTTGGAAGGAACAGAAGCCGACAGTAGTTTGTCTACAGGAGACTCATCTTACTCCAGAGACGATTGATATTCTTTCTGTAAATATATTTATTAAAGTTTCAAACAAGCATAACAATAGAAATAACCAATACAGAATCCAGATCCTAGTACAGTGGCATATTACAGCTGTAAGAAATCAGGTACAAAGGGACACCTGAAAATCACGTCTGGATCAAAACTTAGAAAACACACACAGCCAATGAGAAATGTATACACTGAGACATAAGAAGGGAGAAGAAAAAAAGAGAAAAATTAGAAAGGGGTAGGAGGGGTAAGAGGGGGGGGGGGGGGGAATGGGAAAGACCCAGCAGTCTAGACGCCCAGGTGTTGGAAATTACGAGTAGGTGCGCAACCAAGTCAAGAACCCCTGGCCCTCCTTAAAGGATTGCCAGAGGAACCAAGTGCGCCCCTGTTCATACCCGGCGTCACTATCTCCCGTTGCAAGCGATTCCATACGGTGCAACCTATCCATTTCAGATATCCATTCCACTGTAGAGGGGACCTCAGTGGACCTCCAGTGTCGGGGAATAACTGCCCTGGCAGCTATTAGGCAGAACCTCAGAATCCCCTTTTTGATGGAGGTTATCGAGCCGGGTATCAGAGATAACAGAGCTAATTGTGGAGAGGGTTCATGGCGGACCCCAATCATTAGATGGAAGGCATCGAAAACCGAGGCCCAGAAGGGTTGCAGGAGATCGCAGGACCACCAGACATGAAGCATAGAGCCCACAGCAGAGCCGCATCTCCAGCAAGTGTCTGAGACTTCCGGATTAATCCTGTGGAGCAGGGTAGGGCATCTGTACCAACGCGTCAGCAATTTATAATTTCTCTCTTGCGCCTTGACTAGACATTGTCATCTTGTGCACAAGAGTAAAAATTTTTAAGCTGTCTGCCTCAGAAAAGGTGATCCCCAGATCTCTCTCCAAGCCTCCATAAATCCAAGCGTGCCAGTGTGGAGCGAGTTCAGGATCAGGCTATAGAGCACCGAAACCACATGGGAGGGACCCTCGGTGGGGAGCATCAGGGATTCAAACGGAGTTAGCGCCCCTATTGAAATATTGGAGAGAAAACTTCGCAACTGCATAAACTCCAACCAGGACAAAGGAGCCGCATCGTCAGGACCTCGCAACCCCCCCACGCCGGAGAGCCCCGCAAGCCTATCCCTCACTTGTCCCAGCCCCACTCCATCTAGCTGTGACCAGCACAGATACCTAGATCTATTCATTGCAGGGGGGAAGGCTGGATTGTCAAAAAGGGGACTCAGTCTGCTCAATCGGGAAGTCAAATGTAATTTCGTGTATGATCTATCCCAGAACCTCAAAACAGTTTGTGTGAGGGGAGGGAAGCCCGTCACAGGTGGGCGTCCAGTTCCCCCAGCCAAGGCAGCCAGTACAAGGAGGAGGGTGATAGAAGTTTCTCCAGGAGCACCCACTGTTTATGGGCATCACTGAACCTCCAGTCGACAATCCTAGAGAGCAGGACTGCCTGATAATAACGTTTAAAATCAGGAAGGCTTACCCCCCCTTTAACTTTAGGTCTCACTAGGACTGAAAACCGCGTCCGTGGTTTCCTTGCTCCCCAAATAAAGCTGTTAATGGCCGATTGCAGACGCCTGAAAAAACAATCCGGAACCTGCACAGGAGCTGTCTGAAAGAGATAGAGGAATCGGGGTAAAATATCCATTTTGATCACTCCCACCCGCCCGAACCAAGATAGCGGAGGTCTGTTTACCGTTTAAGATCTGATATGGTTTTCTGCAGGAGAGGGACATAGTTCAGAGCATATGTTGCGTTAAGGTCAGCCGGTATCAAGATTCCTAAATATTTTAATGCAGTGGTCTGCCACCTAAAGGAGAAGGACGATTTGAGTTGAGAGATCAGGTCATCAGGCAGGGAGATGTTGAGCGCCTCCGTTTTGGACAAATTGACCTTAAAATTGGAGACCTCACCAAACTTACGGAACTCTCTGAGGAGTACAGGGAAAGCCACAGCGGGGTTGGAAATATATAACAATAAATCATCAGCGTATAGGGACAACTTAAACTCATGCTGACCAATCCGCAGACCCCTGACATCTGGTACCTTCCGCAAAGCCACTGCTAGATGTTCCATAGCAAGGATATATAGCAAGGGGGAGAGGGGGCAGCCCTGACGAGTCCCATTTCTTATGTCAATGGGCGAGGATAAAGTGCCATTGACCCTAAGGCGGGCCGTGGGTCTATGATATAGAGCAAAGATTCTCTCCAACATGGTAGGTCCCACCGCCAACTGCTTCAAAGATGCACGTAGGAAGGTCCAGCCTAGGCGGTCAAATGCCTTTTCAGCGTCAATAGATAATAAACAGGCTGGTATCTTTCCCGTGCGCATGTACGAAGTCAGAAGCAGAGTCTTTACTGTATTATCCTTGGCCTCCCTATGTTGCACAAAACCCACCTGATCGTTGTGGATGGACCCAGGAAGAATAGGGCTCAGTCTATTGGCCAACACCTTTGCGAACACCTTCACATCCACATTGATGAGGGAAATAGGTCTATAGCTTGCGCATAACAGGGGGTCCTTGCCCGGTTTAGGGATCACAGTAATTGTAGCCATCAGTGTTTGGGGGGCAAAGGGGCAGTGTCCGAAATGGAGTTAAATAGTTTGGTCATAAAGGGGGCCAGGGAAGTCGCATATAATTTGTAGAAGGCGGCAGAGAATCCATCTGGACCCGGACTTTTACCATTGGCCAAGGATCTTATCGTATCCAATATCTCCTGTTCCGAGAGGGAGTCCTCCAAGGCCTCAGATTCTATCTCTGTCATAGGCGGGAGCTCCGTGTCACGAATGTAATCATCCACTCGAGACTGAAACTCTGTAGGGGACATATCAGACAACGGACCCCTCAGGTTGTAGAGAGAGTCATAATATGCTCTGAATGAATCCACAATCTCTGCAGGAAGATGGACTAAATCACCCGTAGCAGACCTCATGGTAGGGATGTAAGTGGTGGGAGCGCGAGGGTGCAAGAACCTCGCCAGAGCTTTACCGGGTTTATCAGAGTACTTATATAGGTACTTATGGAAGCGGTCCCGCTGCCTTGCTAACGTCGTATCCAACAGTGCGCTCAACTCACTACGTGTCCGTAAGAGGTCAGCAAGTACTTTGATATCTCTTGTTTGTTTATGTTCCGACTCTAGGGTTTGGACACGGGTCAACAATCCCATAATATTAGTCATTCTTTCTTTTTTCAGTCGGGCCCCCTGTTGGATAAATACTCCTCGTATAACCCCCTTCAAGGCCTCCCATTGGTACGGGAGAGCTGTGAGATCATTCTTGTGAAAATCTACGAAGTCCGTGATTGCTGTCCGAACGGCCGCCTGACAGGTCATATCTTCGAGAAGTCCAGGGTTTAAGGACCAAGTCCATTCTCTAGGAGAGAGGCTCGGCAGCCGAAGGGAAAGCAAGACCGGAGCATGGTCTGACCATAGCATCGTATCAATATCAGACTTTGGGTTAAGGGACAAAAGCCCATGGCTAATCAGGAAATAGTCTAATCTGCTATAAGAATCATGTACCGTGGAGTAAAAGGTATAATTGCGAGCAGTGGGGTGCAGTAGTCTCCAGACATCAATTAACCTCGAGTCCCTCAAGGCCCGACACAGGCTCTCCAGCTGTGAGGGGGACACCGCCGACCTGCCCGAGGAAGAGTCAACAGTGCGGTCCAGGGGGCGTGGCCTGAGCATGGCGGTGTGAAGACGCACTTTCTGTGTGCTCTGCAGACCCGAGGGATAATACCCGCATTCCCGCTATCATAACCGCCAGATGTCACGGAGGAAGAAACCGGAGGAGCAGTCTGCACCCCCGCAGCAGCCGGGGAAGATGAAGCCGGAGGCAGCCATCGCCAAGATGTTTGGAGGAGCGGGAGGGAAAGCGCGCGCGCCTGTAATGGCGACCGGAGCAGGTCAGAAGCAGTCTCCTCCCCAGCCCCAGCCACAGCCACAGAGGAGCCCTAAATTCCAGGGCTCGGGCAGCAGCCCTCCGATGCCGGGAGGAACAAAAGCGGCAGGTAAACGTGCCCCACCGCCTATGCCCCAGGTGGTGAGAACCCCCGGCCATATGGAGGAGGAGGTGGGGGAAGATGGCGGCGGAGAAGGAGCTGTAAACAGGGCAGGCAGTACTGCGGGGATGGCCCCATCACATACACAGCCCAGCACTCCTCAGACTGACATGCAGGAGATCAAAGATATGTTTGCTGCACTTCCAACAAGACAGGAAATAGATACTATGCTGGCACGGATGGAAGCCACACAAGAGAGAGCCCTGGGGGTGATTAAGGAGGACATTGATGATCTCAAATTAAAGGCCTCCAAGGCTGAGGTCTTCATGGACACTACGGAAGCAAGGGTGGCTGCACTAGAAAGGGAGATTATACGGTCCCATTCACACACTGTGGCTTTCATCTTACAAGCTGATGATCATGAGAATAGGGAACGTAGAAGCAATATGAGACTGAAAGGGATTCCTGAGTCAGTTACAACCGAGACTCTATTGGATACTGTTTTCTCCATATTTAATGAGGTGACCCGACGGCCACAGGAAACTACGTATAAGGTAGACAGAGTGCACAGAGTATCTCGACCCGGCCCTACAGATCCGAATAATCCCAGAGACGTGCTCTGTAAGCTACATAATTACACGGATAAAGAGGGTATACTTAAAACGGCCTGGTCGCATGGCGAGGTGACAATTGAGGACTCCTCAGTAAGTTTATACCCGGATGTATCTGGCCTCACTTTATACCTCAGACGTCAGCTGAGACCTCTACTCACTAAGATAAAAGAAGTGGGGGCATCCTACAGATGGGGTCACCCGTTTCACCTGATCGTCCGCAAGGGCACTAAACTGTTCTATCTTTGGCAGAAAGAGGAACTGGAGGATCTATTTACCTTTCTGGACATACCCTCTATTGCGCTCCCTGACCGGCTTTCTCTTGAAAACCTCCAGAAATTTTTGTCCACTAAACGAGGATCAGCTCAGGCACAGGAAAGCCGACGGAGGAGGAGAAGGGCTCAAGAGAATACCCAGGGACAGTCAGCCTCCCGAACCATCAGTCCGAGAAGGAGACGGCGAAGTGACTCTTGTGCTTCCTCCACCACCTGAGCACTGAGTCCTCATGAGACCACTAAATGTCATGTATTTTGCGTGAGGGACCGTACCCAACCCTTCGCTACAGTGGGCTGCTTCCTCTACCTGCCACCAAGAGACGTTATCATTTGGGTTGGCCTTACTATGTCTGTAATGGGTGGACACGATAAGTGGCCCTCCTGGTAAATACCTCTGTTACACAGACACGGAACTGATTTTTGACATTTTTTCTTCCTGGGTGACACTGGGCGTTTTCTCAGCCTCCAGCTCTTGATTTTTGGCTATTCCGAACTTAGCATTAATGTTTGATTCTGTTATTGTCTTAATTTTTCTATTTTCATGTTTCCCTCATTGCGGGAATGCGGGTTCTTGCTAATTCTACTATTCGTATATTCCCAGAACCTTTAATATAGTACTATATATGAATAATTGTATGCAGTCTAACAGGGAATGTACGACAAATGATATAGATACGATATGTCTCGGGTCTGCGGCATACCGATCCTTGGTCTGTCACGGTCCCTGCGGTCCCCTCTATTTTCCTTTCGAGGGGTCCGTAATTGCTGGCAAGCCGGCAAAGACTGCTGTAGTCACTGTTTCTTTAGTTCTTACATACGATTTTCTCTGTTTCTATATCTCGGCTTTCTTTTCTCACTCTTTCTTTCTCTCTCGTTTTCTGGTCTTCCTTCTTCTTTCTTCTTTTCACTCTTCCCTCCCTTCTCTTCTGCCCTTCCCTTTTCGCCCCAGGGGGTTGAGGTGAGATGGCGCACTCACATATATCTGAGATCCGCGTGGGTTCACTAAATGTGCAGGGTCTCCACAGTGCTGGTAAACGTTCTATTCTGTTTAATTACCTGAAATCTAACAAAATCCATGTCGCCTTCCTCCAGGAAACTCACATGTCAACAGCCAAGCCATATAAGCTTTCGGACCATTCGGACCCGCTGGCATATCACAGCCTGTCCAATGATTCCCACTCGTCCGGGACTAGCATTGTCATCTCCAGGTCGATTCCATGGGAACTTCAAGATTCTTACAGTGGTGGAGAGGGCCGACTTCTCTTGGTGAAGGGTAAGATTGCATCTAATGTGTATACGTTCGCCTCGCTGTACCTCCCTAATACCGGTCAAATTACCATGCTTATTCAGTTTTTGGAAAAGATGGATGAGTTTGCTGAGGGCACTTTAGTTTTAGGGGGTGACTTTAATGTTGTTTTAGACCATGCCTTGGACACCTCGCATAGCAGGACTTCGCTTTCTAAGATAAACAATAGACGCTTACATAAAGCTCTTCATGACCACCAACTGCTAGACGTCTGGCGTATACTCTCCCCCTCTGCACGTGACTATACATTTTACTCTCCCGTCCACGACATGTACTCTCGACTTGATTTTTTCCTTTTAAGACAAGCTGATTTGATCTATCTAACTGACGCCTCTATTGCCCCGATCTCATTTTCTGACCATGCACTTGTGACGGTCTCCCTTGCTCTGTCCTCCAAGATCCCAAGGCAGTGGCAGTGGAAGCTTAACGCCACCCTGTTGGAAGATCCGGAGACACGAGCTGAGGTGACCAATACGTTAAGTGACTATTTTGACCTCAATGTCTCACCAGAGGTTTCACCGATGGTGACCTGGCAAGCTCACAAATGTGTGATACGGGGGATCTTGATAAAACATGGAGCTAGATTGAAAAGGGCTAGAGACGCAGAAACTTCCGGACTTATGGGAAAACTAAAAGATCTAGAGACGAGACACAAACGATGCACTTCTACAGAACTGGGAAAGGAACTTCTCAGAGTTAGAGAGACCCTACGTACAGTTCTACTTACCAAGGCAAAAGGGGTACTATCTCGATGCCGTCGACATTTCTACGAACATGGTAATAAGGCGGGTAAATCTCTGGCTAGAGCCTCTAGAGCTCAAAGAACGGCCACATATGTTCCGGAGATAGAGCACCCCAACACGTCCAAGCGATCTAAGCTCTCAATATAGCAGAAGCGTTTAGAACATATTATTCAACCCTTTACAATTTAGACAAAGAGAGATCGTTGTCAGCCCTGGATACCCTTAAGTCACGCATCAAGGCATATATCGAGTCTTCCGGTATGCCGCAGTTGTCGAACACCGCAGCAAGTTCCTTGGAGGCCCCTATTACGGCTCAGGACATTGCCACAGCCATTGCTCAGACCCCATCAGGTAAAGCGCCGGGCCCTGACGGGTATACGGTAGGATACTATAAGAAGCTAAAAGAAACTCTCATACCACATATGTGTACATTTTTCAACGAAATGTCCCAAACCAGCCCTCCCCCTAAAGACACTCTGCGGGCCACGATAGCGGTTATACCCAAATCAGGTAAGGACCCTCTGCTGCCAACGAGTTACCGGCCAATATCTTTACTTAATGTAGATATTAAAATCTTCGCAAAGATTCTGGCAGACAGACTCTCCCGTTTATCCCGGGCCTGATACATCCAGACCAAGCGGGATTTGTCCCCGGACGTGAGGCTCGAGACGACACCACTAAAGCGATAAATTTGATTCAAACTGCCAAATTGTCAAAAATTCCACTGATGTGCCTATCCACCGATGCGGAGAAGGCGTTTGACCGCGTTCATTGGTCCTTTATTGAATCGACGCTTTCCCACATCGGTCTGGGTAACCAGATGCTGGACTGGATACTTTCTCTATATTCGATCCCATCAGCAAGAGTGCGAGTCAACGGGCTTCTCTCTGAGCCGTTCGACATTTCCAACGGTACTCGGCAGGGTTGCCCGCTGTCTCCGCTGATCTTTATCTTGACACTGGAACAGTTTTTGCGGCGTGTCAGGTCCAGTGGTGATGTCTCGGGCCTTCAACACGGTGGACTAGAATATAAAATAGCAGCTTACGCTGATGATCTTCTGTTTTTTATCACGAAACCTGAGCTATCTCTCCCGAACCTGCTAAAGGAATTGGAGACTTACCATACCCTCTCCAATTTCAAGATTAATAGAACTAAATCAGAAGCCCTTAATATCTCCTTACCTGACGTGCAATATAACAGACTTCGGTCTGCATTTAATTTTCAATGGGCAAACAAAGCACTTAAATATCTGGGAGTAATGTTGACAGCAGACCCCAAGAACCTGTATAGTGCCAACTTCCCCCCACTGCTTGTTGCAATCAAGTCAGACATTGAACGCTGGACGAAGTCCACCTTTTCGTGGTCTGGCAGATGCCAGCTATTTAAGATGACCATACTCCCCGGGGTTTTGTATCTTTTTCAGACACTGCCTGTTTTCATCCCAGCATCCTTTTTTAAGTTGATAATGAGGATGCAGACTGCCTTTGTCTGGAACGGAGCGAAACCCCGATTAGCGAGAACATTGATGTCCAGACGGAAAGAAGACGGAGGTGTAAACCTACCGGATATTAAATTATATTACATAGCAAGTCACCTCTCAAGGGTGGTGGACTGGTGCAGGCACGGAGACAATAAATTGTGGGTTAGAAGTGAACAGGACCACACCTCTTACACGCTTCAGACATTGCCTTGGGTGACCCTTCCAAAAAAAGAGACGCTTTGGGATCACCCGACTATAGGAGCCACCTTGAGGGTCTGTGGTCACCCGATGGTTAGAACACTGATGCTACCGATTGACTCAGCGCAGACCCCGGTCTTAAGCCACCCCACGTTTGGCCCTAGTAGAGGTGACTCTGTTTTTCAGACATGGATTCAATCTGGGTCGGACAGGGTGGCGAATTTGGGTGACGGATCCACGTGGCCGACATTAGAAAGCTTGACCTTAATCACCCAGCCGGTTCCATTAGGTTTCTGGCGTTGTCTTCAGCTAGCTCATTATCTTCGTGAGTTGCCCCGAAAAAGACATATAATCCTCACAAGACGCCCTTTGAGATCTTGTGTACCACGACGGTGAGTAGTAGACATGCGCTATCTCAGATCTATTCCTATCTTGTCACACAGCCGGACTTACCGACCCCACATTTCATGCTTTCATGGGAAAGAGATTTGAACCTGACTCTCACTACAGAACAGAGAAAGAGGATCTTTAGCTTAGCTCACTCCTCATCCATTTGTTCCAGATTACAGGAGGCGAACTACAAAATACTAACTCGTTGGTATAGAGTCCCTGCGGTGTTACACAGGCTAATCCCGTCTGTCGACCCCAAATGTTGGAGGTGCGGTGAGGCGGAAGGTACATTATTGCATATTTTCTGGGACTGTGATAGACTCCGACCTTTCTGGACGGGGGTTATAGAACTCACCCGGGTGGTCACTGGCTTCCAGGGTGAGATGGGTCCTGGCCTCCTCCTGCTCCACCACTGTGAGATCCCCACGATCAGATATAAACGATCACTTCTACGCTTTTTGGTGATGGCAGCAAGGTCATGTATCCCATTGTTGTGGAAGACAGAGACTAGCCCGACGGTGGCGATGTGGATAACAAAGGTGAATGACTTAATGCACCTAGAAGACTTAACGTCTTCTGTACACGATTCGTTTGAGTCATTTAAACAGACATGGTTCTCCTGGATGAGATTTATGGACACGGATGTATATAAAGATAATAGGGATCTGTAATTGATCAAGCGGAGCCCTAATGAGGATGTGGGCGGGCGCCTCTGCCCCTTGGGGAGGGGAGGGGGGGGGACGTTCCTTCCCTGCCCACCACCCCCCCTTCCCATCTCATACCTCTTCACCCCCCCCTTGCTCTACCCTTTTCTTTTCTTCTTCCCGCTTTCTTTTATATTCTTTTTCTTTTTACTATCTCATATTGTGTATGTCTTCAGTTGTACCGCGCAATAATCGGTCAAATGATGTGCAAGTGGAACTGTTCAGTTACCCGGTATGTTATTTCTTCTCTATAATGTTTTACACATGATGTGCGCAATGAGAGACATATGGTTGTATTTATTGTTCCACATATATTGTCTGAAAATAAAATAAAGAATTCAAAAAAAAAAAAAAACAGTGCGGTCCAACACCATGTTGAAGTCCCCTCCCATAATCACATAGCCTTCCGCAAAGGCTGAGAGGTCCCGTAGGTATTTTCTGCATGCTCGGACCTGATCCTGGTTGGGCAGATAAATGTTAGCTATGGTAAATGCATCATGAACAATTTTCAGTTTTAAGAACACATATCGACCGTTCGGATCCGATTTAGAGGCGACCACCTGTTCCTGCAAAGACTTGTGCAGTGCAATGCTGACTCCTTTAGATTTAGAGTCAGAATTGCTACCATGAAACCACTGTGTGTAGTATCTATGGTTAAGCTTAGGGATTCTGTCTGATCAAAAATGTGTCTCTTGCAACATGAGGATATCGACCCGTTTTTTATGCATGCTATATAGTACTTTCGAGCGTTTCTCAGGGACATTAAATCCTCTGACATTAAGTGAGCAAAGTTGTAGGGTTGCCATGAGAGTCTTAGGATCTGGCGTAGAGTACTACCGGGTCACCAAGGGACAGGGAAAAGTGGGAAGTGCGGGGAGGTATAAACAAGGGAGGAAAAGGGAGAAAGGAGGGGGAAAAAACAGAAAAGGGGAAAAAAAAAAAAACCAGAGAGGTAAAGAGGAATGTAGCTCCAAGAAAAGGAGAAAAAGAAAAAGAGTCAGTTCAGCCGGAAGACAGGGTTCCGGCTAAACACCCCAAGAGGCCACTAGGCCTCTAGGTGCAGTGAAATATCAGAGAAAACTCTGAAAAGTAGTGTCAAAGACACACCCTAGTGGGGAAGGTGATTGAACAAAGAGCAACCAGCCAAGCCCCTACAGCAGGCAATATTGCTCCACTCAGTAGGCCCTCAACCCCGGCAAGGCTAACACATTTGTGGAACACAACCAACCAGCTCATGGGCTAAGCATATACCTGTAAATGGGCACAGTATGTAAAACCCAAGAAAGGGTACTGACATATGTCAGAATTAGATGCAGGAGCAGTGTTAGTTATTATAAAGTATCACTAATCTAGTAGCATAGCACAATGTACAAAAAGCTTATGAAAATATATGAACAGTCAAAAAAAAACAGTGCAAAACAGGCCCCCCAAGCGACTCCACACAGGAGCCCTGGATGGCGTCAAAAATAGGCATCGTCACCTCCGAACACATGGGTCCAATTTACTCGTAATAGTCAAACTCAAGCAAAATCACAACCTGACCACACATGGGAACTCGGTGACCAGAAGGGATATTATAAATGACAGAAACAAAAAGAAGTGGTCAAAAAAGCTACACGCGACCCTCAAGTGTCATCAGCTAAGTTAACAGAGCCATGTCTACGTCGGGAGCCCCTTCTCCTCTTTCCCAAAGATCCAGCAGGGGGTCCTCCACTCCGACGCAGACCCCATAAATCAGACGCAGTAAGGCGAGGCCAATCACCCAGTGTGACCAGGGGCAAGCCCAGTGCGGTGGTAAAGTTCTGTAAATCCGATGGGGATCTCAAAACTGTCATTCCTTTATCAGTTCGGACCTGTAGTTGGAAAGGATAGCCCCAATTGTAGGGGATCTTATTTTGCCGCAGCACTTCCAAGAGGGGGCGTAGAGCCCTCCGTTTAGCCAGGGTGAAGCGTGAGAGATCAGACAGGAGAAAAATGTCAGATCCATTAAAATCAATAGCATCATGGTCTCTCGCCTTACGCATGATGTCATCTTTGACTTGGAAATAGTGAATTCTACAGATGACGTCCATCGGCTTATCCGTATCAGGGTTTCTTGGTCCTAACGATCAGTGGGCTCTATCAATTTCGATGTGTTGGGTGGGTGACTTCCCTAAAAGGGAGTTGAAGATGCCATGGAGGGCAGAGGAGAGGTCACGTGGGGCCACGGACTCAGGGATCCCACGGAGCCTGATATTATTCCTCCTGTTTCTGTTCTCAGAGTCCTCCAGCAGATCAAGGACCACATTGAAAGTCTCTGAGTGTAGGTCCAGAAGCTGCTGCTGGGTGTTTAATTGTGAGGAGAGCTTCTCTACCTTGGCCTCTAGTGCAGTGACTGTAGTGTTAAGCTGAGACACCTCTTCCTTGAGAGCCCCCACCTCACCCCTGCACACTGCCTCCAATCTTTGTATGTAACACTCCATGTCAGCCTTGGTAGGGAAGGCACTTAGGTGGGCTTTCAGATCAATGACAGTTATAGGCATGAGCATAGGGTCAATAGTGTGACCAGTGTGAGCCTGTAAGCAAAGTCCGGCAGCCACACTGATGGGGGGTGTAGTGCCCTGGGACTGAGTGTTAGCTGAAGCTCTCCCCTCACAAGCCACTGCTGCTGATGATGTGCACAGATCAGGGTCATATGTCTGATAGGGGTGAAGCGTAGGAGGAGAAGGGCCCCCCAGTGTTCCAGCCTGTGATGAAATGCTTCCAGGTGTGAGGGGGTTAAGGCCACTCAGCATGTCTGCCCGCAGTGAAGGGCTCCCAGGCGTGGGGGGATGGGCTTTGTCACAAACCTCTCCTGTTCCTCCTGCACTGCTTCCTCGTGTCTGCCTCCTGGAAGATCCTCCAGCTCCTGGGGCTGTCTGCCGACCTCCTGCTGCTGTCACTGAGGCAGTGCTGCTTCTCTGAGGGCCCAGGGTGTTCAGTGATGATCTCTTACCCTGAGGCTGTGATGTGGAGGAGGCGCCATCTTTGCCTGCTGCCATTACAGGGTGCTGTGCTCTCTTTCCCGCATTTTCAGAGGCTGTCAGGAACCTTGTGATTCCTGAGCCAGCAGAGCCCGCAGCCAGCTCCCTGGATGTCTGGGAGCGCAGGGCAGACTTTCCTTTCATCATCCGGAGGGTGAGTAGAGCAGATGGTGGCAAATTATGTGCTGTAGGGGCTTCAGGGACCAGAGCTCACAGGGCACACGTCCTTACAGCTCCATGTCCAAGCCACTCCACGATTGATATTCTTGATAAGAGATGGGTACAGAGGGGATACCATTCGACCTACTCTGAGCATTCCCGTGGAGTGAGCATATTGATACATACGAGTGCTCAGTTTCAATGTTTTAAAACACATATTCATGGGGAGGGCCAATACATTCTTACACTGTAGTCTCTTCTCTAAAATACTACTAATAGTGTCGATATACATCCCCCTCCTTATAGCAGTAGGATTATTCATAAAGTCCTGACCCTTTTAGCAGACTTTCCGAATGTCATTTATATCATAGTGGGGTTTTTTAATAACATTCAAGATTCCCACTGGGATAAGGGCAATCCTGACACTCTTAAACCTGGGGGTAATATTACGCCTTTTGGGGTTTTGCTCCAGGAGACGGCGTTGATCGACTTGTGGAGAAGTAGGCACCCAAATGTCTACAAATATTCATGCTTCTCGTCCACTTTCTCCTCATTGTCACGTATCGATCTGGCCCTGGGAGATCGCCATATGCAGGAGATGGTTTCACAAATCTCCCATTTACCCAGGACAATATCAGATCATTCTCCCATAAGTGTCCTTATCAGGTGGGAGGACGTGAACGTGGGACGGAGGATGACATGGAAGCTTAATCCTTATTGGTTACAATTGATTCATAAAGAGGAGCGTATTGTAGGCAAATTGCAGGAGTACTTACAATTTAATGGCGGCTCTGCCCCCACTGAAATAATCTGGGATACACTAAAAGCATATGTTCGGGGAATGTGTATTAGGGAAATTTCAAAGGTCAAGACGGCCACGAAGGCAAACCAACGCCTAGTCTATCAGGAGCTGGAGGAGGCAGAAACGGCCTTTTCAGCACGTTCTACCCCAAATACTCAACAAAGGCTGAAGGTGGCGCAAGGGGAAGTCACTAAATACATTATGCGTATTGCGGAATGAAAGCGTATGTTCCAATCCATACACTTCTTCGAGAGCGCTGAGAGGGTCGGTCATTTGCTTTCCATTATTACTTCAGCGCAGCGGGACTCACCCTATATCGCCCAATTGCATACTCGAGAGGGGCGCATAGTTACCACCACGCCAGATATACTGACAACTCTAAAACAATTCTATGCTGATTTATACTCCGTACATAGTCAACTGCGGGACAGTGAAATAGAGGAATTTCTGGCAGGTGCTGGATTATTGAAATTGTCACAGGACCTAAAGCACTATCTGGAGGAACCAATTAGCCTGGACAAGTTGGAAGAGGCTTTGGGTACCATGTCCAATGGGAAGGCATCGGGCGTAGATGGCTTGCCAGTGGAGTTTTATAAAAAACATAAGGAGATATTATTGCCGACTCTTCTGGCAACATATCAGGAGAGCTTGATTTCAGGCTCCCTTCCACCCTCCATGCGGGAAGCCATCATAACAGTTATTCTGAAAAAAGACAAACACCCGGCATTACCGGAATCATACAGACCCATTTCCCTATTACCTGTAGACACCAAGCTTTTGGCTAAAATGTTGGCTATTAGATTGGCAAACGTCATTGAACACCTGATCCATCCTGACCAGATGGGATTTATCCCCAATAAATCTACTGCCATTAATATAAGACGCCTCTTTCTAAACATGCAGGTTGAGGCAGAAAATATGGGGCGGAGGGTAGTTCTGTCTCTGGACGCTGCTAAGGCGTTTGATAGCGTCGAGTGGCCTTACTTATGGTGTACGCTGGATTGCATGGGTTTTAGTCACAGATTTTTTAACTGGATCCGGCTTCTCTATTCGGCTCCGCAAGCCATGGTGCGGGCCAATGGAATGCTGTCGGAGTCCTTCACTCTTGGTCAGGGTACGAGACTGGTTGCCCTCTGTCTCGCTGTTATTCGCATTGGTGGTGGAGTCGTTGGCCTCAAAAATACGACGGGACCCTGATATTGAAGGCTTTAAATATGGAGACCATGTAGAGAAATTGGCACTATATGCCGACGACTTGTTCCTGTTTCTGGCTGACCCGGAACGATCCTTATGCAGAACAATGTCATTGTTGGCGGACTTTAAAGGTGTCTCGGGGTTGGCCATTAATTGGGACAAGTCTGTCCTACTCCCTTTAGACCAGGATCTACGTATTGATGCTCCGATTCCAGTGGTGAAGGATTTTAAATACCTGGGAATTATTGTCTCAAATAGATTGGCGGATTATTAACGTCTTAATCTTTCCCCTTTACTATATAAATTAAACAAAAAACCCGAGCCTGGTCTAAATTACACCTTTCAGTGGAGGGCAGAGTAAACTTGTTAAAGATGGTCGTCATGCCTCAATTGTTGTATATCCTGCATAAAGCTCCAGTATGGCTCCCTCAGAGTAAATTTCATAAGATTAACGCTGTCTTCCGGGAGTTTACTTGGTGGGGCAAACGAGCGCATATTAAATTGGAACACCTGCAAAAACCCAAAGATATGGGGGGGCTTGGCCTTGCCGAATCCCTGGCTTTACTACTTGGGCACACAGTGTCAGCATTTGGCGAAAGGTGCTGACTACAATACTGCTAGCTCCGTTAGTCGGATCATTCGGTTTTTGGTGGGAAGGGAATCCCTTCTCTCAAATTTGGAGGTTGATGAATTCCGTCCCTTCACTGCAAAACACCCCACACTGTTGCTGTTAGTTAGGGTTTGGGAGAAAGTCAAACAAGTCAGGGGCATTACAACATTCCCTAAATACTCTCCAATCTGGGACATCCCTCGAGATAAAGACGCTTAGGAGATTCGCCCACTGGAGGAGGATTGGAATATGGTGGTTATCGCAGTTATTAAGCGAAGGAATATTTAAATCCTTTGAGGAGCTCTGCAATGAGCTTGCATTAAGTCATTCTATGTTTTTTCAATACTTACAGCTGCGTCAAGATTTTAACTCCCAAAATTAAACAGCCCGCAAAATTGTGCAACAGGATATCATAGTTAATATCCTTGGCTCCCAGTCAACTTGCAAAGGACTAGTATCCTTTATATATGGAGGTCTCCTTTGTGTTTTACTATCTAAGCATCCCATTGGTACTAAAATGGAGGGCACAGCTAGGTACCATCTCTGATGAGCAGTGGGACTCGATCTTACAAAGTATCCCCAATTTGTCTCTTAGTGAACCCAGTCGCATGTCAAAACTGTACATTCTTTATAGGGTATATAGAAGCCCCAAGTGGTTACACGATTTGAAACTTCGCCCAGATTCTACCTGTCCTAAATGTAAGACAAAGGACGCAGACATTCTTCACATGCTTTGGACATGCCCCCTTATACAAAAGTTTTGGATTACAGTCCTCAATATCATACATTCGGCTCTTGGGCAGAATGTTCCTAGGGATACGATTATTTGTATTCTGGGATGCCTGGACTCTCTTATAGGGGATAAATATCTTCTGTTGGCTATTGCCAGAATGCTATTTGCTGCCAGAAAATTGATCGCCCTTTACTGGACTTCGGATAAGTCGCCTACCCGTAAGGAATATATTAATAAACTCAATCACATTATCTACAGAGAAAAGAACATTTATTCCAAAAGAGGACGGATGGTGTCTTCGACAAACTATGGGGAAAATGGATAGACTCTCCTGGGTTAGCTTCACCGGACCTACTGTGGAGTAGGACGGGTTCGTTTTGAAATAAGCCATAGTACTGTATCTGCATTATTAAGCATCCATAGGACTTATTTGCTTGTGTATGTGAATTAGGACCAAGTTGGGTGGGGGTGGGAGTGGGGGGTTGGGTATGGGGGTTTGTTTCTACAATGTATACTATTTTGTATTATAAGTACTACCTCGGTAGTTGATATTATATCCAGCCTTACATTTTTGTGGTTTTGTTAATCAATAAAAACTATCTGATTAAAAAAATAATAATAATAATAATACATTACTTTGGAACGGTCATGGGCTCCTCTAAAATCCCTTCCCCTTCTCAATTTGCACATATTTGCTCTAGGGGCACCTCAACTAGGGGCCTCTTTTATATGCAAAAATGGGAGAGATGGATGGGACGGAAACTCTCCCACCAAGAATGGCAGATTATATGGTCTAGAACAGGGGTCCGCAACCACCCGTCCGCGAACTGGGACCGGGCCGTGGGGGTCTTTGTACCAGTCCAGGGCGAGCTGCCGGCTTCCCCACCTCCTTTGACGTCCCCGCCCACCGCGAACCTCACCTTCTGAACTACGCCTCTCTGAGCTGAGGCATCTGCTTCAGCTGCGTGCGTAGATGTACAAGGGGAGCTGTCGGCCAATCAGTGCAGCACCCATGCCCTGATTGGCCCGCCACTGCCGCACTGTTATTGGTCAACGGCTTCGCTCGTACAACTAAGCAGCTGAGGCAGAGACGTGGCCGGAGTTTCATATCTCGCAATATTTCCAAGCGCATCAGTGACGTGAGCTTCCGCGTCACGTGATGCGCTTGGAAATAGTGCAAGATATGAAAAAACTCCGACCATGTCTCTTCCTCAGCTGCTTAGGTGTACTGCCGGCAGGAGCCTCTGTGTGTGTGTGTGTGTTTCAGGGGCAATGTCTGTGTGTGGGAGGCATTCAGGGGTTAGTCTGTGTGGGGGGGTGGATTGTACTGGGATCAGTATGTCTGTGTGTGTGTAGGGGCAATATGTGTGGGGGGTATTCAGGGATCAGTGTGTGCGAGGGGTTATACAAGGGGCAATGTCTGTGTGTGTGGGGTTATTCAGACGGCAGTGTGTCTGTGTGTGGGGGGGATTGTACAGGGGGCAGTATGTCTGTGTGTGGGGGTTATACAAGGGGCAATGTGTGTGTGCGGGGGTTATACAGGAGGCAGTGTGTGTGTGTGGGGGGGGAGAATTTATGCTATATGGAGGGATGCAATGCTGCATTAAACTATGAAGAACTGTGACGCTGCATTATATTATATGGAGGGATATGAGGCTGCATTATATTATATGGAGGGATATGAGGCTGCATTATATTATATGGAGGGATATGAGGTTGCATTATACTTTATACTTGTAATGCTGCATATACTATATGGAGGACTGTGAGGCTGCATTATACAATGTGGAGGGCTGTGACGCTGCATTATAACTATATGAAAATTAGACGTAACGCATCTTTTGAGGAAACAGGGTGGTAAGTTCCACCCCTTCTCCATAGCCCCGCCAGGCCCCAGAAAAACGGACTTGCATGAAGCCAGTCCCCGATGCAAAAAAGGTTGGGGACCCCTGGTCTAGAGCCTATAGATCTTCCATGTGCACGCTCTATAAGGAGAACCAATTAAAATTACTCATGAAATGGTATCATACGGCCAAATTATTGCATAGATTTAACAACGCTATCCCAGATGTATGCTGGAGATGTGGGGCAAATGGGGCTTCTCTTTATCATATTTTTTGGACTTAAACTGCAATACAGGCTTTTTGGAGAGAGGTGGAGACCTTGGTGGGGAAGCCTACCTGCTAAATTTGTTGCCTATGGGACTAGATAAATCGAAAATAAGGCTACTAATGCATTTGTTAACTGCCACTAAGTGTTTGATCTCTCTCTTCTAGAAGAGGATTGCAACTCCCGCTCTTCCAGATTTATAAGCCAGAATAAACAATGTTTAAGCTATGGAGAGGATGACCACTATATTGCACAACAATATAGACTCATTTCACAAAATATGGACTCCCTGGACATTGTTCATTGAGGATATACAATTATAAGTATACATGAACATACTACGTCATCTAGGGACATTTGCTCCTTCATCTGGGGGCATCTGAGCTACTGGACTTCCTCCTTTTGAAAATTTTTCTTTATTGGATCTTGAACACAGCCAATCAGAGACTCCTCTTAGCTAAATAATCCCATTGCTTGAGACTAAGGCTAATGATGAAACGAACAAGAAGATTTTTGTGTACTCACCATTAAATCTCTTTCTCTGAGCCTTCAATGGGGGACACAGGATACCATGGTGTGTGCTTTTCTTTCACTAGGAGGCGACACTAAGCTAATTAAAAAAGTTGACTCCTTCTAGCAGTATACTCCCTCAGGTTGGAGTGAACAATAGCCAGTTCATGCTTAGTGTCTCAAGGAGGCAAATGTGTTCTGCTTACCAGACCACATCCTCAAGCACTTTTCCTTTATTTTTAATCTTTTTCTTTAATTTTACTTTTACTATTTTTTACAAAGTCCACTTTAAGGTCGACGGGTCCTCCAAGGACTATGATTTCCCCATCGCTTCCTCTGCATATGACAACGCAGAAAACCACCTCCACACGCTGGATCACAACAATGGAGCACATGGTGGTCGTGCAGCACCCCACTGCATCACCCTGCTACACAGGGACAATGTAAGGATGCAGATATTCCCTCTCCTCCTCTCCATCCAAGGAGAGAAAGGATTGAGAAAGACAGACCGGCATCGCTGGCCCCTCTCCTTCTCCTCATCCAAGGAGAGAGTGGATTGAGGACAACAGAACAGCGCTAGACTCACAGCACCAAAGGAGCCCTGTACCCTTTGCAGCAGCGGCGGCTGCATGCCAAGACGCACATCATCTGTAAGAACAGGATGCGCGCCCAGGCCAGGGAACAAGGAGCCACCACGCAGGAAGCTTGACAGAGGCAAAACTACTTCAACCCGGGGTCCCCTCAGAAATTGCGGCAATCCACCCTAAGGCTCCCACTAACTAAGCCCATCAGTGACACTGGGCCGGTCCAGCTCTCAAGGGCTTCTGCGGCGGCACCAGCCAGAACGCACAGCTCAGGTAAGATAACGCACATCCGTGCGTCCACAGTGTACAGCCCTCACGGCTATAGCAGACAACACTGCCTGGTAGCCGCACAACTTTAGGCCCCGGCTTGGGCCTGAGCGCTTGCTCTGCAAGTCCCTGCCCTCCTATAATAATAGACTACAGACAGCATCCAGGTTTAGCAAAAGACAAGCTGCAGTGTGCAATAATCCCAGCACCGCAGAAGGGTGCAATGCATTACTTCACCTGCGGAGGCGCTGCAGCCAGAAGAGCATTATAACACTCACTAGGATTATGATGACGAGGCTGAAGGATCTGCACTCGCCCAGTGTCTGTAGTCTTTAACAACAAAACTGTGACAAAAGTGGTTAAACTAGTGTTAGCTTATGTGCTGTTTGAGAGCACAAGGTTGTTTGCAGCAAGGGTGCAGGGGGGAGGGCAAGGGCTCAATGGATAATCGTGCCTTTTACAAAATGCTTGGCCTTTTGTGTGCTGCGCATTGTGGAGGCCCCCATGTGGGATCACTGCTCATTGATTGGGTAGTGGTCGTGCAACTGCATCGAGAGGCGAGCTCGAACTCTCTCCGGATGACGAGAGGCGCCGAGGCAGAGGGGGCGTGTGCGGTAAGTGCGCGTCTTATAGGAGGGCAGGGACGTGCAGAGCAAGCGCTCAGGCCCAAGCCGGGGCTAAAAGTTGTGGGGCTACCAGGAGGTGTTGTCGGCTATAGCCGTGAGGGCCGTACACTGTGGACGAGCGGATGTGCGTTATCTTACCTGAGCTGAGCGTCCCGGCTGGTGCCACCGCAGAGGCCCTTGAGAGCTGGACCGGCCCGGTGTCACTGAGGGGCTTAGTTAGTGGGAGCCCTGAGGTGGATCGCCACAATTTCTGTGGGGACCCCGGGTTTAAAGCAGTTTTGTCTCTGTTAAGCTTACTGCGTGGTGGCTCCTTGTTCCCTGGCCCGGGCGCACACCCTGTTCTTACAGATGATGTGCGTCTTGGCATGCAGCCGCTGCTGCTGCAGAGGGCACAGGCCTCCTTTGGTGCTGCGAGTCCAGCAATGTTCTGCTGTCCTCAATCCACTCTCTCCTTGGATGAGGAGGAGGAGAGGGGCCAGCAGTGCTGGACTCTTCTACTCAATCCTCTCTCTCCTTGGATGGAGAGGAGGAGAGGGAATATCTGCATCCTTACATCGTCCCTGTGTAGCAATGCGATGTAGTGGGGGCTGCACGACCACCATGTGCTCCATTGTTGTGATCCAGCGTGTGGAGGTGGCTCTCTGCGTTGTCATATGCAGAGGAAAAGATGGGGAAATTGTAGTCCTTGGAGGACCCATCGCCCCTAAGGTGGACTTTGTAAAAACAGTAAAAGGAAAATTAAAGAAAAAGATTAAAAATAAAGGAAAAGTGCTTAAGGATGTGGTCTGGTAAGAAGAACACATTTGCCTCCTTGAGACACTAAGCATGAACTGGCTATTGTTGACTCCAACCTGAGGGTGTATTCTGCTAGGAGGAGCCAACTTTTTTAATTAGCTTAGTGTGGCCTCCTAGTGACAGAAAACCATACACACATGGTATCCTGTGTCCCCCAATGAAGCGATAGAGAAAAAGATGTTTAGCAACACTGTTTTATGGTATCACATATGTTCTTGTTAATGTAAGCTCTAGATAAAAGAATTTAAAAATAAAGTTGTTGGAAAAAAAAGAAAAATTGATGGGAACTGGTCTAAATACTCTAATCATGGGAGGGGACATGAATGAGGTTCTGGAGGTGACAGAGGATAGATCGGGCTCAAGAGAGACTGGAGTGAGTGGGGCCGGGGGGATGAGGGCGGGACCTCTCCGGGAATTGGTGGAGGACTTGGGTCTTCATGACATTTGGCGACTCCACCATCCAGTGGATCGCCAATATACCCACTTCTCACATCCACACGGCTCGTGGTCTAGAATTGATTTGCTGATGGTCAGCTGTGATTTACTGACAAAGGTCACGGACACTGACATTTTGGATCTAGTAATCTCTGACCACAGCCCGGTGGCAGTGACACTGGGTGAAGCATTCCCGAGGGGTTCTGACCTGATTTGGCGGCTCCCCCACTATTTGCAGACAGATAAGGACTTCGCCAGGCTCATGGGGGAATGGTGGACTGACTACGTAATCTGCAACCCGCCGGACACCTTGGACTCTACATTGTTCTGGGAGACGGCCAAGGCGGTACTACGGGGGAGGGTAATAGCACATGCAGCGGCACTCAAGGAAAAAGCTCATTGTTATTATTTATCGTCTAGCAGGCAGGTGAGGGAGGAGTACAAGAAATACCAACAAAATCCGACTGAAACTAACAAACGGGGTTGGTTGGAGGCGAAGGGACAGTTTAATGCGTGGGCTCGGAGGAGGGAATTCATGGGTAAATCGGCACGGGTTACATAAACATGGGGACAAAGCCGGGAGATTACTGGCTCATTTGGCTAAGGGCAGGAATTCTACGTCCCAGATAGCATCTATTAAAAATACGGATGGGGTTCTCACCTCCAATCCCAAAGAGATTAACACCATTTTGGGCAACTATTATAAGACCCTATATGGCAGACGCCCGAATGACTCGGCATTGGGTCAACAATGGTTGGAGGAGGTGGGGATGACATCTGTCACGGAGGAGGAAATGGAAGAATTAAATAGAGATATCTCAGAGGAGGAGGTGAAAAGGGTTATCAAGGGGTTAAATATACATAAGGCTCCGGGTCCAGATGGGTTTGGGGCCAGTTTGTACAAAATCCTGAGTGACCAAGTTACCCCGCATTTGAAAGCCATGTATAATGATTTCTTGAAGGGCAAAGGGATTCCCGAGCACTTGAATACGGCTTATATTAAGCTCCTCCCAAAAGGAGAGAAGGTGTCGGATGACCCAGCTGTGTTTCGCCCAATTTCCTTGATCAATCAGGATTTAAAGATACTCTCTAAGATAATGGCGGATCGTCTGGCTGTCTTGATGCCGCGATGGTTGGGGAAAGAACAGACTGGTTTTGTTAGGGGGAAAGCGGCTGTCAGTAATGTGAGAAGAGCCATAATGGTACTGGAGGTGGTCCGCTTGGGTGGACGGACGGGGGGGGGGAGGCTCCAGCCATGGTCATTCTGGACGCGGAAAAGGCTTTTGATAGTGTGGGATGGCCATGGCTGGAGAGGGTCCTCGATAGAATGGGATTTACGGGAAGCTTTAGGAGGTTTTTGGGGGTACTATATGACAACCCTAGGGCCCGCGTACATACACCGGGTTTTCTGTCAGATTCAATCAAACTTGAAAGAGGGACGCGCCAGGGATGTCCCCTGTCGCCGCTTTTGTTTAACCTGGCCGTCGAGCCTCTCTCCAGGTACCTCAATGGGCCTGATAGCTTCTCAGGAATTAAAGTGGGAAACACAATTTTAAAATCAAATTTGTTTGCCGATGACATCATATTATATATGGCAAACCCAGCTGGGGACCTGGGGAGGGTGCTGGAGAGATTCGAGACGTTCCACAGGATCTCGGGGTTTCACCTGAATTTAGCAAAGTGTGAGATTCTGCCTCTAACTGAGAATGGTAGACGAGTTTTGCAAGATGAGTGGCGACGGGGCACATACCAAGGTATAAAAGTGGCAACTAAAGAGATTAAATATTTGGGAATAGTGATGGGCGCAGATGCCACAGAAATTTATCGTAAGAATTTTCCCCCTATCATAATGAAGATTGAACGAGAGATGGAGAGATGGAGAACCCTTCCACTGTCTCTGCTGGGTAGAGTCCACCTTATTAAGATGGTTAGTTTCCCACGCCTACTGTACCCCCTGCAGACGATTCCACTTTTATTGAGACATACGGATATAGAAAGTCTCAATAGGGCTTTTTCCAGGTTTTTGTGGAGGGGGAGGAGGAGCCGAATCAAGCTGCGCACGCTGATGTTCTCTAAAGACAAGGGGGGTTTAGCCTTCCCCAATGTACGTGGGTAAAATCTGGCTTGTGTCTTCCGACATGTGATAGACTGGTTGAGGGGCACGAGTACACACTCCGACTTCGAACTGGAGGGGCAATGTTGTGCGCCATGGAGATTGGGGGCAGTCTTGCAGGTTCCGGGGGGGGGGTTCTGGACCCACATATTAAACAATCTGTTTTATTTAGAGACACTAGGGCAGCCTGGAAGGCAGTTAGGTGTAAATTGGGGTTAGCTTGGAGAACAACGAAATACACACCACTGTGGGACAACCCAGATTTTCCCCAGGGGATGGACAATGCCCTATTCCAAAAATGGAGAGAACAGGGGATCACTACGCTCCAAGATCTGATAAAGTCCTCAGACAGGAGGTGGATGACGGTCGGGGAGGTGTTGGAGACTTGGCATCTGGACTCATCTCACATCTTGCAGTATGCCCAGATAAAATATCATGTGTTGGGGAGATTGCGAGATGTCAGGGGAGAATGCCAACCCTCGGTGTTGGATGATTTTATATCTCAACAAGCGCCTCCTGCCACTATATCCTCTCTTTACCTGGCGTTGAGGCGTTGGCTGCTTCCTTCGGGGCCCATGTGTCTATTTAAAGGTTGGGAGAGGAGATTGTCGGAAGAGGGGGTAGGAGAAGTGATACTGGAGGGTTGGAATGCTTTACGTAGACATGTGTTGAATGAGAGATGGAGAGACACCCATTATAGATTAATTTATAGAGCAATCTTAGGGTTTAATATCCCAACTACATCTACTACACCAGACAGACGGACGACGTGTCCAAAGTGCGGGGTAAGCAGACCTGATATGTTCCATGGGATTTGGGATTGCACACAGATACAAGCAAAATGGAAAGATGTCAAGGGGTGGATTAGTGAAATCTTGGGTGTAGACTTGCCGATGGATAAAATGCTATGGGTGTTTCACAATTTCTCAGACTATCCAGTGACTAGGGGGGGACGAGCCTTCCTACATATAGCCATACTCTCATACAAAAGACTTATACTACACCATTGGCTGGAGGCTTCCTTGCCGAGTTTACCTAATCTAATCTTAGACTTGAAGCGTACATTGGGGCTTGAAAAATTGGAGGCAGAAACGGACAAGGAAAATAAGGTGAAGAAACTTTTCTCTGTATGGAGAGTTTATCCTGCATAATTTATCTAGACCAGAAATTGATCAATTGGTGAGACCCTTCTGTAATACTCAATGGTACTGCTTGGAGGATTTGGGGGCACCCTGGGAGGATTAAAAATTAACACTTTACTTACACATATGACGGAAGATAGTCACTAGCAGATTTGTTGTTTAGTATTGTTTGATTACCGGGAGGGTGGGGGGGAAGAAAGGGTTGGGGGAGGAGGGGCCTCTCTTTTTCTGTCTTTTTTTTTGACAAGCAATATATTTGTATTTGATTGTGTTACTGTATAACGCTGTATGGGTTAATGATTTTGTTGATGTTGACATGATTAATGTATGGAAATTGAGGGGATGAATACAGAAATTTCAATAAAAACAATTTAAAAAAAAAAAAAGAAAAATTAAAGAATGGTTAAGAAAAAAATTAAAAGTAACGAAAAAAGGCTTAAGGATGTTATCTAGAAAGCAGAACACTTGTGCCTTCTTGCGACACTAACCTTGAACTATCTATTGTTCACTCGAACCTGGGGGTGTATACTGGTAGGAGGAGCTAACCTTTTAATTAGTTTAGTGTCGCCTCTTAGTGGCAGAAAAGCATACACCCATGGTATCCTGTGTCCCCCAATGAAGCGATAGAAAAATGTAGGTTGATCATGGAGTTCTCGGCAGCCACGCACCTTGTTCATTACACTAGACAAAAGTATGAGGGGGCTGAAATGTAGGCCATGCCCCCGCTCTCAGGTGACCTATTGCCCCATAAGGGACAGATGATTTTATTGATTTATTAGCTATCTAAACATCCTACCACTGCAGTGGACACCTCAGCCTCATCGGGTAGGAGGGCAGGGACAGTAGAAAACGAAAATGTTCTCTACCTGGAATTTCCCTTTAAAAGAAGTTGTCCTCTACTTAGACAACCCCTTCTCAATCCCCATGTTTGCAACCCAGTAAAATAAAAAAAAAAACAACTTAAACTCACTTCCTGTGCTGGTGTCACTAGTCAAAATTTCACGAGCCCCGCTCCAATCACCACCGACCTCTTTCTCCCCACCTTCGGCTATATTTGTATTTAACAGGAAGTGAATGCCAGCCTAAGCTTTCACTTCCTGTAGATTACTTATACGTCTGAAGGTGGGGAGAGAGAAGCCAGGGGTGATTAGGTGCAAGGCTCGCATGATGTCACAACCTCACGTGAGCCCCAGGAGAGCAAGTGCTGGCACCACTAGAATGGTATCTGCATGAGAAATGAGAAGCTTTATTTTTATGGGCACAACATTCAGGAATGAGAAGGGGTTGCCCAAGCAGTGGACTACCTCTTTAATTTGGGAAGCTACATTTAAGTGAATATCTGTGCCATGACAACAACTCAGGTGCCTGCAAAAGCATAATAAGCTCTAATCACACTTCACAAATTTGTCAAGTTTGCATGCATTATGTGAATGTTACATATTCCTGATAAAAAAAACAGTAATTTTTGTGTACTCACCGTAAAATATTTTCCCCGAGCTCATCAATGGGGGGGACACAGGACAATGGGGTGTATTGCTTTTCTGCCACTAGGAGGCGACACTAAGTATAGAAAAAAGTTAAGGTGACTTCCGGTTCCGGCGCCACAGTGGAGAGACCGGGCTGAGGAAGGCTCCGGGCATCATCCGGCCATAGAACGTCAAAAAAGACCCCCACAGTGCAGCGAACGGAGCGGGAGGCCAGTGAATCCAGCCGGGAGCAGGCGCAACCGTGGACCGGTGGCTGAGAAGTGCGGGAGGCGGACAAAAGGCAAAAATGCAGCCGGCCCCCCAGAGAGCGGGAAAGCCCAAGATGGCGGCGGGTGCCGGAGCTACAGGCGACATGAGGAAGAAGGAGAGTGAGAAGGCAGACTCTTCACAGTATCGCCAGGTGACCCGCAAGGATTGTGGCGGAGAACGAGGTATGAAGGGGCAGACAGGAGGAGGGAGTCCCAAAGACAAGGCTGCGGGCGCGGACCAACAGAGGGCTGTAAGCCGCAGGCTCCAAGGAGTTGTATGAGACACTCAGGACAGACATAATGGCAGCAGTGAGAGAGGCTGTGAGGGAGGCAGTAGAGGATCTTCAGGAAACTGCAGCCAGGCATGCCAGCAGACTTGATGAGCTTGAACAAAGAGTGTCAGATTTGGAGGACAAGCTCACTGTTAAAGAACAAGAGCTGGAAGAGATACAGAAACAAAACTCCTGGATGTCCAACAAAATGGAGGACTTGGAGAATAGATCCAGGAGGAATAACCTGCGCCTCACTGGTCTGCCAGAATCTATTACTTTTCAACAGCTGGATGCCATATTTTAAAAAAATAACCCACAGCCCTTGGCATTGACACTCTATGCAAAGTAGAGAGGGCTCACAGGTTGGGGCCACAAAGAGAGCATAGCGGCACAAGTCATAATGCTGAGGGAGCAAGTAGCAACAATCAAACATCTAGGGGCCCGAGGCAGGCAATTGCTAAATACTTGGATTATAAGGACAAAGATAAGATCTTACGGACATTTAGGGCGAGACGGCGACCTCTTGAGATACTGGGCCACAGAGTAGTGATACACGAGGACTTCTCAGCGTTGGTGGCAAAACAGCGAAGGGCGTTTAGTGACGTATGTGGCATGTTGTTTAAGAGAGGAATACAATTTCAGCTCCAATACCCAGCAATCCTGAGGACTAAAGAAGAAGATGGCACCTTCAGAAGATGGAGAGACAAACCAAAAAGTTATGTTGCTCAGTTGAATTTTTATAAATTTTAAACATAAAAGTGTGGGTCATTTATTATTCAACCCCTAGGTTTAATATTTTGTGGAATAACCCTTGTTTGCAATTACAGCTAATAATCGTCTTTTATAAGACCTGATCAGGCCGGCACAGGTCTCTGGAGTTATCTTGGCCCACTCCTCCATGCAGATCTTCTCCAAGTTATCTGGGTTCTTTGGGTGTCTCATGTGGACTTTAATCTTGAGCTTCTTCCACAAGTTTTCAATTGGGTTAAGGTCAGGAGACTGACTAGGCCACTCCATCACCTTAATTTTTTCCCTCTTGAACCAGGCCTTGGTTTTCTTGGCTGTGTGCTTTGGGTTGTTGTCTTGTTGGAAGATGAAATTACGACCCATCTTAAGATCCTTGATGGAGGAGCGGAGGTTCTTGGCCAAAATCTCCAGGTAGGCCGTGCTATCCATCTTCCCATGGATGCGGACCAGATGGCCAGGCTCCTTGGCTGAGAAACAGCCCCACAGCATGATGCTGCCACCACCATGCTTGACTGTAGGGATGGTATTCTGGGGTCGTATGCAGTGCCATCCAGTCTCCAAACGTCACGTGTGTGGTTGGCACCAAAGATCTCGATCTTGGTCTCATCAGACCATAGAACCTTGAACCAGTCTGTCTCAGAGTCCTCCAAGTGATCATGAGCAAACTGTAGACGAGCCTTGACATGACGCTTTGAAAGTAAAGGTACCTTACGGGCTCGTCTGGAACGGAGACCATTGCGGTGGAGTACGTAACTTATTGTATTGACTGAAACCAATGTCCCCACTGCCATGAGATCTTCCCGGAGCTCCTTCCTTGTTGTCCTTGGGTTAGCCTTGACTCTTCGGACAAGCCTGGCCTCGGCACGGGAGGAAACTTTCAAAGGCTGTCCAGGCCGTGGAAGGCTAACAGTAGTTCCATAAGCCTTCCACTTCCGGATGATGCTCCCAACAGTGGAGACAGGTAGGCCCAACTCCTTGGAAAGGGTTTTGTACCCCTTGTCAGCCTTGTGACCCTCCACGATCTTGTCTCTGATGGCCTTGGAATGCTCCTTTGTCTTTCCCATGTTGACCATGTATGAGTGCTGTTCACAAGTTTGGGGAGGGTCTTAAATAGTCAGAAAAGGCTGGCAAAAGAGATAATTAATCCACACATGTGAAGCTCATTGTTATTTGTGCCTGAACTACTTCTTAATACTTTAGGGGGACCAAACAGAATGCTGGTGGTTTGAGGGGTTGAATAATAATTGACCCACACTTTTATGTTTAAAATGTATTAAAATTCAACTGAGCAACATAACTTTTTGGTTTGTAAGATTTATGCTTCTGTTAATAAATCCTACTCTCGTTTGCAGTTTGAAGGCTCTAACTTATTTGCATCTTATCAAACCACCTAAATCTGCAGGGGGTTGAATACTACTTGTAGGCACTGTATATACAGCAAAATCACATGATAGTGAACTGGGCCGTCAATGGTTGGAGGAGGTGGAGCTGCCGGGATTGACAGAGATGGAATTGGAAGAGTTAAATAGGGAGGTGTCGGAGGAGGAGATAAAGGCAGTAATCAAACAACTTAATGAAAATAAGGCGCCAGGTCCAGACGGCTTTGGAGCCAGCTTATACAAGATACTGATTGACAAGGTTGCACCACACTTGAGAACTTTGTACAAAAGATTCATGGAGGGAGGGGAGATTCCGACGCAGATGAACACAGCTTACATAAAGCTATTATCAAAAGGGGACAAAATGTCAGATGACCCGGCGACGTATCGACCGATATCCCTGATCAACCAGGACTTGAAGATAATCTCTAAGATCTTGGCAGATAGATTGGCACACCTGATGCCCAGATGGATAGGAAGAGAACAAGCAGGTTTTGTACGGGGCAGAGCAGCTGTAGCGAATGTCAGAAAGGCCATCATGGTGCTGGAGGCGGTACGGCTGGAGGACAGGATGACGGGACTGCTCCGGCCGTGGTTGTCTTGGATGCCGAAAAGGCTTTTGATAGTGTGGGATGGCCATGGCTGGAGCAAGTCTTGAATAAGATGGGAGTGGTGGGAGGGTTCAGAAGTTTTTTGGGAACTGTTTACGCAAACCCAAAGGCGAGAGTGCATACACCAGGTTTTTTATCTGACATGATTAGACTAGAAAGGGGAACGAGGCAGGGATGTCCCCTGTCGCCGCTGCTCTTCAATCTGGCCATCGAGCCTCTCTCCAGGTACCTCAACAGATCGAATAGTTTCGAGGGGATAAAAGTGGGAGGCACTTCAATAAAATCTAATTTATTTGCTGATGACATCATCTTATATATGGCAAACCCTGCTGATGATCTGGGGGGGGTGCTGGAGAGATTCGAGATGTACCATAAGATATCGGGATTCTGACTAAATCTTTTAAAATGCGAGCTTATGCCTCTCACGGAAGAAGGCAAGAAAGTTTTACATGATGAGCGACGACAGGACACGTACCTGGGGATTAAAGTGAACACGAGAGAGGTCAAGTATTTGGGCATAGTGATGAGCAGGGATGCCAGGGATCTGTACAGGCTAAATTATAGTCCTATTATAAAAAAGATAGAGCAGGAGCTAATCAGATGGAAAGACTTACCATTATCTCTGACAGGAAGGATACACCTTATAAAAATGGTTTTGTTTGCTCGTTTGCTATACCCTATGCAGACGGTCCCGCTACTCCTTCGCCACACAGACATCAATAAACTAAATGGAGCTATTGCCAATTTCCTTTGGAGGGAAAGGAGGCATAGAATAAAGTTGAGAACGCTAATGTTTCCCAAGGAGGAAGGAGGCTTGAATTTACCTAATATACGGGGATACAATCTGGCATGTGTGTGGCGACATGTGGTGGACTGGCTGCGAGGGACGAGTAACTACTCCGACTTTGACTTAGAAACGAGATGGTGTAAGCCTTGGAGTCTAGGATCAGTGTTACACGCGCAAAGTGGAGTTTTAGAGTCACGTATCAAAAACTCAGTATTATTTAGAGACACTAGAGCGGCCTGGAAAGCGGTCAGGTATAGACTGGGACTGTCTTGGCGAATATCAAAGTATACGCCGTTATGGGATAACCCAGACTTTCCACAGGGGAAAGACAATGTCTTGTTCCAGACGTGGAGGGAAAAAGGGATTAAGGTGTTAGGTGACCTAATGTTTAAGACGGAGAGGGTAAGCAGATGGATGTCAACAGCGGAGGTGATAGAAACATGGCGATTAGGATCCTCACAACTACTACAAATCGCACAAATCAGAGGTCATTTGATGTCAAGACTCCAGGAGATTGGGAGGGAATGCCAGAGGTCGACTATAGATGACTTGCTAATTAGTCAGGCTCCTGTGACAACGATTTCTTCACTGTATGCGGCAATGAAAATTAGACTGTTGCCAAAGGGACCTAATAGACTACTCACAGGATGGGATACAAGACTGGGGACCGAAGGAGCGGGGGAGGGGGTTTTGGCGGGATGGAATGCTATGCGAAAATATGTGACGGACAGCCGATGGTGCGATACCCAGTTCAGAATGATCCACAAGGCGATATTGGGTTTCAACATTCCAGTGTCAATTACTAATCCTGATAGAATGACCAAATGCCCGAAGTGTGGAGAAGAAAAAACGGACATGTTTCATGGAGTGTGGGAATGTCCAAAGGTACAAATGGGATGGGAAAAGGTCAGGAGATGGATGGGGGAATTATTGGATTTGACTATACCAATGAATAAGATAAGATGACATTGATATTTCATGATTTAAAGGGGTTGGTAATTACTAAGAGAAAATATCCATTATTTCACCTAATTTTGATAACATTCCTACGCCTAATACTGCGACAATGGTTGGATACACAGGTGCCGGGGGTGACGAGTCTACGTGGGGAATTGATACGTATTATGAGAATGGAAAAATTAATAACAGAGACAGATAAAGAAAATAAAACCTCCAAATTTATGTCTGTATGGCGAGAATTCATAGTATGCTGTCTACCTAGAGAGGAAATTGTAACGTTAATGGAAGGCTTCCGCAACACCAAGTGATATTGTCTTGAAGACTTAGGTAACACATTGGGAGAGTTGAAAATTGGTAGTGAGGAATGACATGTTAGGAAATTCAATAAAAAAATATCCTATTACAGAGGGAAGGGGAACTACGGCTAGCTGAAGTTGGATAACAAGGGAGGGGGGAGGGAAGGGGAAAACTCTTATTTCCGTTATTGTTATTTGCCTTTATTATATGTTATATGTGTAAAAGTCTAATAAAAATGATTTGACAAAAAAAAAAAAAGTTAAGTCCTCCTTCCTGCAGTATACACCCATCTGTGGGTGTAGTCAGTTTTAGTACTAAAGCAGTAGGAGAGTACTTTAACATAATAAGGTACAAAAGGTGTAAGCCGAGGTCTGTATAGACTATTGAAGCTTGAGAGGGCGGGGGCTGTGTCCCCCAATGATGAGCTCGGAGAAAAGGATTTTACGGTGAGTACACAAAAATCCATTTCTCCTTCGCATCATTGGGGGACACAGGTCAATGGGACGTCCTAAAGCAGTCCCTGGGTGGGAATTCGTTAAGTAGCGGTCGAGCATCATGCGCCAGCCACTTGCCAATGCGCCACTGCCGCTTGCAAAGTTTTTTCTATCTAGGCTTGCGTCTGCAGAGGCCTGGGTGTGAATGTAGTAGTATTTGGTGAAGATATGCAGGCTAGACTAGGTTGCGGCCTTGTAAACCTCAGTTGCCGAGGTCTGGTGTCGGATGGCCTATGAGGCACCCACTGATTGAGTTGAGTGAGCCTTGATCCCTGCTGGGATTGGCATGCTTTTGACCCGGTAGGACTCAGATTGCGGAACGGATGCACCTTGCCAATGTGGACTCAGAAATAGCCATTGTTTTCCTAGGTCCTTCGGGGATGACGAACGGCGTTTGTCTTACGGAATGGGGCTGTTCGGGAGATGTAGTGTCTGAGGGCCCTTACCAGGTCCCAGGTATGAAGCTGCTTTTCGGAGCAGGTGTACCGGAACTGGGCAAAGGGATGAGCAGGGCGATGTCCTCATTGAGGTTGAAGTGGGACACTACCTTGGGCAAGAAGGATGGTGACGGATGAAGAACTAATTTATTCTTGTGGAGGGATAGGAAGGAGGGGGGGCGGCAGGATAAGGCTGTTAGTTCTGACACGCGCCTGATTGATGTGATTGCGACTAGGAAGGCGACTTCCCATGAGAGGTGGGTGTCACGGTGTAGTGAGAATGCTGATGAGGGAATGGCAGGTATGGGCAGGGTGACGAGGGAAGACTAGTTTGACCCTAGTCTAGGAACCCTGAATGGCCATGATCCCGAAGGTATCTCTGATGGTGAGAAGGTTCGGGCCTCCAGCCTCTCCCTAACCTCCTCCACCAGCCCTGCGCTATTCCTCCCTCACCTCCCTGCACAGAACTGGGATACAGCAACTCCAAAGGAAAAGACTTCAGCAATACAAACACACAGGTCAGCACAGCATGGCTTCCAGGCATAGAGTGAAACTCTATCAGCAGCACCACCTGGTGGAAGGAGAGGCTACTTAAAGGCTAGGGGGAGTTCAGGTGAGTCACACATTAACCCCTCAAACAGCATTTGAACCTCATAGTGAATCCAGGTCTTGAGCACAACACAGGAGGCCAGGACCTTCACAACTATCAACCATCCAGCTCTTAAAGACAAACACATACACAGCAGCATCCAGCAATGTCTGCGCCATGTAAGCACGTGACAGTGTGTTAGAGAAACCTCTTGCATTGGTCCAAACGGGAGCTCCTGTAGGGCGCCCAGAACTAAGTTTAGGTTCCATACAACCACGGGGGTCTTGTAAGGGGGCCGTATGTGCGCGACCCCTTGGATGCATGTTATGACCCATGGATTAGATGCAATCTTGCGTTGAAATAGAATGCTAAGGGCGGAGATTTGACCCTTGATGGAGCGGAGTGCTAGGCCTGAGCTTAGGCCGGTTTGAAGAAGCTCCAGGACTGTAGGATGGAAAAAAGGAGTGGGTTACGGTTGCAGTCTTTGCACCACCGGAAAAAGTTTTTTATAGGTGCGGTGATAGATGCACGAGGATGTTAATTTTTTGGGGCATTAATCATGGTGGTTATGACCTCTGGTGAAGGTTCGGGAGAGGCCAAGGAGCGTCGGCGAGGAGCTGTACGAGCTTTGGCCATCGTGGCCAGTCTGGGGCGATGAGTATTACTTGAGCCTTCTCAGCTTGATCTTTCTGATCACTGGTGGGATCAGCAGCAGTGGGGAAAGATGCATGGGAGTTGGAATTGGAGTCATGGTAGGACTAACGAGGTCACTGCGAGCGCTAGCGGGTCCCGGGACCTTGTTACAAAGGTCGGGACTTTGAGTTCATTCTTGATGCTATGAGGTCGATGTCGGGGTCCTCCAGCGCCGACAGATTTGTAGGAAGACGGCTGGATGTAGCAACCATTTTCCTGAGGCCAGTCTCTGGCGGCTTAGGAATGTGGACTGCTGACATGACCGACTGGGTTTTCCCGGTCCAGCGTAGGATAAGATCTGCTTCATACATCGCAGATTTGCTGCGTGTGCCGCCCTGATGATTGATGTATGCTACCGTCATTGCGTTGTCTGATTGAATGCGGATGGTTCGACTGGTTAAAAGGTGGTGGGAGAGTTGGAGCGCAAAGTGGATCGCCCATAGTTTCAGAATGTTGATTGATAGGTGTGATTTTCTTGGGTGTCAAGCTGCCCTGGGCCGAGTATTGGCGATGCACGGCTTCCCCAGGTGAGTCGGCTGGCGTCTGTGGTTACAACTAGCCACTGGACTGGGAGGAAGAATTTTTTTTGTGTTAGAGAGGGTGGCTGTGTTCACCATCTGAGTGCATTTTGACTTGTGTGGGTAGGCGGTGTTTGCGGTCGAGGCTGTAAAGACTTTTGTCACAGGCTGAGAGGAGGGCCAGCTGCAAGGGTCGGAAGTGTCGCTGAGAGCAGGTAACTGCTTTCATTGCCGCTATCATTTTTCTCAGGACCCCCATGTTGAAGTGGATGGATTGAAGTGTACGACTGCAAAGAGTGTGAACTTCTTTGCGGATCACCGTCCTGGGAAGTATGACTTGCCCTTGTGCGGTGTCTAAGGTCATCCTTAGAAGGGGAACTCTCACAGCCAGATTTGCCCCAGGACAGTCAGACAGCAGACACCCAGACAATGGTTAACAGCCTCATCAAGGCCGTTAACAAAACACTTAAGAGTCAATGACAACCAGGCCGCTGCCCCAGAGCACACTAGGCAAAATGCTCTTGTCGAGTCTTCTCTACTCACGACGATTTTAAGAAAATAGCCCAATGTCATTAGGACCGCCCAGACAAGCGCCTCGCAAGTCTCAGATCATCACAAACAATGGGCTAACTCGCCAGCCGTCAACCCTCCATTGTCACGCCTAGCTAACAAAACCCTACTTACGCTCTCAAACAGCTTGTCTATTAAAGACCCCAACAACCGCCAATTAAACAACCTCGCTATGACGTGGGTCGCAAAAGCAGCAGTATCCTGGATATATTCCCTATGTGCATTATTACAAAAGACCCCGAACCCTCACAAAACGCATCTGACCTTCCCGACCAAATCTCAATGGCCGTGGAGTACTTATTACTTGCGTCCATAGACACAGCCAACTGTTCTGTTTTGGCAGCAACGAACACAATCTCTATGCGCCGAACCCTCTGGCTCAGAGGCTGGCACGCGGACTCCGCATCTAAAAGATCCCTCATAAACCTAAAAATTTCAGCCTCAACAAAGGCTTAAGCGATCTTGTCGCCGCCCACAGCCACAATCACGACCACGCATCCCTCACGGGACATCGGGATGGCCCTTCTCACTGCTAACACAACTACAGGGCAGCCCACCACGCGGGGACCGGAATACCCCGCTCGCATTCAAAAACAAACGTCACCCGTTTTTCAGGGCCATCAACTCATTATCCAAAACCAGTGTCATAGCGTGGTTCAAAAAAAAAAAAAAAGGAGCAGTACGTCCCATCTCGGATCTCAACAAATTCATAAAGGTCCGACAATTCAAAATGAAATCCATAAGCCCATCGACATACAAGTCGCTTATCTCCACATCCCCCTCTTTCCTCCAAACCAAAAAGATCTGCGGTTCACAATTCAAAAAAGCCACTTCAATTCGTCGCACTGCCCCTCACCCTCGCAACTGCACCCAGAGCATTCACAAAAGTCAAGGCGGCCGTCAGGACCATCCTCCACTCGCGGGCAGTGCTCATCCTCCCTTATCTACACCACCTGTTAATCAAAGGCCCATCCTTCCAAGCATGCCTCAAAAGTGCCCAAATAACAATGGACACGCTATCCCGCCTAGGGTGGTTCATAAACCTAGACAAGTCGTCCCCGACGCCTGCCCAAACTATAAACTTTCGGAGGGCGACTCAGGCTGGTAGTGGGGTGACGGGGAGCGAGATGTGTCACTTATGAATGACATGTTGGAGGATCGTCCCTGGGACGGACTTGTATGGGTCTGTCTTCTGGTTGGCATGAAGACTGTAGACTGGGAACGTTCCTTGTCTGAGTGGGAGCGGTGATGTATGTTGTCACTGGCTGTATGTGCACTGGGGGGTGACTGCATTACTTGGGCCAATGAATCAACCCGTTTCGTCAGTGTCAGGGCCCAGGGAGGTATGTCAGATGTACTGGGTACTACGTCAGTGGTAGGCTCAGTGGGGCATTGGGGATTAGAATTTAGGCAAAGTTGCGAAGCGTGTCCCCATGGGTGGGCAGATGGTGCCTGATGCCTTGCCCATTGTGCTGTTTTTGTTATTCTTTTTGGGTGGTTTGGGGTCCTTTGTAGTGTATCTGATAACAGTGAAGCAAGGCACTGCAGTGTACTAAGCGGTTCCCTTTGAAGGCAAAGGAGTCAACACTGGCCAGGGTAGTGAGAGTCTGCAGGGAGGGGGGACTCCTATTGGAGCGTACCCGGATCCTATGTTCCTTAGGCGTGCAGTATGCTGTGGTGCTGGGCTGAAGGGCTTCTGCTTCAGAGGCACTGGAAGAAGAGGGCTGAGTGGTGGATAATAGTTTTTATTTTGGGTCACCCATGTACTAGTCTAACCCATAACTTTTAGTTCAATAAAAGTACAGTCATCTGCTTTAGTCACCAGATCATTACAGCTTTCTGGGTTAGTTTGTGGACTTTGCGCAGCCCTCTCCTTGGTGGTAGAGGAGGGTGGAGTCAGGGGAGGGCCAGGCTGTAGCACTGTGCTGGTCTATCAGCTGGGGCTGCTGCTGTGCCCAACATGTACCTTAATTGTCTTGATTTTCGCGCGGGAACGTGGTTTGGGGCGTGGCAGTGCAGCGTGGCATGACTAAGGGAGGTGTGGCTTCCTACCTCTAGCCCAGCGTCATAGCCGTGGGCATGTCTAGTCATGATTGATCTTAGCAACGGCCAATCACGGTGGTGTCTCGCTGCGTCATTGTGCCTGCCCCTATGACACGGGGCGGTCACATGACGAGTTTCAATCACGGGCGGGCTGGGCGGTGTCAAAGCGCAGGCCGAGACCGGAGACTAGCTTAGTGTGAGCTCCCAAAGCGGCACTGGGGCCAGCGATATCGGCAGGCTGCGGCGCCACAGCAGGCTGTTCCTCCTCAGCGTCATACCGGCTTCACTGCCCCTTCTATGAAGCGAGCTGCCTTTGGGATGTTTACCATGCACATGGGGGCGTGCATAATTACATTCAAGGCGTGGGAAAGCGGCACACAGGCCCGCCTGTTGCGGCTTCCTCATTACAAGGAAGCTGCAGGAATGATATAAGAAAATAATGATTTATAAAGATCGCCACCGCGGTTTAGGAAGAAACAGGGATGGATGGCAGCAGGATAACAAGCTGCATGGGTAGGCAAGAAGGGGATGTGGGGTTGTCTTCTGGGGTCAGGATCACTTTAACTTTTTTCTATACTTAGTGTTGCCTCCTAGTGGCAGAAAAGCATACACCCCATGGTCCTGTGTCCCCCAATGATGTAAAGGAGAAAGAGTTGTAGTTTGACCCAAACCTTACTTTATGTTTTGTTATCTTACCTTCTGTTATTCACATTAATTAACTGTGCATTTAGTTGATGTAGCTACAGAGACTCACCAGCCGACTGATCTCTTCTTGTCTGTCTGGGGCAGACCTAGCTGTTGCTTTGATCATAGTGGAGGTCTGATTGTCAGTCAGCTTCTTGATGCAGCGTTGACCAGCTACAATATTACAGACCTGAGAAAAAGTACAAATAATTAGAGTGATAGAAAAAGAGCGCATGTTTTGAAAATTGTTTAACTGGACATATTAATATATACACTGGGAAAAAAATATTTAGTGAGCCACCAATTGTGCAAGTTCTCCCACTTAAAAAGATGAAAGGCCTGTAAATGACATCATAGGTAGACCTCAACTATGGGAGACAAAATGAGAAAACAAATCCTGAAAATCAGATTGTCTGATTTTGAAAGAATTTTTTTTCCAATTTTGGTGGAAAATAATATTTTGTCATCTACAAACAAACAAGATTTCTGGTGCTCACAGACCTTTAACTTCTTCATTAAGGGTGAAAACAACACTGGCATAAAAAAACGCGGTCCGATTCTCATCCAGGAGTCGTACGAGTGTCATCCGATTTTTGCATCCAACTGTTATGCGAGTGTTTGACAATTTATCGGATCACATCCGAGTGTTGTCCGAGCGTAATCCGTGTGCAATCCGCTTAAGTCATGCAATTTTTGAGTGTAATTAGCCTTTAAATTCCCTACAATGTGTGGCCATTGTGAGATAAAAAAGAGAATTTTGTTTACTTACCGTAAATTCTTTTTCTTATAGCTCCTATTGGGAGACCCAGGCATTGGTGTATAGCTTTCGACCTCCGGAGGACATACAAGGCATTACACCTAAAAGTGTAACTCCTCCCCTACTGCCTATACACCCCCTCCAGGGAGCATCCCATCAGTTCGGTGCACAAGCAGGAAGGAGGAAAGACCACCCGCGCCCAGCCCAACAGGACTGGGACATAACAAACGGCCAACAGGGCCAACACGCGAGGTGAAAAGACACCAGGCACTAGCAGAGAACAAAGCCCCAAAAAGGCACAGGGTGGGAGCTGGGTCTCCCAATAGGAGCTATAAGAAAAAAATTTTACGGTAAGTAAACAAAATTCTCTTTTTCTTTTGCGCTCCATTGGGAGACCCAGACATTGGGATGTTCAAGAGCTATCCCAGGGCGGGAAAAACCCCAAAAGCAGGCCCATCATAAATGAGCAACCGCTGCCTGAAGGATCCGCCTGCCCACATTGGCATCAGCCGATGCCAAAAGCATGGACTTGATAATGCTTAGTAAAAGTGTGAAGGCTAGACCATGTGGCCGCCTGACACACCTGAAGAGCTGAGGCTTGATGACGCAAGGCCCACGAAGCCCCCACAGCCCTTGTGGAATGAGCCTTAATACCAGCAGGTACAGGCAAACCAGAGGATACATAAGCCTTCCGAATAGGAGTCTTGATCCACCTAGCCAAAGAAGACTTGGAGGCTGGCTCACCCCTCTTCTGACCCATAGTCAGAACGAAAAGGGCATCCGAATGACGAAATGACGCCGTTCGGGAAACGTAAATCCTGAGAGCCCTGACCAGATCCAAAGTATGGAGAGACTTCTCATACTGGTGAACCGGATGCAGGCAAAAAGATGGCAGGACAATGTCCTGATTCAGGTGGAAAGGGGAAAGCACCTTAGGCAAGAACTCCGCTACAGGCCGAAGCACCACCTTATCCTGGTGGAACACCAGAAAAGGAGACTGACAGGACAAGGCAGCCAACTCCGAAACTCTCCGCAGAGAAGTGATGGCAACCAAAAAGGCAACCTTCTGTGAAAGCCTGGAAAGAGAAACCTCTCTAAGAGGTTCAAAAGTCGGCTTCTGCAACGCCGCAAGGACCTGGTTAAGATCCCATGGGTCCAAAGAACGTCTGTAGGGAGGAATGATGTGACTCGCCCCCTGAACAAACCTCTTCACCTGAGAAAGCGTAGCCAAACGCTTATCAAAAAGAACCGACAGCGCCGAGATCTGTCCCTTGATGGAACTGAGTGCCAAACCCTAATCCAGCCCCGACTGGAGGAAGGCCAGAAGAGTAGACAGAGAGAAAGGCCAGGGAGGATTGCCGTGGATACGGCACCATGAAAAGAAAATCTTCCATACTCTGCGGTAGATTCCTGCAGAAACCGGTTTCCTGGCCTGTCTCATGGTAGCAACGACGTTAGTGGAAAAACCACGTGACGTCAACAACCAGACCTCAAGCGCCAAAAAGTCAGGCTCAGGGCCGAGGAATTGTGGCAGAAGAAAGGACCTTGAGACAAGAGATCCGGCCGATCGGGGAGCCTCCATGGATACCCCACCGAGAGCCGCAACAGGTCCGGGTACCAAGCCCTTCTGGGCCAGTCCAGGGCGATGAGAAGGGCTTGCCTGCATTCCGCCCCGAGCTTCCGCAGGCCCCTGGGTAGCAAGGCCAATGGGGGAAAGACATAGGGGAGACGAAAGCGGGACCAATCCTGGACCAGCGCATCCGTCCCTACCGCCAGGCTGTCTCGAGCGCGAGACATGAAGGCTGGAACTTGTCGATTCAGCCTGGACGCCATCAGGTCCACGTCCGGAGTTCCCCAGGTGCTGCAGATGTGCTGAAACACCTCTGGGTGAAGAGCCCATTCTCCCTCGTCCATTCCTTGCCGGCTTAAGTAGTCGGCCTCCCAATTGTCCACCCCGGGGATGTGGACAGTCGAGATGGACGCGTCGTTGTCTTCTACCCACCGAAGGATGGGTTGGACCTCCGCAAAGGCTTGACGGCTGCGAGTGCCTCCCTGGTTGTTTATGTAGGTGACAGCAGTCGCGTTGTCGGATTGGATCCGAATTGGATTCCCCGACAGAAACCTCTGGAAGGCCAGGAGAGCCAGGTAGACGGCTCGAATCTCCAGGACGTTGATCTGTAAGGATGATTCCTGCATCGTCCAGGTGCCCTGAGCCCTGTGATGCAGGAACACCGCACCCCAACCCAGAAGGCTGGCGTCCGTAGTGACCACCAACCAGGAGATGGGAAGGAACGACCTCTGCCTCGGGCCATCGACCTGGGCAACAGCCACCATCGGAGAGATTCCTTCGTCGTGGAAGAAAGGGCGATGCACCGATCTAGAGAGGACGGATTCTTGTCCCAGCCGCGTAGGATCTGCAGCTGAAGCGGACACAGATGAAACTGCGCAAAAGGGACCGCCTCGATGGTCGCCACCAACTTCCCTAGAACGCGCATTAGACGTCTGATGGGAACCAAATCTGCCTGCAAAAGGAACCGGACCTCCTCCACAATCGAGGACTGTTTGTCGAGGGAAGGATCACCAGAGCCGGGACAGTGTGGAACTCCATGCCCAGATACAAGATCGTCTGAGTAGGGATGAGGACCGACTTCGGGGAGTTGACTATCCAACCGAAGGTCCGAAGAGTGTCCAAAGTGGCAGAGAGACTCATCTGACACTGTTCCGCAGACGAAGCTCTGATCAACAGGTCGTCCAGATACGGAGTGACCGTATGTCCCTGCAAATGCAGCACTGCCACCATCGCAGACATCACCTTGGTGAAGATCCTTGGAGCCGAGGAGAGGCCGAAGGGCAACGCCACAAACTGGAAATGCTCCTCTCCCACCGCGAACCGCAGCCATCACTGGTGAGCAGGAGCAATGGGGATGTGGAGATAGGCATCCTTCACGTCCACCGAAGCCAGGAAATCCCCCTGAGACAGGGACGCTATCACCGAGCGTAAGGACTCCATCCTGAAGGGCCTGACTCTCACGTGCCAGTTGAGGGGCTTGAGGTCCAACACCGGTCGCACCGAACCGTCCTTCTTCGGAACAGTGAAGAGGTTCGAATAAAACCCCCGAAACCGTTCCTCTGACGGAACCGGAACCACAACTCCGCTCTGAAGCAGAGCATCCAGCGCTCGCTGAAAAGCCGCAGCCCTCGCCGGAGGGGGCGAAGAGGTGCAGAACCGAGTCGGAGGACGCGACTCCAGTTCTATCCTGTAGCCGTGAGAGACCACGTCCACCACCCACCGGTCCTGGATGCGACTTTGCCAGATGCTTCCAAAGCGGGAGAGCCTGCCACCGATCTTGGACGCTACCGAGGGAGGCGAAGAGTCAGGAGGAGGCAGTCTTGGCGGCTGAGGCACCAGCGGGCTTCTTCTGCTGGGCCTTAGACTTCCAGGACCTATGAGACCTCTGGTCCTTGTCCGGACGGGAAAGGAGGAGGAGGAAGAGGATGAGGCTGCCTTGGAGGAGGGACGAAAGGAGCGAAACCTAGCATGCAGCTGACGCTGACCGGTCTTCTGCACCTTAGATTGCGCCAAGGAGGTGGATTTCCCCCCTGTAGACTCCTTGATGAGATCGTCAAGACGTTCCCCAAATAGCCTATCTCCCGAGAACGGGAGGCCCTGAAGGAACTTCTTAGACGTAGCGTCCGCCTTCCAGTCACGCTGCCACAACATCCGACGTGCTGCCAGCGAGTTTGCCGAAGCTACCGCAGATCGGCTAGCCGATTCCATGATTGCGGATCTAGCATAGTCCGTAAACGCCTCAGCCTGAGACGTCAGAACCGCCACCTCAGGAATTCCCGAAGACATCCCCGGGATCTCCGAAAGGCAAGCTGAAACCGCTTGAAGGGCCCACACCACCGCAAAGGCTGGAGCAAAAGAGGCACCTGTGGCCTCAAAAATGGACTTCTGCAGAAGTTCGATCTGCCTGTCCGTGGGGTCCTTGAGAGAGGACCAGTCCGCCACCGACATAACAGTATTTGCGGACAACCGAGAAACCGGAGGGTCCACTCTCGGAGAAACAGACCAGCCCTTGACCACATCTGGAGGGAAAGGGTAACGGGAATCTTTCTGCTTCTTAGCAAAGCGTTTGTCAGGACAGGCCCGAGGGGTCTGAACTGTAGAGCGGAAGTTAGAATGATCCAGGAAGGATCCTCTGGACCTGGCTGGAGGAAGGAACTGATGAAGTTCCTCCGAAACGGAAGAATCCACCGCAGGAGCGGGAACCGACAAATCCAGCACAGTGTTGATAGAAGACACCAAGTCGTCCACCAAAGAACCTTCGTCCAGGTCCTCATCAGGGGCCCTGACGGAGTCTAAATCCTCCTCCCCATCCAACAGTTAGCCCCCAGCTCGGGAGCCCGCCCGTGAAGGCGTAGGGGAAACCGTACGACGCGGCCATTTGGGAGGGCGCAGAGACGGATCCGAGAGTCCTGAATTGTCGCCAGAGTCCAAACCTCTAGCAGAGGAAGAACCACTACAACGCCTACAGCGCGTGGCGGAGGCCCCAGGGGAACCTTCCCATCCACCTGATAAGGACTCCCGCAAGGCTCTGGTCATAGCTGCCATAGACTGAGACACAGAGTCAGAAATGGACTGAGCAAATACAGCTGACCAAGGCGGAGGCACCGCTGGGTCCACCGGGTCAGGTGCAGACGCCACAGACCCAGAACCGAGGGGAGGCTCGTGCACCAAGGCAGTTACTTGGACTGCAGCAGCCAGCGAAATATCAGCCTTATGCGGGGAACAAGCCGAGCAATGAGGGAAAGAGGATCCAGCAGGCAGCTGGGCCTTACATGCAGTGCAAGCATGATAACGTGTCTGCACCCTAGGAGCTTTGTTCCTGGAGCTAGACTTGGTGTCTCCAGAAGTGACCTCAATGAAGAACTCAGAGGAGGGGGAAAACGAGGTGTAATTTGTAGCCAGGGAGGAGAATAGAGCACCACCAGAGACTGGGGTGACCTACCGGACCTTGAGTGCCCTCCAGAGATGTGCAGACCCTGCAGCCACCGGTAAAGTGCAGGGCAAAGGAGCCCTCAAGATGGCCACCGAAGCTGAGAGAGGAGGCGTGCACAATGAGTGTCCCCCTCCAGAGCGCGAAACTGGAGAGCAGGCCCTCTCCCCCGCTGGCCCACGCCCCCAGGCTGCAAGGCAGCATTCCCCATAGGAGAACGAGGAGCGGCCTGTCTGCGGCCGTCCTCCGAAGGGGCGGGCACAACCCGAGGGGCGGCACCGCCCCATGAAGCCCCGGCGCGTCAATCAGAGAGACTAGGCCGCAAGCCGGGGCCTAAATTTAGCTCCGCGGCCGCCTGTCAGCAGGGGTCGAACGCAGAGCACACTAAAAAATCGCGGCCTAGTCGCAGAAACACCTGGCCCCAGGACCCCGGGCAGCCGGGAGGAGACCGGGCTCCCTTCCCAGCTGAACAGACCAGCTGCAGGCGCAGCACAGACCCCCACAGAGTACCTCTATTGGTGGCGCAGGGTCCGGTCCCTGGGGATCCCTCACACAGGCCAGCAGACACCAGGGGAGCCGTGGACTGAGTGGATGAGCCCAAGTTGTGGGGGCCAGGAAGATCCCACTTCTCCAGAGCCCCTAAGGGATGGAGAAGGACAAACAGCATGAGGGCTCCAGCCCATTGTACCCCAGGGGTACCTCAACCGCCTCCGTCCGAGGGAAGAGGAAGGAGACATGCTGGGGATCAAAAGATCCTCTTCGCTTCCATCCGACACTAATCAGTGAGAGAGCATGAGTGTAGAGTGTGCCTCCTTCAACACAAAGCAAAGAACTGATGGGATTCTCCCAGGAGGGGGTGTATAGGCAGTAGGGGAGGAGTTACACTTTTAGGTGTAATGCCTTGTGTGTCCTCCGGAGGTCGGAAGCTATACACCAATGTCTGGGTCTCCCAATGGAGCGCAAAAGAAAGATGTGTGGCAATCAGGGTTCTTTGAAGCCACAATCCCATTGACATACAGTATGTGTGCATTGAGCTGACCCACTATCCCCTCAGTAAGTAGTGTGATGTACGTGTGCAGCTGCCCACAGAATGGAGTATTACTTGTGTCTAAACACCACAAAGCGGGTGTTATTTCATTGGGTCATTTCCTGCCGTCATGGACCTCCCTATATAATTGTATCTAATCTGAGGAGTCGGCGTCAAATGTGGGTCTATCCGCTCCTCCTGCTGCGTATTTATCGTGGTCAGTTTTGTTGGCTGTATGGTCAGTTACGCTATCATCCTAATAAATTCCATGTCTATACCATTAGGACTGTCACTCGCCCCTAAATGTTTGATTCATAACCACATCATGGATATAGCTGGATTGATGTAGGCCCTGTAAACGGTACAGCATGCGTTGTGTGCCTCATTAAACGTTTAGCCTCCTGCCCCATCAAACCCTTGGCATACTTCTGCTTCATTGATGACATCTTAATAATCTGGACTGAGACTGAACATGAACTTATAAATTTCCATGACAAATTCAACAAATTTCATCCCAGCATAAACCTGAACTGGACCACTCAAAAACAGAAATCAACTTTCTGGATACACTTTAAAAAATTCTAAATGGTTCATTCCAGACATCGGTGTATCGGAAACCGATTGACTGTCCCACATACCTCAGATGGGACAGTTTCCACCAGAAACACATCAAAAAGTCCATTGTCTACTGCCAGGCCCTCAGATATAACCGTATTTGCTCCAACCCAATGGAAAGGGATGAACACTTAAACCAGCTAAAAAAGACATTTTTAAACCAGGGCTACCACCTCACCTCCATTGAGGATCAGATCATTAAAGCCACAAGGATCCCTAGAAGTCAAGCACTCCAATATAGAGAAAAAGAAGAGAACCAGCGTGTTCCTCTGGTGGTGACCTACAACCCACAGCTTGAGGTATTAAGGAAAACTGCCAGGAAACTTCATCACATCCTACACAAGGATGACCAACTAAAAATAATATTCAAAGACCCTCCCCCTTCCTGTGCTACAGGCAGCCTCCCAATTTAAGAAAATCATGGTCCGAAGTTTGATGCCCTCGGATACACCAAAAGGATCCATGCAATGTGAAGAGCTGCAAAACCTGTGCTCACATAGAGACCAGGGACAGGATACAGATCCCCAACACATAGCAGGATTATAAGATTCCTGGGACTTTCACATGCTCCTCTTCCAATGTGGTATATTTAATTATTTGCACCATATGCCCAGTGGGGTCTTTTTATGTTGGTGAGACTGGGCAACGTCTAAGAGCAAGGATGAGGTCTCATTGTCACACAATTACACATGAAAAAAATCAATTTTCCAGTAGCGGAGCATTTTTCTGGCCAGGGACATAACATTGATAATATGAAGGTTTTAATTTTGAGAGGTAATTTCAAATCCCAAAAGCATCGAAGTGTGTGTGAATCCAAGCTAATTAGAAGTTTCAATTGTATACAGAAAGGACTGAACATCGCTGATGGTTTTATGGTTCATTACCATGTCTAAACAATGTTGTTCAAAGACATGGAAATCTTAGACACCAGGTTTTCTTATAAATTAGTGTCCTAAAGACTTTATGACCACTAGGCCTGCCTGAATGAAGATCCTCTCCAAGGCCGCTTTGTTTATTTTGCCAAATGTCCAGTCCCTGTAATGTGTATTCAGTCAAATGTCCAATCATTTTAGTTGTGCATGCATATATTTTTGAGTTTCATTCAATATCTTGTCATACCATGCCTGATGAAGAGACCTGAGTCGTCTCGAAAGCTCGCCTTATAACATAATTTATTTAATTTTTGTTAGCCATTAAGAGGTATCACAACCACAAGATTTTTATCTTGTTTCTCACACAGAGCAACCAACATTAAACGTCATGAACACTGTTAAAATGAATGATCTTTATTATCTGTTATGGTTAAAGAAATAACATAGAAGCATTTTTGGTCTTTAGAACTCATGTTAATGAGGAAACGTAAAACAGAACAGAAACATATTTGGCTCATATGTCTTGTTTGTTTGCATAGATAAAATTAATCAGATAAAAAATACAGTATGTGTTGATGAACCGATAAAAAAGGGTACACGACCATAAAACACCTCTACATGTTAGTGTAGGTTGTGTGTTGGCCTTGTGCACATCCCTGGCTACCATGTACATTTACCAAATCTAGAACCTGGTGAAGGTCTTCTCTTAGGGCCCTATTTCCACCATAGGTTTGCCTATTTTGTGGCAAAGTGTGTCTCATGGTATCCTACTGTTATCACCTACAGCTACTTCGGTGGCCTTTCTCAGCTTGTGGCATGCACACAAAATCACCCCTCTACACAGACATATGTCCACCCTGGTTCAGCTGCCTTGGTTATTATTATTATTATTACTACAATTAATTATTTATAGAGCACCATTCATTCCATGGTGCTGTACATGAGAAAGGGTTACATACAGACAAGTTAAAAATACAATAAACAAAGTGACAGACTGATACAGAGGGGAGAGAGGACCCTGCCCTTGCGGGCTTACATTCTACAGTGCAATGGGGAGGGAGACTGTAGGTTGGGTCTGCTCGGGTGGTGCTGGAGTGCCAAGTCCGATGGTGGTGGAGCGCCGAGTCCAGTGGTGTTGAGGCAGCACTGTGGTCATTGCAGGTTGTAGGCTGTTTTGAAGAGATAGGTTTTCAGGTTCCGCTTGAAGGTTCCGAGTGTATGGAACAGTCGGACGTGATGGGGTGCAGAGTTTCAGAGAATGGGGGATGGTCGGGCGAAGTCTTGCAGGCGGTTAGATTAGGAACGTACAAGTGTGGAGGAAAGAAGAAAGTCTTGGGAGGATCGAAGATTACGAGTTGGATGATATCGGGAGATTAGTTCAGAGATATATGGGGGGACAGATTGTGGATGGCTTTGTAAATCAATGTTAGTAGTTTGAATTGGATACACTGGTGAATTGGGAGCCAGTGGAGGTATTTGCAGAGGGGAGAAGTGGAGGAATAGCGAGGAGAGAGGTGGATTAGTCGGGCAGCAGAGTTAACGACAGATTGAAGTGGTGCAAGAGTGTTAGCAGGAAGGCCACAGAGTAGGAGGTTGCAGAAGTCGAGGCGGGAGATGATGAGGGCATGAATTAGTAGTTTAGCAGATTGGGGGTTGAGGAAGGGACAAATTCTGGAAATATTTTTGAGTTGGAGGCGGCAGGAGGTGGCAAGAGCTTGGATGTGAGGTTTGAAGGACAAGGCAGTTAAGTGTTATGCCGAGGCAGCGGACTTCAGGTACAGGGTAAAGTGTGATGTCATTTATTGTGATAGATAAGTCTGGCAAGGAAGGTGTGTGAGATGGAGGAAAGATGTGGAGTTCGGTTTTGTCTACATTTGAGTTTTAGGAAGCGGGAGGAGAAGAAGGAAGATATGGCTGATAGACACTCCGGGATTCTGGACAGCAGAGAGGTTGATGACATGCTGCCCAATACTGTGGTACACTGTACCAATCCGTGTTGTCTGCCCTGGTTTGCAGACCTTGTTGGTCCCGGGATTGTGTCACGGTTGACAACATAGCAGCTTGGTTGTTTGTGGCCCTTGTACGGCCTGGGTTGACTTGTTGGGTGGGTGCCATGAGGCCCACTGGAGGGGCATTTTGCACATTGAGCATTTGTCAAAATGGAGGCCACAGTGGGCAAGGATTTGGAGGTCTCCCAAAACTATGCAAGGCCTGTGAAGATGTTGAGGCTGATGGTGCAGCTGGGTGCCGGTCCTGTCAGGTAAGTTATCAGGAGAGTTCTGCCACTGCTCCAGCATGTTGAATACCAATCGTGGATGATTAGGTGGCATCCAGCACGATTTGTATAGCAGCCCTTGCACGCAGCCTCAGTGGCCGCGGTATCTCCCGCAAATAGCTGCTGAGGCTGCGTCAAAGGCCTCCTCCCCATTATCACTCACAGTCCTCCAAGGTACTGCAAGACCACCGTGTCCGCATTGCGCCGTAGGTTAGAGGAAGACAACTGCCTCCGGCGCCTTGATTGACTTATCACCGGTGAGGAAAGGGGTAACCTTGCGCTGGACAAGGTGGGTCTGCCACTTTGTCCTTGCCCCCCTGGTGGCTGGGGTTGGGCAGATGTCAATGGTGACCCTTGTGAAGGCTCCTCTGATGACTGCGACTCCGGTACAGCAGAAATAGATGATGCCACGGGATCTTCATGGGACAACAAACTGCCCACACGCTCGTCATCAGACTCGGCAGGTTCCTCAAAGTGTGACTCAGATTCTGATGCAGAAGGGTTCCGCAAGTTGGTGTCAGTTCTATGTTTGAACAAATGACAACAATGACTACACTTGTGTTCACTAATAAAAAATTATCGTAGTTGAATCGTTCGATTGCACGCAACGACGCACTAACGATGTTGATTCACCATCGTTAAACAAGTCACTTTTGAGCAATGTTGTGCATCTTGTCGTGCCGTGTAACGGTACCTTAAAAGGCACCTGTCCGCAACCTCAAAAAGTCACACTCCAGACTCCACTATGGTGAAGACCAATAAGCTGTCGAAGGACACCAAAAACAAAATTGTAGCCCTGCACCAGGCTGGGAAGACTGACTCTGCAATAGGCAAGCAGCTTGGTGTGAAGAAATCAACTGTAGGAGCAATAACTAGAAAATGGAAGACATACAAGCCCACTAATAATCTCCCTCGATCTGGGGATCCACGCAAAATCTCACCCTGTGGGGTCAAAATGATCTCAAGATCGGTGAGCAAAAAACCCAGAACTACACGGGGGAAACCTAGTGAATGACCTGCAGATAAGCTAGGACCAACGTAACATAGGATACCATCTGTAACACACTATACCGCCAGGGACTCAGATCTTGCATTGCCAGATGTGTTCACCTGCTTAAGCCATTACATGTCAGGGCCTGTCTGAAGTTTGCTAGTGAGCCGTTGGATGATCCAGAAGAGTATTGGGAGAATGTCATATGGTCAGATGAAATCAAAGTAGAACTGTTTGGTAGAAACAACTCGTAGTGTTTGGAGGAGAAAGAATGCAGAGTTGCATCCAAATAACACCATACCTACTGTGAAGCATGGGAGAGGCAACATCATGCTTTGGGGCTGTTTCTCTGCCAAGGGACCAGGACAACTAATCCGTGTACATGAAAGGATGAATGGGGTCATGTACCGTGAGATTTTGAGTGCAAACCTCCTTCCATCAGCAAGGGTATTGAAGATGAAACGTGGCTCGATCTTTCAGCATAACAATGATCCCAAGCATACCGCCAGGGCAATAAAGGAAAGGCTTCGTAAAAAGCATTTCAAGGTCCTGGAGTGGCCTATCTCCAGATCTCAACCCTATAGAAAACCTTTGGAGGGAATTGAAAGTCTGTTTCCCAGCAACAGTCCCAATACATCACTGCTCTAGAGGAGATCTGCATGGAGGAATGGGCCAACATACCAGCAAGTGTGTGCCAACCTTGTGAAGACTTACAGAAAACATTTGACCTCTGTCATTGCCAACAAAGTATATATAACAATGTATTAAGACAAACTTTTCTTCTTGACCAAATACAGTATAAGCCGACCAGAGTATAAGCTGAGGCCCCTAATTTTACCCCAAAAACTGGGGAAACTTATTGACTGGAGTATAAGCCTAGGGTTTGAAATGCAGCAGACCCCCATCTTGGAATATAACCCCTCATCATTGGCATATAGCAATCATCACTGTATACAGCCCCTCATCACTGGTATATAGCACCCCCACCATTGGTAAACGTTCCCTCATCCTGGTATATACCCACCTCACTGTACATATTCCCACATCATTATTATTATTTATTTTTATAGCGCCATTGGTTCCATGGCACTTTACATTAGAAGTGGGGTAACAACGACAAATACAATACATATGAACAATGAAGGCTTGCTGATACACGATGGGAGAGGACCCATGTCCACGAGGGCTCACAGTCTAGGGGAGGGGAAACGCCAAGCGTGTGGTGGAGCGTCGCTGGAACTCATCATAGGTTGTAAGCTTGTTGGAATAGATGAGTTTTCAGGTTCTTTTTGAAACTCCCAAGGGAAGGCGAGTGTCTGATGTGCTGGGGAGAGAGAGTTCCAGAGTATGGCGGAGGTGCGGGAGAAGATTTGTATGCGGTTGTGGGAGGAGGAGTTCTTGTGAGGAGTGCAGGTTGCGTGCGGGTAGGTATCGGGAGACCATGCCAGAGATGTAAGGGGGGTGGGGGGGGACAGGTTGTGGATGTATGTCAGGGTTAGGACTTCAAATCGAGATCTCTGGGGGGTGGGGAGCCAGTGGGCTTGGCGGAGGGGAGAGACAGGGGAAAAGCGGGGAGGCAGGTGGATTAGACGGGCAGCGGAATTTAGGATAGAGCGGAGGGGTGCAAGGGAGGAAGAGGGGAGACCAGTGAGCAGTAGGTTGCAGTAGTCGAGGCGGGAGATGATGAGGGCGTGAACAAGAGTTTTGGCAGTGTCATGATTAAGGAAGGAGCGGATCCGGTAGATGTTCCGGAGTTGGAGTCGGCAGGAGGTGGCGAGGACTTGGATGTGGGGCTTGAAGGAGAGGGAGGACTCGGGGGTAACACCAAGGCACTTGGTGTGGGGGAGAGAGAGCAGTCGTTGACTAGGATGGACAGGTCCGGTAAAGGGGGAGGGTGGCTGGGGGGAAGGGGGGGGAGAAGACGAGGAACTCTGTTTTGTCCATGTTCGGCTTGAGGAAGTGAGCAGAGAAGAAAGATGAGATGGCGGACAGGCATTGGGGAATTTTAGACAGAAGGGAGGTGATGTCGGGGCCAGAAAGGTAGATCTGGGTGTCGTCGACATAGAGATGGTACTGGAGGCCATGGGACTCAATGAGTTGTCTTAGGCCGAGGGTGTAGATGGAGAAGAGTAATGGCCCCAGAACTGATCCCTGGGGGACACCGACACTAAGGAGGTAGGACGAGGAAGAGGTGTGGGGGTGGGTGACGCTGAAAATGCAGTCCGTAAGGTATGAGGAGATCCAAGAGAGGGCGAGGTCGGTGATACCAAGGGATTCTAAAATTTGAAGTAGGAGAGAGTGGTCGACCGTGTCGAAGGCGGCAGAAAGGTCAAGGAGGAGGAGGACGAAGGAGTGTCGTTTACTCTTCGCGGTCAGGAGGTTGTTGGTGACTTTTGTTAGGGCTGTTTCAGTGGAGTGATGAGGTCAGAAGCTGGATTGTAGGCGGTCGAAGAGGGAGCAGGAAAATAGGTGGGAGGACAATTCAGAATGGACGTGTTGTTCAAGTAGTGTGGATGCAAAAGGGAGGACAGATATGGGGCAGTAGTTAGCAACAGATGATGGGTCGAGGGAGGGTTTTTTGAGGATGGGTGAGATCAAGAAATGTTTGAAGGATGAGGGAAAGATGCCGGTAGTGAGTGATAGGTTGAAGAGGTGTGTTAGGGCAGGGATGAGGACTGTGCGGTGTGGTTTGAGTGGGTCGAGGGCGCAGGTGGTGAGGTGAGATCGTCACAGGAGGGAGGAGAGCTGATCTTCAGTCACGTTGGAGAAGCTTCCTTTGGTCAAAGAGGGTTGGGCGATGATGGTGGTGGGTCGGGGGACATTGGGCGAAAGCTTTCTCTAATTTTGTCAATCTTTTGTTTGAAGAAGGTCGCGAAGTCGTCGGCGAAGATGAGGGGGGAAGGAGGAGGTGCTAGGGGGCAGAGGAGGGAGTTGAAGGTTTTGAATAGTTTCTTGGGGTTTCGGGACAGTGTGTTGATTAAGGAAGAGAAGTAGGTTTGCTTAGCGGCGGTGAGTGCGTCTTTGAAGTTGGAGAGGGATTGTTTGTACATGGTGAAGTGGGCCGGGGAGCGGGATTTCTTCCATCTCCGTTCAGCTACCCTGGACATTCGACGCAGTTCTTTTGTGAGAGAGGTGATCCAGGGTTGTCTATGTGTGCGGGTTTTGGTGTGTGTGATGGGGGCGGCCTGGTCAAAAGCCGCAGTTAGTGTGGAGTAAGGCTGCCTTCACACTTGCGTTTGCAAGCACAGCGTAACGAACGCAGCCAAACGCTTGTGCACTGCGTTCCTATGTTTAACATGGGAACACATGTGCCTGCGTATTGGCTGCGTTCGGTTGCGTTTGGATGCGCACAATTTGTGCGCCCTCGAACGCAGCATGTTGTATTTTTTGTGCGGTCGCTTGTTTTATCTGCAAGTGCCCGCAAGCGCACAAACAATGCATGGATCTCAATGGATTCGCAGTGTCATCCGCATGACAGCGCAGGAGAACGCTGCTGATCTCATTGAAATCTCTCCCGGCGGCCACCGGGAGATCATGCAGAGCCACAGCTGATCTCCCGCCGGTGTCAGCGGGGAGATACAGCTGATCTGACAGCTGTTTAAATCTCCCGCGCTGACACCGAATAGGTGATGTCGGTACAGGAGATTTGAAGCAGCGATCCTCCAGCGCCCAATCACCGCCCGCCCCTCCTACCCCACTGAGCCTGTACACTGACTCGAGTATGAGCCAAGGAAGGGGGGCGCGTTTCAGCACAAAAAGTGTGCTGAAAAACTCGGCTGTTATACTAGAGTATATATGGTTATTATTTTCCACCAAAATTTTAAAAAAATTACTGTCCAAATCAGACAGACAATGTGATTATTCAGGATTTGTTTTCTCATTTTGTCTCTCATAGTTGAGGTCTACCTATGATGTCAACTACAGGCCTCTCTCATCTTTTTAAGTGGGAGAACTTGCACAATTGGTGGCTGACTAAATACTTTTTTTCCCTACTATAAGGGCCACTTTACACACACCAACTTATCTGTCCAACATCTGAACAACTTACTGGTTGCAGTGAAATCATGGACACATTGTTACATTTTGTGGCTGTGTACAAATGGAACTATGTGTTCATGATTTCACTGCAACCAGTAAGTTGATCAGAAGTTGGACAGATAAGTTGGTGTGTGTAAAGTGGCCATAAGTATATGAAAGAAAACAACGAAAACCTTACCTCAAGTGGTAAATAAGTGTGCTTCTGCTCCTGACCCACTTGCAAACAAGGTAAATGAGGATATTTTAGCTGCAAACTGTATTTTTGCTTGAAGTATTGGGCCACTGTACACTCCATTGCCTGTCCGTTTTCTAACTGCAAGGGGAAACTAGAAGAAAAAAAACATCAAGGTTAGCGACCAACAAGAAAGCACATTTATGTGACCTTGTGTTACATATATTAAATAGTGACCAGGTCACAGAGGCACATCCTAGGCAACCCATGTTCAATGAGAAACATTGAGCAAATTAAACTTAAGACTCAAAATTACAAATAGTCATTGTTGGCATATATCCTGGTGCACAGTGTGTGCTAATTGGTATAACAGTTGTGAGGCATGCCAGCGCTATAGCACGTGGCTGGTATGACTCACATGGCCTGCAGCAATCTGGGTGATTGCTGGAGCTAGTGGTACACACAGGGTTAATGGCAGCTAAGTGTGTGCATGAGTGATGGTGGGTTTACACACACCAATCATTGTATCCAATCTCTGAACCAATCTCTGGTTGCAGTGAAATCATGGACAGATTGCTCCATGTTGTACACAGCCACAAAATGGAACTATGTGTCCATGATTTCACTGCAACCAGAGATTGGTTCAGAGATTGGATACAATGATTGGTGTGTGTAAACCCACCATGAGAGGTGCTGATTGCCACTGTGTTGCAGCTGTGAGTTTGTGAAGCGGCCCTTAGCCTGCCCAGTGCTGTGTGAGGCAGTCTTCCATAAGCCTGCAAAGGTGCAGGACTGTGCTATGAGTCTGAGGGCCACTTTACACACACCAACTTATCTGTCCAACTTCTGACCAACTTACTGGTTGCAGTGAAATCATGGACACATTGTTACATTTTGTGGCTGTGTACAAATGGAACAATGTGTCCATGATTTCACTGCAACCAGTAAGTTGGTGAGAAGTTGGACAGATAAGTTGGTGTGTGTAAAGTGGCCATGAGAGCCTGGATAAGACAACTGCAGAGCAGGCAGTGTGAAAGGTACTGTTTGAACCTCTCTGTGTGAGGTTCCTGGGAGCACTGGAGGAGTTCTATGTGAACACGGCTCAAATCACAGTGAGTAATGAGATGGCCTGTGTACCGTGTATTTACTGACTGAAGACGGTGAATGGACACTGGGAGTGCTCCACTGATGTACTGCTGATAGTATAGTCCATTGAGACTGTGTATGAATAAGTCCATTGAGACATGTGTGAATACTGCCCTGGGACACTTGGGGAGAAGTGTACCTCAGCCTGTACAGGAATCTATGCATTATGATAATCGAGATAAATGGTCTATGGAGATATATGGACATTTATGTTGAAGCTGAAGGAAAGCCTCATTTTTGTGTTATGGAGCATGGTTTAAGAAGTCTAGAACAAACCGGATTAACTTTTGTAAAGAATCCGTTGCCGTGTGCGTCAATTCTGCTGCCAAGTGTGTCCCCCAGGGTGCGCTACCTCACACACTATATAAACAGTCATACTATACTTTTATATAGCATTACTGCTATATATACATACCATAATTATAAGATTGAGTTTTTGTGCAGCATATATTTAGGGGTAGTCACTGTCTTCATAGAGAACACCCCTCCATCCCATGAGTCCAAGTACATAAAACACAAATGTATATTCAGGCCTAGTGCTATGTATGAGGAATACAGACTGCACAGCCACATGGAGTAATTGCGTAAAAACAAGTGCCTTATGCACAACAAGCATAATCAGGCCCTCCTTACAAAGCTCATCAGGTGGTTGCAATGTCTGAATTTGTGTCTACGATGATCTCTTGGCTATTACCCTGAATTTATGTATCTTTTATTCTTTTTATAATATACTAGCTGTACTACCCGGCTACGCTTGGGTTAATAAATAACTGATGTTAGCTATAACAAAATAGAATTTGAATATGTCATATTAATGACCTGTAGGAAAATAGAAGCTGAGCTGTGATTGATTGCTATAGGCATCCTGATAAATCTCCAGCCAACTGAAAACCCTCCCCCTGGCCGGGCAGTATATGTTACCTCACACATACACATAATAGACAGCTCATGTGACTGACATCTGCCTTAACTCCCTATATGTTACATGTGCTGCACATTGGCTGTTTTTAATCAGATGTTTCTTTTTGGAAATTAAAGATAGCACACGTATGACGCGAGTTTTGTGAGGCGATTTGTGCACATCTGTGTCCCTGTGGGGTGAGTGCATGTGTTCCTGTGGGGTGTGTGTTGTTGTGTCCCTGTGGGGTGAGTGCATGTGTCCCTATAGGGTGTGTATGTGTGTGTCCCTGTGGGTGGGTCTCTATGTGGTGTGTATGTCTCTTTGTGGTGTGTGTGTCCCTGTGGGGGGGGTCTGTGTGGTGTGTGTGTATCTGTGTTGTGTGTGTCTCTTTGTGGTGTGTGTGTCCCTATAGGGTGGCTATGTGTGTGTGTCCCTGTGGGGGGGAGGGGGGGGTCTGTGTGGTGTGCCTGTGTTGCGTGTGTCTCTTTGTGGTGTGCGTGTGTGTCCCTGTGGGGTGAATCTGTGTGGTGTGCCTGTGTTGCGTGTGTCTCTTTGTGGTGTGCGAGTGTGTCCCTGTGGGGTGAGTGCATGTGTCGCTATAGGGTGTGTGTGTCTCTGTATTGTATGTGTCTCTTTGTGGTGTGTGTGTGTTCGGGTGCGTGGTGAGTATCCAATGTTGGGGCTGCACCTTAGCAACTATACACTTGCTGTTACTCTTTGTGTGCGTGTGGTGTGTATACATGTCCCCATGCATGGTGAATATCCCATGTTGGGGCCCACCTTAGTGACTATATGCTGGTATATGCTGTTAGTCTTTGGCGCGGTCATTAAGCCCCTCTCATTCACAACTGTCAACTGGTAACTGTCACTTTTCCCCCATTATGTAGATAGGGGCAAAAGTGTTTGGTGAATTGGAACGCACGGGGTTAAAATTTCGCCTCACAACATAGCCTATGATGCTGTAGGGGTCCAGACGTGTGACTGTGCAAAGTTTTGTGGCTGTAGCTGGCAGCTGTCGATTTTCCTCCAATACTTTTCCTTTCACTTTTTCCCCATTATGGAGATAGGGGCAAAATTATTTCACGTTTTGAAGAGAGGTCTGGGCCAGCACCAACCTTTCCAGCGTTGTGATCATGAATTCACGCCTGGAGGGGTGGAGGATGAGCTTCCTGTTGTAACACTTGCCTCGTCTCGGTGCCTGCTGCCAGCAGGTGCGTCACAGCGTATTCAATCAAATAGAGAAGAAATGGAGCCGCACTCAAGGCTTCTGGCAGTGGATATTTATTCAATCTTCATACAACAGGTTGTGCACAGCGGGTGGGAGGACGGGGGGGGGGGGGGGGTACTACGTCGTTTCGCGCCCTGTCTTGGCTCTTCAGCGGGTACAAACCTCCATGACGTAGTACCCCCCCTCGTCCTCCCACCCGCTGTGCACAACCTGTTGTATGAAGATTGAATAAATATCCACTGCCAGAAGCCTTGAGTGCGGCTCCATTTCTTCTCTATTTGATTGAAGGGGCAAAATTATTTGTTGAACTGTACCGCGCAGGGTTAAAATTTTACCTCACAACAGCCTATGACGCTCTCGGGGTCCAGACGTGTGACTGTGCAAAATTTTGTGGCTGTAGTTGCGACGGTGTAGATGCCAATCCCGGATGTACATAAATACACACATTCAGCTTTATATATTAGACTAGCAGTAGTACCCGGCTACGCCCGGGTTAATAAATAACTGATGTTAGCTATAACAAAATAGAATTGGAATATGTCATATTAATGACCTGTAAGAAAATAGAAGGTGAGCTGTGATTGATTGCTATAGGCAGCCTAATAAATCTCCAGCCAACAGTAAAACCTCCCCCTGGCCGGGCAGTATATGTTACCTCACACATACACATAATGGATAGCTCATGTGACTGACATCTGCCTTAATTCCCTATATTGCACATGTGTTGCACATTGGCTGTTTTTAATCAGATGTTTATGTTTGGAAATGAAAGATAGCACACGTATGAGGCGAGTTGTGTGAGGTGATTTGTGCACATCTGTGTCTGTGTGGTGTGTGTGGGTCCCTGGGGTGTGTGTATGTGTGTGTCCCTGTGGGGTGAGTGCATGTGTCCCTATAGGGTGTGTATGTATGTCTGTCCCTGTGGGGGGGGGTCTGTGTGGTGTGTGTCTCTGTTGTGTGTGTCTCTTTGTGGTGTGTTTGTGTGTGTCCCTGTGGAGTGAGTGCATATGTCCCTATAGGGTGTGTATGTGTGTGTGTCCCAGTGGGGGGGGTCTGTGTGGTGTGTGTGTATCTGTGGGTGTGTGTGTGACCCTGTGGGGTGAGTGCATGTGTTCCTATAGGGCGTTTATGTGTATGTGTCCCTGTGGGGGGGGGGGTGTCTCTGTGTTGTGTGTCTTTGTGGTGTGTGTGTGTCCCTGTGGGGTGAGTGCATGTGTTCCTGTGGGGTGTGTATGTCCCTGTGGTGTGTGTGTCCCTGTGGGGTGAGTGCATGTGTCCCTATAGGGTGTGTATGTGTGTGTCCCTGTGGGTGGGTCTCTATGTGGTGTGTATGTCTCTTTGTGGTGTGTGTGTCCCTGTGGGGGGGGGTCTGTGTGGTGTGTGTGTATCTGTGTTGTGTGTGTTTCTTTGTGGTGTGTGTGTCCCTATAGGGTGGCTATGTGTGTGTGTCCCTGTGGGGGGGGTCTGTGTGGTGTGTGTGTCTCTTTGTGGTGTGTGTTTCCCTGTGGAGTGAGTGCATGTGTCGCTATAGGGTGTGTGTGTCCCCGTGGGTGTGTGTGTGTCTTTGTGGTGTGTGTGTTTGTTTGGGTGCGTGGTGAGTATCCAATGTTGGGGCTGCACCTTAGCGACTATACACTTGCTGATACTCTCTGTGTGCGTGTGGTGTGTATACATGTGCCCGTGCGTGGTGAATATCTCATGTTGGGGCCCCACCTTAGTGACTATATGCTGGTATATGCTGTTAATCTTTGGCGCTATCATTAATCCCCTCTCATTCACAATTGTCAACTGGTAACTGTCACTTTTTCCCCATTATGTAGGTAGGGGCAAAATTGTTTGGTGAATTGGAATGCGGGGGGTTAAAATTTCGCCTCACAACATAGCCTATGACGCTCCCGTGGTCCAGACGTGTGATTGTGCAAAATTTTGTGGCTATAGCTGACAGCTGTCGATTTTCCTCCAACACTTTTCCATTCACTTTTTCCACATTATGTAGGTAGGGGCAAAATTGTTTGGTGAATTGGAATGCGCGGGGTTAAAATTTCGCCTCACAACATAGCCTATGACGCTCTCAGTGTCCAGATGTGTGACTGTGCAAAATTTTGTGGCTGTAGTTGCGACGGTGTAGATGCCAATCCCGGATATACACACACACACACATACACACATTCAGCTTTATATATTATTGTAGATTGTTTTGATGTTATAGGCTTTTACCTAATTTACAGCTACTATGTTAGACACATATCTACTACCTTTATTTGCACTTTTTCTTCAATCTTTTTGGCTGCTTTCACATTTGCGTTTTTGAATGCAGCGTAACCGAATGCAGCCAAACGCATCCGCACTGCATTCCTATGTTTAACATGGGAACGCATAGTACCTGAGTTTGGCTGTGTTCGGAGGCACATAATTTGTGCGCCCTCTGAACGCAACATGATGCATTTTTTGTGCATTGGTGGGCGTTTGTTTAATCAGCAAGCGTCCGCAAGCACACAAAGAATGAATGGAAGTCAATGGATCCACAGTGTCCTCCACATGACAGCACAGGAGAACGCTACAGATCACATTGAAATCTCTCCAGGCAGCCGCCTCTGATCTCCCGGAAGCCATCTCTGATCTCCCGGCAGCAGCCGGGAGATCAGTGGCTGCCGCCGCTAATCTCGCAGCCGCCGCAGAGATGGCTGATTGGGTGGCCGCGCACCATACTATGTGAATGCATGCGGAGAATCTCCACTGCGTTCACATCAGTATGGCAGCGTTTCGCACTGCGTTTGCATCTGCATTACAGACGCATGCAGACACAAATGCTAGTGTGAAACTAGCCTTTGATTGCATTATTTCTATATGTGCCCAGTTTTATACAGATGTACTTTTTCTATTTGTACCACAACCTTTTCATAATATGGATTCATTTTAGTTGTTAAATGGGCTATCTGGGACTTTTTACTAAAAAAAAAAAAAAAAAAAATCTATCCAAGCACTAACAGGCAGGTAGCTGCCACCTACCTACCTGTTGTGCCTAGCGCTGTTCACCTCCGACACAGAGCAGATGTAAGAGGGTGAAAAAGGAGAATATAACCTCTGTATAAGAAGCGCACAACCAGAATTATTTATGCAAAGTGAATTTCATTAGAGAAACGTGCAGGCTAACAGTGCCCCAGGGTTAAAAACAATTAAAAAACCACTGAAACATCAGGCTGCTAGAACAGTAATTTTAACATGTCATGACAGTATCCTGTCACAGGGAAGGAGGGTTATAGAGAGGGTATAAATAACACAGTAATGTATAAAGGGAACAATACCCATACAACCTAAGTGTATCCAATACACTAGGCAAATAACTGTGCCAGTATAAGGTTATACAAACCTGTAAGGCTGCCTTCACATTTGCGTCTGGCTCCGCAGCGCATGGTGCAGATCTAAAGTCAGCTGTCCGCATGTGTATTGCGTACCTATCTCTAACATGGCGTGCTCATTCGTCTGTAAACATCAAATTTACCTTGCTTATGCCTGTGCTTGATCGCGTACGCGCACGATAGTTTAAAAAATCTGCGGCCTTGGGACGCAACATGTTGCATTTTTTGGGGGATAAAATATATGCAACCATCCGCATGCGCACACGTGCGCCTAATAAACGTATTGCTGCCAATGGTTGCGCAAGCTTAAGCAAGACATTGCGCATGGCAGCTTTCGGTACGCATGTGGACACGCCACTGCGTAAGCCCAGAAACACAGGAGCGTTTCCTCCCACTCTCCGCCCATGCCACTGCCCACAAACATCCGGCAATAAATAGCATGTGGCTATCTCTCACTCTTTGCTTCACTTTTGGACCCTGGATTTATGTTGTGGATTGATCTCACTGGATCTCTTGAAAGACTGCTGGCGACCTCTGTGGCTCTTGGACCCTGGATCACTGGCTTTCCACTGTGGCTTGCTCTCCCTGGATCTCTGCATGACTGCTGGATTAATGCTGGCGACTGACTGGATCTTGCCTTCTGGATCTGTGGCAGCCTGCTGGATCGCTACTTGGATCTGTGCCTCTCTGATGTATTGGTAAAGTATATATGGCTTCTTGTTGTAGTCAAATTGGCACTGCCTAGTGTTTATATGTGTATCCCCTTCAGTGGACAATTTTTTTTGTTTAAATGCCCAACTGTGTGGCCTGATTTTGTACCCTGGACACTCCTCATGTGGGCTTGTATACTCCTCATGTGGTCCTGTATACTCCTTTTGTGGTCCTGTATAGGCCATCTGTGCTCCTGTATACTCCTCCTGTGCTCCTATATACTACACTTGTCCTCCTGTGCTTCTGAATGCTCCTTTTGTGCTCCTGTATACTCCTTGTGTGCTTCTGTATACTCCTCCTGTTGTTCTGTATACTCCTTTTGTGGTCCTGTATACCCCTTTTGTGGTCCTGTATACTCCTTCAGTGGTTTTGTATACTCCTCCTGTTGTTCTGTATATTCCTTTTGTGGTACTGTATACACCTTTTGTGCTCCTGTATAATCCTCTTGTGTTCCTGTATGCTACACCAGTGCTCCTGTATACTCCTTGTGTGCTCCTGTATACTCCTTCTCCTGTTTTTGTTCTGTACACTCCTTCAGTGGTTTTGTATACTCCTCCTGTTGTTCTGTATATTCCTTTTGTGGTACTGTATACTCCTTTTGTGCTCCTGTATACTCCCCTCCTGTTTTCCTGTATGCTACACCTGTGCTTCTGTATACTCCTTGTGTGCTTCTGTATACTCCTCCTGTTGTTCTGTATACTCATTTTGTGGTCCTGTATACTCCTTCAGTAGTTTTGTATACTCCTCCTGTTGTTCTGTATATTCCTTTTGTGGTACTGTATACTCCTTTTGTGCTCCTGTATAATCCTCTTGTGTTCCTGTATGCTACACCTGTGCTCCTGTATACTCCTCCTGTTGTTCTGTATACTCCTTTTGTGTCCTGTATACTCCTTCAGTGGTTTTGTATACTCCTACTGTGCTCCTGTATACTCCTCCTGTGCTCCTGTATGCTACACCTGTGCTCTGATTAGTCCCCGGGTCATGTCTGTTTTCCCTGCAGCTCAGTTTTTCACCATGGCTCTTAGTATACCCCCTCTGTGCTCGGTATAGTCCCCCAATGCTCTGTATACCCCCTTGGTGATCTGTATACCCCTCAGTGCGCTGTCTAATCACCATGCACCAAGTGCTCATTATATATGCACCAGGGCGAAATTTAGATCCACCAACTGCTATATATATCAGCCAGTGTAGTGTATACACATCAGTGTTTTTTCGGAAAAACAAGGCAGTGTATACTCTACCATAGCTGTATATACCCCCCCTTTATGTATTTACTCCCCCAAGGCTCTACATACCCCAATTGAGGTTTGATCTCCGTTTAAGGCTGCATATACGCCCCCAGGCTTAAAATTACTAACATTGGCTATTTCTATTCCCAAGTGATGCATTTTCTCTCAAAGGGCTGGGTACTCCCCCCAGTGATGTATGTACTCTACCAGGGCTGTATATACCGCCTGTGATGTATAGACTCCCCACAGTCCTTCATATGCTCCACAGATGCTGTATATACTTCCGCAGTCCTGCAGGATTTATGCTTTAGGCCCATGTCCCCTATGTCATGTATGTGCAGTCGCCTCCATGTAAGTGTTGTAGTCCAAAGTCACCTTACTGTGTTGCACTATGGTGAGGTCACCTTGCCACACTCTGGCACCCCAGATTCTGACCAAGTGTGGTGAATGTTGAGCTATTCCATCATACTGTGAGTATATGACAGTCCTTCTTTGTTGTAATGGATGCCATTGTATTGTTTTTTTTTCAGGGTCTGAGCCTGCTGTGTCCTGCTGCTGGACTGTTGCAAAATCGTGGTCTGGATTTGTTGATGTTGGACTCATCTGTCCTGGGCTGATTGGCAGTAGGGCTGCTGGTGTGTCAGGTAAGTTGCCTCTATGTGTTGTTTTCATGTGTTGCAGGGTTGATTTGGGCACTTGGTGGGGTCACCTTGGCACACTCCGGCACACTCTGGCACCCCGGAGTGTGTCAATGTGTGGTGATTGGTGAGCTTCGGCTCCATTTTCTCACAATGCTGAGCTTGAGTTTCATGGGATGCGTATGTCCCTTTTTGGTTCCTCCAGCTTATAACGGATGCCATTTTCTGTTTGACCTTGACCGTTGCAGTCTGATTTCTCCTTTGATGCTGGTGGTGTTTGTCAACCTGGCCATTTAAGGGTTGATCAATTTGTGGGTCCCAGTTGGCCCGACCTGTCTGCTGCAGCTCTTCTTCCCGTCATCATGTCTGATTGCAGTGAATACATGCCCGCTCATCAGTTTGGTGAAGAAAGTGAACCAGTATGTTTACTTAAATAATCAGGTTGGATATCGTCAGCTTTCTTTAGAATGTTGATTTTGATGTCATGTTTTTTTTGTAGGAGGATTCCGAACTAGACAGAGGTGATAGTGACCACAGTGGGCAAGATTCCTCCCAGAGTCTTCGTCAAGAACTTGATGATTTAGAGAGCCAAGAAGTTTGTGTCATATTTTTGTTTTAATTTTTTATAACATGGTAGTATGTTGATAGCCATTGTTAATTGTAAATTTTTGTTTATAGGTGGACCCAAAGTAAATCATAAACCATACATTGACACCGACCAGTTAATTCCACTTATGCATGAAGGCGTACCAATTTGGGATCCACTTGACCGTAAACATTCTGACTCACAAGTTCTTCGAAGACTGTGGGAGGAGATTGCAACTGCTATGTGGAGTGGCTATGACACCGCTGACCGTAAGAAGAAAGCAAAGTTTGGTAAGTTTGCCTCATATAGGCTACTGATTCTTGATCGAGTCTTGCCAAAATTAACTCTTGGTATTATGTTTTATTTTTAGTAAATTATTTAAAAGTTTGGTGGCGGTCTATGAAAGACAGGTTCAATAGGGATTTGCGGGAAGAAAAGAGTTAGGAGTGGTGGACAGCCTTTGCTACGACGTTATCGCTACCATCATCAACTTGCTTTTCTGCGTAACGCTGTCAGCCAACGAGTGTATTGTGTTTTTTTTTTTTTTTTTTTTTTTTAATTTACAAAATAACAATATGTGTAAAGTAGATATGATGTACTGGAATGTTCTCTTGTGTACTGTGGGGATGTAGTGCAGGTTGTTTCCGAAGGATAATAATGATGAGTATTTAACCGATAGATGGATGTTGTGAAACATAGCCTTTGAAAAAGTAAATTTCATTGTTATAGGTATTCCCTGCTTTAATTATGTTTTTTTAAATACAGTCATTGGAGCAGCACAGCAGATCCCGGCGCAGCATCTTCGTCTCAGGGACAAGCAATTGCAAACGACAATGAACAGACGTCCCAAAGACACCAAGTAGAGGGAGAACAGAGGTCCTTGACTCAATCTGGAACGGAGGTTGCCGGAAACCCATGTTATCCCCTATCATTGGCCTCTTGTCATACAATGGTGGGGACCTCACGACAGCGACAAAGGGCCAATGATCGGACAGTCATGCCCGAGTTTATCCACCTAAGCTCGAACTTTCAAGAGGTCTGAGTCGGCTTGGTAACTGCGTTGAAAAAGGGTTTGATAACTTCGCAAAAAAGGGTCTTCATGTTAACAGTCGACTCGAGCGCCTGGAATCCGACCTTAGAAGTCCGGCACGACATTTTTTTCTCATGTATTGAAAAGTGTGTGACAGATAACTTAGAACCACAGTTTCAGATTGATGTAATGTCTGCCTGTCGGGGTGCTTTTAAACTAGCGTTGCAACAGCAACAGCAGCACCAACACTACCACCAACAGCAACAACAACTGCAGCAACAACTGGCTTACCGTGCACAACAGTCCAGCTTCCTCAGCCAGACATCTGGTACTTTGGCAGTACCCCCAAACAACCGTCATCTCTCTACTTTGCAAGTGCCATTGAGACCACCCCAAAGCACCATAGTACCTGCTAGAAAATCACCGCAGCCTGCAGCAACAGACATTATGCTAGAAGTGCCTTCTTACACAGCGCTGCTGACTTCTTCACCCCAACAGCTTGTGTCAACTTTGAGTTCTCAAACATCTTTAAATGAAACTCGGGCAGTCATTTCTTCAGCCACATCAATAGTACATGGTTCACTCAATCTCATCACCCAGACAGTTCCAACATTGCCCCCCTTCCCCCCTGCAGCATCCTCATCTACAACAGCAGCTGATGTCGGTGGAAGCACGTCTATCAAAAGCAGAAAAACAGCCGCCGTGTCGCACGATAATTCTGAGCACACCACGCCCAAAAGACTCTTAAAGACCAAGCGTCCTAGTGATGCCAGTAATGTTGTTAAGAAAAAAAACTGTGTCCCGAAGAGAAGGACTCGACCACATCGGCGGAACCTGGCCCTTCTAGGAAAGTTGGACGACCCAAAAAAATTAAAGAACCTACTGCACTGTTACCACCTTCTACTTCCCCTTCTAATGTTTCTTTACTGCATGTCTCTACACCTTCTACTCAGTCTCTCTCCCAATTCTCTAATTTTTCTTTACCTTCTAACCTACCTTCAAGTTTCATGGATTCTATCAGTCTACCTTCACCTGCTCCCCTCCCCAGTACCCCTGGATGTACCACACTAAGTTTACAAGGAGTAGTTACCCCGGTGTACACTACACTTACAACTCCTGAGTATAGTAACAGTCAATCACTGAACACTGCACCAACTTTTAGTGTCCCGACTCTTACTTATCAGAAATTTGCTCCTGACAGTTTTAGTCCTGCTCCAAATATTCCTCCGCATCAGCAGCCTCAACAAAAGCACCCTCAAAGAAGGCACCCTGTGAGCCAAATCTTGTCCGCCACTGTGTAAATTTGAACTGGATAATTCATGTTGAATTGTGTTGCTATCCCTTTATTCAATAAGGGATCTGGGCAGTTAAATTTTTTTATGTTTGCTTGTTGAAATAAATCTTATCTTTTTCTCAAACATGTTGTACTTTCTGCCTTCAAGGTACATTAAGCTACATTACTAGCAATAATGGCAGGTCTACCAAAGGTATGTTAGCATTAATTTTTACATTACAATGCTTTTGTGTAATCTTACAAACTGTTTTTTTTTAACCATTCTGTCCTACAGTCTGGGTAATCATTGTAGGGTTCCTCTTTTTGTGTCCTTCATCACTGTGTGTCTTTACTCCGTGTGTGTCTCTTGAAAGTGTGTGTTTCTTGACTGTCTGTGTGTCTTTACTATTTCGATGTGTTTTGACTGTGTCTTTTTACAGAATTTGGGTGTGTTTATTGTGTGTTTGTGAGTCTGTCTTGCCACTGTGTGTGTCTCTACTCTGTGAGTGATTGTCTTGACTATGTGTGTGTGTGTCTTGTGTGTGTGTTTGTATTCACTTTGTGTGTGTGAGTCTATTGACTCTGTGTGTGTCTTCAATCTGCCTATTGCCATAAGGCAATTACTGACCTTGGGGAGAATAGTGAGAGAACAGTGAAGGAGATCATTGCGTTAATGCGGCCATACCGGTCAAACAGATTCAAATTCCAAGAGCATTGGCCCCGTGTATTTTCGAACATGCAACTAGAAGTTAATGGAGGGTTGCTGTAAAGACTCGAAGATGGGCATAGTTAATTCCCTGCTCACATCTTTTAATTAGCAAGAGCGGAATATTGACTAAAGGGCCACTTTATCTGTTGGTTATGGTGGTTATCAGCAAGGAGCCCATCCTGGTCGTTGTCCTTTCCCTGGAGGGATATCTGGCTGGTCCCCTGTTTGAGTCTTTTCACCAAGCTCCACGGACTTCTTTTGCATGTTATATATGGCTCTAACTTGGTTATTACTTTCCTGTGGAGTATGGTCTTTTTTTATTCTAAAATTCTCTATCCTACACAGTGTGTATAAATTCTGGAAAGTTGGGTCATGGCTCTTCCTAATCTCAGAGGGTTAGCAATTACAATATCATAAACTGACTTCTGAAAGGTTACCCTCACTATTTAGAGTTTAACTCATAGTACCCTTGGTAGCTTTAGGCACGATCTATAGCTAACATGTAAAGTGCTCCACTACTGATCACCTGCCTTGACAGTCAACAACATTCGGCACACCAATATCTAATTTTGGTCTGTGATGGACCAAACATGAGGTACAGTAACTATCTTGGTGAAGACTATTTCTCTGAGTGAGGCTGGGGTCACACACACAGATATCTGGGCAGATATTGTTCACAGATCTCTGGTTGCAGTGAAATCATGGACAAATTGGTCTATTTGTATATGGCCACAAAATGGATCAATTTGTCCATGATTTCACTTCAACCAGAGATCTGCGAACAATATCTGCACAATTATCTGTGTGTGTGACCCCAGCCTAATGGAGATTTGATAAGCGTCCCTGATATGGAGACGCATGTGACATTTGCAGCCTAAACATCATCATTATAGTGTTGATCTGAGACTTTGTAGTCCCGCAGCGTTCGGTGGACTATCTTGGGGTGTTGTCTGTAAATGACATTGAAGAGTGACTAAACCACGGCCCCTTGTAGTACAGATGAAGTCCAGAACCGCACAGCAACTCATAGTCGAAGGGAAATTAAGTCTGGACACGCGATTCACACAAGTGTACACCATCACATTCTTGGCCCCCATACTTGTGTATCTCTACGGGTGATTGTTTAAAAATGTTGGGAACATTGTAAGGTTACCTTCTTGATGACATTGCTGACTTTACACAAAAGTAAATACACTTGTCCAAAGAAGTACACACCACTTTAAAATTTGAAATTTTTATGTATTATGAAATGTGTTAAAAATCACAAGGTCCATCATGAAGATATATGGACATTGGGATGAAAAAAAAAAAAAAAAAACACCTTTTGCTGTACAAAAATTACATGCAAACCCACCCAACATTGAAATACGAAAGTCTGTACAACTATTGAAACTCAAACGATAAGTACTTAACGTGTCCTAAGCCACAAAAATGGGTCAAATCAATAGGAATTCACACCATCTCCTCCTGCCAGTCCAGACGTCCATGTGGTGAAATGAAATAGGAGGCAAATCTGTCCCTCATGGTTAGCACTTCTCCACTGGTCCGGAGGGTGTGTTCCTGGTACTCTTGCAAGTTGCTTCCAGGAGTGTCATCAAGGTCACAATTTTGTTTTTCCCGCACTTGCACAAAATTGTGTAGTACAACGCAGGCTTTAACGACGTTGTCTATAGTGTCCGTTTTTAGATTAATGGTTGTCCCCAGAATCCTCCATTTCGACACCAATAATCCAAAGGCACATTCTACAGTGCGGCGTGCTCGGGTAAGTCAGTAATTGAAGACACGTTTTGTATGGTTCAAGTCCCGGCTGGAGTATGGCTTCAGAAGGTTCTCGCTCATCTGGAAGGCCTCATCACCCACGATAACATAAGGCATGGGTGGTCCTTCCGAGTTGGGCAGGGGTTGTGGTGCAGGAATGTTAAGTTTTACCATACAATTTTTGACCCATGTCTGAGTCTATGAAAGAAGCCGAGTCGTTTGTTCGTCCAAATTGGCCAACATTGATAGCTATGAAGCAGCAGTCAGCGTCTGCAATGGCCATCAGCACTGTTGAGAACATTTTTTTATAGATATAATACTCTGATCCACTGCCAGACGGCTTGAGGATCCTGACATGTTTCCCAACCACAGCCCCCACGCAGTTGGGAAACTGACACACTTCCTGGAATCGTGCCGCTTTGGCCATCCAAAGATCGGTTGTGGGCTGAGGGAGGAATTCCTCACTGAGGCACTCACAGATTGCCGGACAAGTCTCCTCGATGATCCCCGAGAGTGTCGACAAGCCAATCCGGAACTGGAAGTATAGTGAGGATAATGACTCTCTGGTAGGCAGGATCTTTTAAAAAAATTTAACTTTAAAATGTTTGTCATGTATCTAGTATGTTATTGTGTACGTGTTGTTTTTGAGTTTGTGTGGCCAAAACTAAGCCACACACATAGTCAGCACATTGTTGGCCGCCAAAGGCGGGAACCATTCTACACAGTGTATGGCAATACCCGCGCACCCCAGACATTTTAGTTTCAGTTAAAAGTCAAAAGCTGTACCAGTGGCCCGTCATCAGCGGAACATTAGCACCGCTCTTGCCGGCACACAAGGGTACGGCCGGAGAGTGTGCGAGGCAGGCCGTAGATGACCTTACGCAATTCAGCAACCACCAATCGCTCTATTGCGACACACCCTCCTCGCTACATTCATCACCCCTTTGTGCAGCAGCAGGGGGGATGCAGCAAGGAAGAGAGAGGGGCGAGAAGGTTCGGAGGAGCTGAGAGCGTGAGCAAGGAGTGTATGATACCCATGACAGCATGTAGAGTTTTAGAAAATACATACGTACAGCAGGGTAACCAGAAGCCGTTCTTCTGCAGGAATGGATCGTCGGAGCTGGGGGTCCTGCCTACGAATCGATCCTTCCACACGGTGCAGTGATTCATCAAAGCTGGAAGGAGACATCCAGGTGAAGTCATGGAACTTTTCTGGGTTGGCTCGCAGTGCCATGTACAAAGCGTGGTAGACTCCACGGGTGTCTCGTAGCTCCACAATGGGGGTGCTGCCAGAACCGCCGCCGCCGACTTCTATGCTCCGCTTCTCTGCGCCGATCTTCCTCACAAGCAATCGCATATGACACGGCCATCTTCATGGATAGATCCAGGTGACAATAGAAGGTCCCAATTCCGATAACCATGTTGCCTCTGTGAATAGCTGTCAGGAAGTAGGCTTGCCAGTGGGCAGGGTGGATTTATGCATTGCCCTTTAGCCACTCCTAATGGGAGTTCCATTGATGCTGGAAGGACGAAAATGGCTAAAGTCAACGGTACGCATGCGGACAATAAACGCATGTGTATGGTAAAAACGCATGCATCCGCAAGTGAATGCAACGTTTTTTCAAAGGAATGCGTATGTAATTGAGCCTAAAAAATGCGACATTTGCGTGCGGTTGCATGCGTTTTGCCTTGCGGATACGCATGCGCATCGTACGCTGCGGCGGAAGACGCAAATGTGAAGGCAGCCTAAGAGGGTGAACACGCAGTCCTGTGCCCCCCTGAAGACACTGACGATTTAATTGTATTGTGCGTAATTTATTATACGGTGTATTAAGAAGACTGTACTATAATGCTCTGTTGCACTGTTCGTTGGTAGAATATGTGTAGTATAAGCTATAGAAATAGCAGAGCTACCGTAGCTATATGCAGTTTGTATATTGTAAGCTGAATGTAGATAAAAGGTGAGAATCTATGCATAGGCTTTTGCAGGGAGCAGAAGGGTTAAAGGGATTCTGTCACCCCCAAACCACCTCCTAAGCTATTAAAAGCTGTCCCTAGAGCATAGTAACACTTACCCTACACTCCTTTTAGCTCCTAAATGCAGCAAGTGAAACTGAATCTAAACGTTGTAAAAGTACCTCATTACTGATGTTAATGAGTGACTATGGTATTCATAGTCACTCAGCCAGGCTGCCCCTCTTCATACTATCACGCCTCAATAGGCGTGATCTTCATGATACATTCAAATGCGCACCTCCCCGCTCTCCTCTCGGCCTGGCGCTGCTGTGTGGGGGCTGTATGACGCGATTCGCGTCATTTCCGGCGCCGGGTGACGTATTTACACCCGCGCCGCTGTTAGCTTCAAGTACCTACTGCGCATGCGCAGTACGGGGCTTGAAGCTCTAACAGCGGCGCGGGTGTAAATAAGTCACTCGGCGCTGGAAATGACGCGAATCGCGTCATACAGCCCCCACACAGCAGCGGTCCGGAATAGGAGAGCGGGGAGGCGCGCAGGGAGGCGCGCATTTGAATGTATCATGAAGATCACGCCTATTGCGGCGTGATAGTATGAAGAGGGGCAGCCTGGCTGAGTGACTATGAATACCATAGTCACTCATTAACATCAGTAATGAGGTACTTTTATAACGTTTAGATTCAGTTTCACTTGCTGCATTTAGGAGCTAAAAGGAGTGTAGGGTAAGTGTTACTATGCTCTAGGGACAGCTTTTAATAGCTTAGGAGGTGGTTTGGGGGTGACAGGATCCCTTTAAGTCTGGATGAGTCACAGGGGGAGTTGCCAATCTATAGCTGAGGAGAGAGGCAGAGAAGAGTTTTAGTGGAGTCTGGTGTTTGAATTGCAGCCTATATGACAGGACAGAGAGAGCTCTTACTACAGCTGAAAGACCAGCCCCCTGGTGTTGTGTGAGGAAAACTGGACAGAAACAGCATGTTTACAAGAGAGGTGGGTGACTGAACCTCAGAAGCTCTGCAGCTGGAGAAGAATGTGTGGAACAGACTGAGAGAAGGGAATGTGGATCCTGTGAGGTGCTCAAGCTTGAGAGATCTGGAAGAATTCAGGGACTGCTCAGCTAATGCATAAAGGAGATAAAGGGCCTCGAAAGGATCACTGTCCGTGGTTGTGTGCAAAGTGAATCCAATTAAACTGCCTAGAGAAGAATAGTCCACATAAGTAAGATACCGTCACCAGTAACCATGAAATATTGTGCCTCTGTTTCACATTGAAGATGAGAAGAGTGCTGCCTGCTGTAGAGTAGGGAAAAAACTATTTAGTCAGCCACCAATTGTGCAAGTTCTCCTACTTAAAAAGATGAGAGAGGCCTGCAATTGACATCTTACAATTGTGGCCAAAAGTATTGTCACCCCTGCAATTCTGTCACATAGTACTCAGTTTCTTCCTGAAAATGATTGCAGTCACAAATTCTTTGGTATTATTATCGTCATTTAATTTGTCTTCAAAGAAAAACACAAAAAAGAGAATGAAGCAAAAAGCAAAACATTGATCATTTCACACAAAACTCCAAAAATGGGCCAGACAAAAGTACTGGCACCCTCAGCCTAATACTTGGTTGCACAACCTTTAGCCAAAATAACTGCGATCATCCGCTTCCGGTAACCATCAATGAGTTTCTTACAATGCTCTGCTGGAATTTTAGACCATTCTTTTTGGCAAACTGCTCCAGGTCCCTGATATTTGAAGGGTGCCTTCTCCAAACTGCCATTTTTAGATCTCTCCACAGGTGTCCTATGGGATTCAGGTCTGGACAGATTGCTGGCCACCTTAGAAGTCTCCAGTGCTTTCTCTCAAACCATTTTCTAGGGCTTTTTGAAGTGTGTTTTGGGTCATTGTCCTGCTGGAAGACCCATGACCTCTGAGGGAGACCCAGCTTTCCCACACTGGGCCTTACATTATGCTGCAAAATTTGTTGGTAGTCTTCAGACTTCATAATGCCATGCACACGGTCAAGCAGTCCAGTGCCAGAGGCAGCAAAGCAACCCCAAAACATCAGGGAACCTCCGCCATGTTTGACTGTAGGGACCATGTTCTTTTCTTTGAATGCCTCTTTTTTTCCTCCTGTAAACTATGTTGATGCCTTTGCCCAAAAAGTTCTACTTTTGTCTCATCTGACCAGAGAACATTCTTCTAAAACGTTTTAGGCTTTCTCAGGTACGTTTTGGCAAACTCCAGCCTGGCTTTTTTAATGTCTCGGGGTAAGAAGTGGGGTCTTCCTGGTGTGAGGTAGCACCCGGGGAACCCGCTTGCATAACGACAAGAACACGTGTTTATAATTTAACCAATGTCTACCCGTTTATTTTTTACATATAATAACATAACCCGGGTGACATGTTTGACACATATCACATTGATTATAAACACCATACATAAATACACCATACATTTACATACAACATTACATAACACTTATATTGCACATAACATCGTATAGTTACCCGGGACCTTTAACCACCTCTCTGTCCCCATTGGAGCTCTAACAACCGCTCCCGTGGTGGCTACGGCCTCCGGCCTATCTACATATCACATACATTTAACAATACATCAGTTACCATATCAACAGGCCCTATGGGTCGCAATGGCGGAACCAGCCACCTGGCTTTATTTCCCCAGCTTCATACTACCCCGGAATCAGGACTCCAGCCTGACCGGGTTCTTACACACAATATGTGATCCATCCTACAAGCCACCATGGACCACACGCGTCCATTCACACGCTCACAGCCCATCATATAGTCATCCATGGACTGTGGCACATCTGGGTTCAAAACAGGGATTGGCAAACCTTAGTATCCGGGACAACCATCCTTTACCCTACTATAGGAGCCCTATTAACCCCTGCATCTGACCTCTAGTACATACATACATTCCGGTTCATCAGGTCCTTTAACTGACTACTGAGTCGGACCCAAATGCGGTCTATGCCCGCCTGGCACACTTCATAAAATCGCCTCCCGAAGGGCCACATACAATCGCCTCCCGAAGGGCTACACACATCCACCTCCCAAAGGGCTACATACATTCCGGTTCATCAGGACCTTTAACTGACTACACTGAGTCGGTCCCAAGGGCGGTCTATGCCCACCTGGCACACTTCATAAAATCGCTCCCGAAGGGCTGCACACATTCGCCTCGCAAAGGGCTACACACATTCGCCTCCCAAAGGGCTACACACATTCGCTGGGTCTTTTAAAAAGCCATACAGTACTGATACGGGTCAACAGGTCCCTCACTGACTAACTAGTCGGACCTAATGGCGACTACGCTCGCCTGGCATGATTTACACACACCCAGCTCACTCCGTCACACGGGAACTG